>JAGFBZ010000940.1:0-405000 GCA_018398805.1 Hirundichthys speculiger | reverse complement strand
TTTCATGCTGACAGGCTAGTTCTGGTTGTTAGCACTGAAAACCATCAATCACACGTGTTGACTGTGGAGGTGAAGCCTGCTGCTCAGGTGTGTCTGAGTTGTGTCAGAGATGACAAAGAAGAAAAGGAAGGTGACCATTGGCAGCTTTTTTATTAATGAAAAGTGTGAGTCAGTTTCTCAATTACCAACAGTAAAGGTAATAAGCCGATCAGCTGTTTTCCTCACTCTTCATGTGGATCAGGTATCGATCAATTGTGGTTCTGACAATGAAGATGATCCATGCCGATGCACACTAATTTTTTACATTTTACAAAGGAAATAAGCTAGATTTGTAAATCTAATGTTCCAATTGAAGTTATGAAAAAAAAAAATTAAAACGTATAGTAGGGTGAAAAATTTGAGAAGAATAAAAACCTGGAAAAAAAACTACAAACTCATGAATATAGTAAAAGAAAATGTACGGATTCCAACACTGATGGGTCCAAGTATCATGGGTATCATGTCTGAGGCATAACTGAAGCCACCATTAGCAACCACAACATTCACCAGAGGTCATTACTTGAAGGTTTATTTTTTAAAATGCTCCCGGCCCCCATAGCGATGCTGTTTTCCACATGGTGCTAAGCCCCAAATGTACAGCCATTGTTGACCATTATGTAAAGCAGGTTGAGTTTATTTCCACAAATCAGCTCCAGATTGCAGAGCCAGCCTTCTTTATCAGTTTGTTCATTGGTTTTGTCAAGTCTCTTGTGCAGCATAATATCACTGCAAATCTCAAATTATGTATTTTTCCATAATTCAAAGATGATAGCCTCCAGTTCCAGTGACTAGCTCACTTGTTTATATCCATCACTTGGATTTCTGTGTTCTGTTCAGATAAAATAAATTGGGGAGGTATTTTATAGCATGGTGTCTTTTTTGTTGTTTGTACAGTCATATTTGGAATGGTCCTAATCACTTTATCATTCTGATTATCTTTTTTCAGTTAGCACATCCAGTAGCTGACTCACTCTTTTTCTCTCTCCCAGTCCCTCCCTCACTCTGTCCATCTCTTTGTGATTGCAGTCGGTGGTGAATCTGGCTTTGACAGACAGTTTTTCTGCCCTCCTCTTGGGAATTCCCAGCACAGAAAATGACTCTGGGCTGCAGCTCGGCTGCAGTGAGAGATGTGAAAATGTTTGCAAAGTGAGCTGCACGGCTTGCCAGCAACAGTAACATTGATCTTCTTGTGTTCCCTTCATTAGCCCCGACCAGATAACATCAAACCTTCTCCACATTCTCCACATCAAAAGAACACTATTAAATCAAACTCCAGATTGTGGCTCTTACTTGATTCTGAACAAATGCCCAGCTGGTGTTACTTACACAATATATTCACCCAGATTGTCCAGATAAGTCAGTTTTTGTTTAAAAATATTTAAAATATTCAGTATATATTATATAAAATAAATTTTAAAAATTACTGAAAAGGAATTAATTCAGAGTTTTAATGTCTAGCTGATCTGAACATGATAAACATTGCTGCACTGATGACATTTTCTCTTTGTTGTCCAAAATGTCCACATACTCATAATATCATTTAGTAAATTACTTTGCTGTTTGCACCAATTTTAACAAATGAGACCTGATGCATATTTCTGAGTCAAAGCGAGAGCGTACCTCCACTGTATACCGTAGTAATTGGTCCACCTGGTAGATTTGTTGTCATTTGTTCTTCGTAAAAATTCAATTCAATTTTATTTGTACAGCGTCTGTTACAATGTCAATTGTCTCTCTGCGCTTTACAGAGACCCAGATTATGACCCCCGAGCAAATATCATTAACTAAAAGATAACATTGAATCCTAAACAAGGATAATGGCAAGTAAAAAACTCCCACAGTGGGAGAAAAAAACACCTTTAAGCCAAACAGTGGCAAGGGAAAAACTCCACTTTGAGAGGGAGAAACCTTGAGCAGGACCTGGATCATATGGGGGGACCTTCCTGCTGAAGACCAGCTGGGTAGAGAAAGAAAAGAGGGGAGAGACAGGACAGAGAGAGGATGGAAAACAGAAAGAGGATGGAGGACAGAGAGAGCACTGCGACCTACAACACCGCAGAAAAGTGCAGAAAACTACGGCCGTCTAGTGGTGCAATTACAGCGATGTGCTGCGGGGTACAAATGTGAACGCCAGAGATGGTGTAGGGCTCGTGTGTAGCCTACGAGCCCCCCCAGCCTAAATAATGTGTTTGAAATATGTTTAAAAACCGCGAAAAAGTAGCGAGGCACTGCAGCGAAGCAAGACAAAGGCTCAACTGTGGTCTTTCTGTTACCTTCACAGCCTCTGGTCTCCGCTGGTATTGTGCTATTTTTGGCTCGTAATTAGCGGCTAACACGCTAACAACAACAAAAGAAAAAGTCCAGTTTTCTCTGCATGGAACGGGAACTTTATTCTGGTACTGCAGGAACTTGTAACATCACACAGGTTGTATTGTTGGGCTCCTGTCGGTTAACAGAGAATGTAAATCTATACACGCTGGGCTGCTGTTGATGCTCACTACACTTTTCATCTAACTCCGTTTAGTTCTGCCATCCCACAACACACACACTTCATCACCCATAAGGCCACCTTCTTAAAAGGGCCAGGCTGGCTCACATCATTTCTTCACTGTGAGAACGCAGACAACATCCTGTGATGCTTGGGTGATGTGTCTCGGCCAATCAGAGCACAGATTCTAGAGTTCTGGGACTGTGTGCATTTCTCCTGTTGCTTACAGGAGGCTGTGAGTCATCGTTTGACGTTTTGTTGGCAGCTGCGGCCTCTCGTCTGCTGTGGGGTGGATTTTCACGGAAATTTCCGCAATTGTTTCTTGATTTTTTTTTTTTAATTTTTGATTTTTTTATATTATATATTTCAGAAAAATCCATGAATAACTAAAACCATGGAACATAAAGCGCAAATTGGCAAGGGTTCACTGTATTTGTTTTTCTGCAGACATGTAGTTTTCTCTGTGATGCTCGGGAGATAGCCAGAGATCATTTAGGAGGGTTAGAGGAATGTCACATGAATGTGCTGCATGTGGTCAGTACATTCATCTTGACATACAGATCCAAGTCAAGTCTCATTTCTTCACACGTCCCACACTGAAACTCAGAGCAATATATCCTCACTTATTAGAGGCTTTGTTCTTCTTTATTGTGGTGATAAGTCACAATCTGGCGAGCTCTTCCCATGAGAGTACTAGCTGCAATTCGTTGGTTCTCTGCTCTTTGGAAAAATATCTGTCATATTCTGGTTCACAGCACCGATACTAAAACCCTAAATATTGGGCATGGATAGTTGCCTGCTCAGTGTCCTGCTCAATCAGCATTCTGTCCATCCTCATTTTAACCTGTTTTGGTTTCAACATCTGTAATGAGGAGGGATTGACTGATTTGATCAAAATAAATCTTTAGCTCGGTAGCAGGTTAGCATAAGCTAAGCCAAGCTAACTGAGCCAGCCAGTCTCCAGGCTTGTCTTTTTCAGCCATTTGTCTATTTTGGATTAACCAGGGTTAGGTGGAGTCAGCTCTGTCAACATGGCGCTGCCCAGATTTCCAAAAAAAAAAGCCTTAAAATCAAAAACCTATGGGTGACACGTGCTTTGTCCGCTTCTTTTTCTACAGTATATGGTGTAAACAAGCACTAACTTGGCTCTGTGGCGCTTCTCTTCAGTCTTTGGGAATTACAAAAGGGGAAGAGCGGCAGCTGTTAGAAAGGAGCACTTTTGCACCAACATGATGCAACTGTTATGTGAAAAAGATTTTGTGTGTGATAATGCTAAATAAGACAATATTTGTTTCCAGTTAGTCATGACCACAAAGACCACTGGGCATTTACACACCTGAACGTTCCCAGGTATTTAACTTGTGTGTCGTCTAATGATGATACTGGGCGACATTACGGCACAGAGCAGCAAAGGAACAACATCTGCTTTTTATTCATGTGAGTCTAACTGAAGAAAGCCCTTTTTATTAATATACCATAGAAATTGCTTGATATCATTATCAGCACACCCTTTACTTTGCCATTACTTTATCACACATAGAAATGTGTGAAATACAGTTTTAAAGACTGGCAATTCTAAAGTAAGTGCATCAATAATTGCTTTCGCTTACTAGGAGGGAGCTGCAGTTTTTACAAACCGTGAGTAAGATTACCCTCTTACTCCTCAGTGGGTTTCCACTTTATAGATAATAATGCATTTCCACTTAATAGGTTTAGTGCTATGTGATGTAAAACATTGCTCATGAATACTCATGTAACACTCAAATACGGGCGAGTCAGTGAAACCAAAGTCTCAGCTTGTGGAGTTTGGACAATATTAAATACTGGTGTTTGTTTTCCAGTGCACAGTTACCTATCCCACATTAATGTGCATACAATCCAATATATCCCAAATGCATGTTTTATGTGTTAAATGTGTTGTACTCTTTAGTTTTATATTTTGGTATTTGATTTAATGGTCATATTGCACATTTTGACAATTTTCTCTAGTGTAACAATGTTTCACATTGTAAGGGACTATTACTTGTGATATAATATAGACATTGCCTCACTAGCAATGGTGAGTTACTGTAGAAGAAACTCTTGTTATTGGTTAGGTTGGCTGTTGCAACACATGCACCTGCCAATATGTAAAACTGAGCTTTTGACTGACACACTAGTTTAAAAAGGTCAGACATGCTTGCTGTCTTCACAAGTTGCTCTGTTTCTAGGAATTTAGCAGCCTTTTGTGGCAGTCAGAGATGGTGTTATTTGGCATTCCAACCACTGGTTTTGCAGATAATCTCATTATGTAACCAGCCATACCCACGTGTGACTCAGCAGCCTGCTTAACCATCATGACACCCTGCACATAATGTGGCCGTTCAGAGATGGACTTGTTGCATTGTCGGTGATCCCAAATGTACTGTTAGGAGGAAAAACTGATTTCGCCCCAGTAATCAACATCAGCTTAAGTCTTTGAATTATACATTGAAACTGTGTTTATTTCATATAAGCTTGGTATGTAAAAGTTTAAAGAGATAATAGTGTGCCATTATATTTCATTTGCACAGAGCCTCTGGTTCACTAGACTCAATTATGGATTTGTTGGGGTTTTTGTTGTTGTTTTTTTGTGGTTGTAGAAAATAAGTCGACTGGCTGTGAATCATCTGTGATTCTGACTGATCACCTGTTGGAAATGATTTCAGGTATTTTACATCAAAGGTGATGCTGGCTAAATGTACACCTGACCTGAGCATCAACATCAAGTCTGTCATCAAGCTTTGACAAAATTTCGACAACAGGTCAGCGAAGCACTTGACAAATTCTCAGAAAAAGTAACAAATATGGACCAAACTGGTTGTTTTAACATAAACGTGAGCAGATGTGAATCTCAAAGGTCTGCTTGAGATCATGTAAGGCAGTAATTTTACAGGTTTTTTTTTTAAGGCCCAGCACATTTTTTTAGAATAACAAAATGTTGCAGCACACCACCACCAAAAAAATACCTTTTTTTTTTTTTTTTTTGCACATCACTTTCACCCCTGGATCTCACGCCACCGATGCCATTAAAGTCAATCACACCACAAACTGCTTCCAAATTAAGTGTCATTTCATTCTTGTAGTTTTGGTTCAATACTTATAATATCACATATATTTTTTTTTATGTTTTGTCAAATCGTTAAAAAAAAAGTTAAAGAAAATCATAAAAATATGCAAAATCTGCATTTCAAGTTAAATTGGATTATGCAACGTAGTATTGACGGGTTGATGGTGTTGGAGTATTGTTTTTGTTGAATATTGTTTTTGTTTAGCTCAGTTCAGAAAAAGAAGAGGAGAAATGATCAAATGATGAGGGTATGCAGATGTGTTAGTATTATGCATGTAGTGAAACAGATGTGAATGTAATGTGGTATATTTATTAAGCTCTTGTTTTATTGCAACTTAAAAATAAGACAGTTGTGTTCATTTTGTTGTCATGATGAACTAAAATCTATTTGAATTTCACATCATGTAGTTAATTAACATCCTTATAGTTTGAGTTTGCAACACAACCAGTGCAGCTCACATATTAGTTCACATATTGGTATTGTCAGGTTTTGCAGTGGAATGGATGATCCAGGTGCAGGAGTTTCAAAAATAACACATTTATTTCACAAAACAAAAAAACAAAAGTCCAAGCAAACCACAAATCCACAAAAGAAACAAAACAGGAATCCATGAATCAAAAAAAAAGAAAAACACTCAGGGGACATGAGAACAGACTCACGGGGGATGAAAAGACAGACCAGCAAACAGACTGGGAATGACAGAACTTAAATACATGCAGGACCAGACGGAGAGCAGGTGTGAACAATCAGGATAACAAGGGGGAGGAAGCAAAGCAGAAAACAACGAAGACAGGACAGACCTTTCAAAGTAAAACAGGAAACACAAAAGACAGGGAGAATGACGCCAAGCGTAACACATAACACTGACAGACGGCCATAGGCTGACCTAAACCAGGATAAGATAAGATTCATTCATTAGTCCCTCAGTGGGGAAGTTAACCTAACATTCTGTCCTCAAAAAAAGAGAATTTTAAGCGCTATAGAGGGTCGTCCTTGAATGTTTTGAGTTTTGAGGCAGTAGTCATTTCTGACTCTTCAGTCAGTTCTGAATGTAAGGCAACTCTATATAACCCAGAAATAACCCAGAAACATCATAAGAAATGGGATCCTGTGTGGTTAATAATGTTTTAAAATGATGGGGTAACCCCATCCCCACCTATCTGAGGCCACGCCCCCTTCCAGCGCAACAAGCGCTGGAAAGGGGGCGTGAAAGGGAGCACCAGTCATGACAAAAAAGCAGGGAATGTAAGCAGTAAAACATTACATTGTTTGTTTCACAGTGGTTTCTAAGCCTTAGATTAAAAAATAAAAAATAAAGAAAATGAAAAAGTAATCTTTAACCAGCAGTTCTGTAAATATAGAACATTAACAGAAGAAGCTTTTATTGCTTTGTAGGCTGTTTGGTGACCAGTGTAGCTGGAATTACAGTCTCATTTACGTGGTCCTAAAACATGAACAAGCTCCAATGCTGCAGTTACCACAGATTCTTGTTGTAATTCATATTTATTTTAGTAAAAAATAGATCATCTGGGGAGTTTACGGTACAAAAGCTCTTTTTTCAAACATGTCACAGGAATGTTGTTGTTGTTTTCTTCTGTAAAATGTCCGTTAACGGGATTTATTTAGGCTGAAAAATTACAAATCACTGGTGCTGATGGGGTCTCTAAAGTTTGCTCTTTACTGATTTCTGTTTTGAAAATTTCTAGGACATCTCTCTCTCTCTCTCTCTCTCTCTCTCTCTCTCTCTCTCACATGCACACACACACAAATAGTTCTCGTAACAGTGATAGGGTCTCTGAGTCCCTCTTAAAAGCAGTCACTTGAAACAAAGACTACACACTGAGCCCCAACGTGCTTCATCTGTTGCAGTAGGTGACAAGGAGAATCTGGCTTTTTGTGCAAATAAACGCTTGATTTGTACCATTTGAGCATCATGAAGCTAACAGATGGCATGAATGTTACATCAGAGGAAATGTATTCATTAGTTAATGCTTTTGCTGAGTGCCCTTTCTGAAAAAAAGGTCAAGCCAACCCTTTAAAGGTTATGCTTGATTGGCTGCAGCGGTTTGCAGGCTGTAACCTGCCTGAAGCCACACGGGCGCATGTTAGCAAGTTAGCGCTGTGCTGTTGTCTGCTTTGTGTCAAGAGTAATTAGTGATCACAGAAAGGAAAGGGTGTTCAACAACTCAATCCCCGACCCCTCCCCCAACATACAAACACGCAGACACAAAACCCTCATCTACTGCCCCCCCTTAATGACAAAGCTGTTATACTCTCATACAGGAGCAATTTAACACATCACAGCGCAACATACATGAAAGTAAAATGATTTTTAACCGTCCAAACATGATAATGAATATGAAATGTAACATTAGACCCAACAGTTGCCAAAGTGACCTTTGACACATTGTCATACAGTTTAACTAACCTTTGTTTTTGAGCACAATTTCAGGACTTGTGGGTAATTCAGAGGAGATTTTCTTGCCACCTACCATCTCTTGTGTGATCCAAAACCTAACACCAGCCAGGAAAACCATGAGAGGGGATTTGTGTCGGATGTTGTACAACAGCAAAGCTGTTTCTCTGGAAGTTATGCAACTTTCTGAAGCTCTAAGAATGCTACTATCGTGGTTACTCTCCATAAAACTGCCTTTGGGATTAATGAAGCATTGCATCTGTCTGCAGTCACTTAACCCGATGACTGGATTTTACCCATACTCCCTTGTAATTCTGAGTTTCACACGAAGCACAGTCCACTGCAGCCCCCCCCACCCCCGGAGAGCCAGCAGGTGAAGGAACAGTGTGTGCTCCTTCAGCCATGTACATTTAATGGATGATGTGAGATTCAAGACAGCTGGCGAGTGACTGGGAGGCAGCGAGCGCATCCTCTAGATCCAAACTCCCATGGAGCTCGATGCCCGAATGGCCCTCAGGAAGGAAACAGCCATGGCACACCGGAGTAATAATCCTGAAAAGTGAAAAGGATGGACAATCTCAGCTAGAAGTGTGTTTCTTATGTTTACTTTGATGACTGCCCTCTGAAAATATTATTGAAGTGCTTTCTGAAATATGTTCATTTAAGGAACTGCTGAACTCTGATTATTAAAACAACACATTTTCCCAGCAGATGACCTGTGGGTATTTCAGATGGACGAAGAGAAAGAGCAAGTGAGTGTTTGTTTTCCCCTCAGGGCCACCGTTTCTGCTACTGGTGTTAAGCAGCTGTTTGGGTCTCACAAACTGACGGTGCGTATTGCTGCAGCAGTTAGGTTTTTCACTTACCTCCTCCCTTCAGGAAGGATTTTAAGCCAGCAGTTCTATGTTGCAGCTCTGCCTCAGATCTCTGTGAGAGGGGGACTGATATCATTAAAGTGTGCCTCACTGTTCCCTCGGGGGAGGGGGGGGTGCATCAAACTGTAATTGATAGATTGATAGTTTACACCGCTTGTGCCTGAGGAAAAGCCTTTTTCCCACATGCAGTAAGCTTCCACAGCCATGCATGCACACGTCTAGATGTTGGCCCTGTAACACCTTCAGCCACTCCACCAATACGTTTGGAAACAGACTTACAGTGTTACACATTATGGGTTCGTTTTGACCCGTCTTTGCAATCAGGGTGAATGTGTATGGAAGTGCATATTGATCTGATGTCCAGCCACCACTCTGGAGAGGAGTTCATGCTGGTGGGAGTGGTGGCCGAGCATGGAACCAGTCAGATTATCTGTTGCAGCTGTAATCATCGCCGTGCAGCGTCACATGTTTGGTGAACTCGTTGCCCACAGGACTCTCATTTGTCATGCTCTGCTAATTTACTTTGTTGGGTTCTGAAATTAATATGTTCAGTATTCTGGCATTTCCTTGAAAAATAAAGGCACAACTTGCTTTTTCATTAATGAATATCTACAGGGTACTGTATATGTATGTACTCTTTAATAATTTGTAAATGAGAAAAATAAATTAACTGAATCGTTTGCTTGATTATGTAAGAACACAAATGATGAACACCAACCATCTTACTGGGTTACTTAAAGAAACTCATCACAGCCATATGTCAGTTCATGCAACACAAGTTCCCCTTGCAAATCAAATACACCTGTGAAAAGGTATTTTATCTGTATTTTATCAGGTCCAGAAAGTCAATATAGGCTTGAGATGCAATTCTGGAGTTTGGTACATACACTGATCAACCACATCTGTATGCAGACCACATTTCTTTTTGTCGAGCAGTTCACATGAAGAGAAAGAAACCTAAAATAAGAAGGCATAAGTCAATGTTGCTCTCGTATCATATTTTGGCTTTTTAATACCATCCATCCATTTTCTATACCCGTTTCATCCTTGAAGGGTCACGGGGATCTGCTGGAGTCTATCCCAGCCGTCTACGGGCGAAAGGCAGGGGTCCACCCTGGACAGGTCGCCAGTCCATCGCAGGGCCACACATAGAGACAAACAACCATTCACACTCACATTCACGCCTACGGGCAATTTAGAATTATCAATTAACCTGACATGCATGTCTTTGGACTGTGGGAGGAAACCGGAGTACCCGGAGGAAACCCACGCAAGCACGGGGAGAACATGCAAACTCCACACAGAAAGGCCCCAAGGTTCAATCCAGGACCCCCCCCTGCCGAGGTTCGAACCAGGAACCTTCTAGCTGTGAGGCAACAGTGCTAACCACTAAGCCACCGTGCTGCTTTTTAATACATTATGGGGTTAACTATGGATTTATTAGCCTGATCTGAACTGTACTGTTCCTACGTTGCCAGGGTGCTTCAGGTCCTAATAGGTTATGATAGCCGAACATACCGTCACTGCTTCCTGCTAAACTTTCTCAATGGCCATGGTTACATGATGTTTTTTAATTCGGAAATTAATAATTCCAGAATTAAATAATTCAGAATTAAACTATTTTCCTTTGAGTTTACATGGTAATAGTAATTCCGAATTGAGGTTTACATGGAAAACACGTTTGTTCGGCTTTATCCAATTCCGCTTAAGGTCTGGGGGTTGGGAAGGGTTCTGATTGGATAGGGGGGGGCGGACCTCTTTACATCTACCAGAAGAAAACAAACTTAGCAACAACTCGATTAGCAACAACATTCCACTTATTTTTGACCTGGGTGGCGTCTCTATCTGCAAAACCTCCTTCATTTAACCTGGCCGCTACAACTTTGAAAAGCTCACAATTTTTATGTTTCCCGCCACCTGTTCTTTTAATTATTTCCAGTTCCCTCGAAGCTATTTATTAAATAAATCGTCTCTGCTCTTGGCCACCATTTACTGCGTGCTGCCATCTGGAAACTTTGTTTTGAAAACAAGCCCAGCACGGAATATAAGCGTCATCGCGACAGGACAAGGGAATGAGCATGAGCACAAAGACCGGAATTAATTTAATAACTGTATACATGACCGTGGAATTATTCTATTCGGAATTAAAATCAGAATAAACCAGCCACTTACTTAAGGAATTAAGTTTAATTCGGAATGTACATTTTCATATGGAATTAGGTGTTTACATGATAACTTTTATTCAGATTTAACTTTAATTCTGAATTAAAGAGGAATTAAACTTCCCATGTAAACGCACTTGAGTGCCACTTGAGTCGCAACAAAAGTACCCCCTGAGGCAGGAAGGGGCTTCCGTTAAGGTGAGAGCCTACTTCTGAAGCAGTCAGGACCAAGGACAGCCACCTCAGTCTCATCTGAGGTGAGAGTCTATCTCTGAGGCAGTCAGGACCAAGGACAGCGACCTCAGTCTCATCTGAAGTGAGAGCCTATCTCTGAAGCAGTCAGGACCAAGGACAGCGACCCCAGTCTCATCTGAGGCAAGAGCCCATCTCTGAAGCAGTCAGAACCAAGGACAGTGACCTCAGTCTCATCTGAGGTGAGAGCCTATCTCTGAAGCAGTCAGGACCAAGGACAGCGACCCCAGTCTCATCTGAGGTGAGAGCCTATCTCTGAAGCAGTCAGGACCAAGGACAGCGACCTCGGTCTCATCTGAAGTGAGAGACTATCTCTGAAGCAGTCAGGACCAAGGACAGCGACCTCAGTCTCATCTGAGGTGAGAGCCCACTCTGAAGCAGTCAGGACCACAGACAGCGACCTCAGTCTCATCTGAGGTGAGAGCCCATCTCTGAAGCAGTCAGGACCAAGGACAGCGACCTCGGTCTCATCTGAAGTGAGAGCCTATCTCTGAAGCAGTCAGGACCACAGAGAGCGACCCCAGTCTCATCTGAGGCGAGAGCCTATCTCTGAAGCAGTCAGGACCAAGGACAGCGACCTCGGTCTCATCTGAAGTGAGAGCCTATCTCTGAAGCAGTCAGGACCAAGGACAGCGACCTCAGTCTCATCTGAGGTGAGAGCCCACTCTGAAGAAGTCAGGACCACGGACAGGGACCTCAGTCTCATCTGAGGCGAGAGCCTATCTCTGAAGCAGTCAGGACCAAGGACAGCAACCTCAGTCCTATCTGAGGTGAGAGCCTATTTCTGAAGAAGTCAGGACCAAGGACAGTGACCTCAGTCTCATCTGAGGCCTGATTTATACTTGAACGTCAGGTTGTCTGCGTCACCTACGCAGACGATGCAGAGATGCCCCCCCCCCCCCACCCTACGCAGAGACTATGCAGACACTCCGGTGCGCCTACCCAAAACTGTAGGTCGACACAGACAGTGTCAGAGAGGAGACAAAGGAGGACCTCTGATTGGTCAATTCTACATCCACATAGAAAAGACAGCGTCATTGAAGAAATGAGGAAGTACCCACATCTGTATGATTTTTGTTCTCCACACTACAAAGACAGCACATATTCTAGTAATTTATGGAGAGAGATAGTGATGAATGTGGGTCTAGATATGGCCGAGATGGTGAGGAAGTGGAAAAACGCAAGAGATACGTTTAGTAAGTTTAGCTAGTCCGTGATTGTCCCTCTTGCGTTGTGGCGTAACATAGCGGAGACCGCGCGAGTATAAATCAAAAGTGACGGCAGCATCTCTGCGACAAGCTGACGGTGACAAATTGCCACGAGAGTGTACATGACCCCTAAAAAGGCATGAGTCCAGTGGTATGTCTGCCTGAACCTTCTTTGAGAGTATATCCAGCTCTCATTCATGGAGATTTTACAACCTCAAGACTGAGTTTGGTAGGGTTGATAGAAAATATAGTTCATTAAAAATGGAGTAAAAACTTTAAATTAAATTAACAAGCTTACTTTAAAAAATATATAATGATTAAACTATTGGAGCAATTTGAAACGTTTGAAGTGAGCTGCATCACATTAATGAGTGAGCATTAATCTGATTCACATTGTTCTATTATGAATAAAGATTGACATTTATTTCTCTGATCAAACTCTGAAGTTTGGCTTGCATTTCAGATTTGGGTGACAGAAACTTAGCCAATTAGCCAATCTACCGACCACACCAAAAGCATCGAAGAGAGTTTATTTTATTTTATTTTACTTTATTTTTTATTTTTCCTATTTTTACTGCAAGTATATCCAGGTCAGCATTCCTCGCTGGAGTATGTTTAGTAATGAAGGCAAAACTGATGGTCACTGGCATGAGAATGGTTAAAAATACAGTAGTAGGTTTCAGGGAAAAAAGAAATAAATAAAACAGTGTTAACACTGTGGGCAAAAGTAAACGTTTTGGTGCTGAACACAGCCTTCTGCTTCATATCTTTTAATTGGCTATTGCACGCCACCATTTAGCATGCTCCATTAGTGAAGGTACCGTGTAGCTGCTGTCAACATGGGCAACTTTTGAAAAATGCTTGTGTTTCACTGAGTTCATGCAATTCCTCCTACTAGTGACAAGCTCATAGTTTATCTTATAGCCTCCATCAGATAACAGTAATGAACGATGCAGCAGGAAGAGATTTTTATGATATAATAAGCTCTTTCAGAAAACATCCCAATGTCATGGTATTTCTGCATGCAATATTACATTATTATTATTAGTTATAATTACCTTAAAAGTAATGAAAACTTAATTGATAATATGGTTTAACAATTGCTTTATAATAAATTGACACTTCAAGTCATTTTATTGGTTTCTGAAGCATGAATTGTTGTGACTGACAGGAAAGTAGATATGCACACATGAGTGAGAAAAAAGAAGAAGAAGAAGAAGATCACATACAACATATGACCGTACAATGTCAAAGTAATGCCATATATCAGAATTTACAACATGTAGTTGATGGTTCTCATTGTCTTCTTTGCCAGTTTGCAGGGTTTACAAATGTGCAAGACATTGTCAAAGCAGAGAGGCTGCAGGTCGTAGTAAGGCTGGAGAATGAATGGGTGTTTCGTGAGTGTCCAGCCTTTTGTCCTGTTTCCCGAGTAAACACCTGTATTTATATTTCCAGGTGTAATATTCAAGTGATATTCTCTGAGTCAGTCTTTGCTGCGAACTTCAAACGAAATTTTTTTGTCACTCTAAAATCTAAAGATAGGGTCAAGCAAAGCATGGAAAGCATTATTTTATTTTATTTTATTTTATTTTATTTTTTTATTTTTTTTAATTTAATTTAATTTAATTTTTTTTTTTTTTTTTAAGATGACTATTTCTTGATAATTGTCTCTTTCTGAGAAAGTCACAAATCTCTAAGCATTTCTGCATAAACTGCTGCGAGGCCAGTTTTCTTTTACTCCGCCGTAAGCAAAACCCAAAGAGACTTGACTTCCAGTTTCAGTCCTAAACTCATGAGTCACTGCATGTTCTACAGTAACTAAATGGTGTTTTCATCACAGCAGATCATAATATGGTCGCACAGTCTTTTAGTGAAATAGGAACTCACGCTAAAAGAGACCCATGTAAATGTGATGTGGCTCCCAAACCAAGGGCGCAGATGGCACTAGAGACAAGGATGTAAAAATGTAAAATAACAGCATTCTCGGCTGTGAGTGTATATCTTTTAATGTTGTTATTTTTATAATGGTATTTTAATAAGCAATAATTGTTAACTGAAATGATTGAGATTTAAGATGTTAACATTGTCCTCCTGGCCTGCAGCCAATCCCTGGTGGGGTCAACAATGAAAAAACAAAAAACAATTACAGCGTTGTTTCAAAAACCTGAGCAATCTATGTTGACTGTTATCTTTCCCCAATGTGCCATATTTACCGAGACAGACTTGACAAACTGGACAGAAAAGATACTGCCCAGCAATATGTTCAGGTCAATGAAAGGAGAGATGTTTTTGGGACATATTGAGTCTCCTTATAGACGGTAAATGTGTTTAGCTGCAGAGGGATTTTATTTTTCTGATCAATTTTGTTTATTGGAAAAAATACTTTTTATTGTATGAATCTGTTGTTCAAGTGTTTATATATCTTTTTTCATACATATTGTAATGTTTCTAATCATTTATATGAAGGCACAAGTGTAAATCATTTCAATTTTAATCTGTTATACATTTTTGGACATTCCCTTTTTGTTAGAAGTTACAATTAAAGTTTCTGTAATGAGATTCTTTATCCTGCTGAGATCAGCAAATGTTTAAATAAAACATGCAGAAGACATTAAGTGGAGTGTTGGAGTGTGATTAACTCACCAGACACAGTCTATCTAGTTAACTAGATAGGCCTTTGTCTACCAATATTAATTCAGTTAGAAAACTCAGTCCCCCCAGTTTAAAAATCCTATCTGCGTCCGATTCACAAACACAGAAACACTACAAGGAGATGATAATGTAGATCAAAGCCGTATCATGGACTCTTCATTTTAGGATATGTAAAAGTGAAAAAAATAAATCTCCAAATCATTCAGCCCTACAGGATATAGACGTCTGAATGTGAAGACTCATCTCTTAATGTTCCAACTGTAAACATTTGGTAATAATCATTAGTATACGTAATAATATACATAAATATAAACATTGTATTTCTAATAACTGCATGTCTATCAAAAAAAAAAAAAAAACACTTTACATATGTATATATTTGAAACCTCTTGCCTTCTTACTTTTACTTTTGAAAAACGGCCACATATTTATATCTTGTTTATTGTTTATTATATGCCACGCACTGACATGGGAGAAGCTCTCCAATCTCGTTGTACGCCACTGTATAATGACAATAAAGGGCATTCTGATTCTGATTGATTCTGTTTCTGATTCTAAAAGGCCAAATTTAGCCTTGAAACTTTTGGCCACTATAACTTTTAGCTTTTTTTCTTTTTCTTTTTTTTTTTTCACCGCTGCGGTAGTTACATCATTAGAGAAGCAGCAGACTCACTATGGGTGCGGCACTTCTTTTTTCAGTGCACTGAATCACTAGAATCAGTATGTTGAAAAGATTTGCTGGCCTGTAGTTGATCAGAGGTCTGACGGCGTATCAGATTCACTGAACAGAAATGCAGCTGAGCGGTTTCTGATATATGGCTCATGATTACCAGCTTCCAGCTGTGCCTTCGCTTTGACAAACACACCATGTCCCAAGAGTTAAATCTGGACATTTTAGAGGAATGTAGGAGATGAACACTGATCCTATGTTGTTATACTTTTTTATTTTTTATTTATTTTATTTTATTTTTTTGGGGGGGGGGCGGGGGGAGGGGTTGTTTTGTTTTTGGTTGTGTGAATAAACCTAATTAAAACAGAAAAAAAATCTTATTCTGTCTTCCCGCCAGTGTTGCACAGTACCTGCATCATCCGTGCAACTGTTACAACCACTTCAGGTGCAAAATTTAAGACATCCTTTTTGTAGGCAGTAAATAAGGTTTCAGTCTGCAGTGAAATGCCAACTCAAAGAAGTAAATCAGTCACTATTGATCCATAACTCACTCAGCGAATTTTGTGATCTAAAAAAGAAAGTCCCATAAATACTGTAATAATCAATGATGCTTTTACATCTTGTATATATTAGAAGAATAATAAATAAACATTGATAATAAACATTGACATTCATTTTTCAACACTAAACTTGATATATATACTCCCTAAATGTGGTCCTGCCCACTACTACTGTAGTATTTTTGTTCTGAAGTCACCATTTTTCTGATGTCCACTTTTAAAGGAGACATAAACTTTTCCAAAAAATTGCCTCTACTATCTGGGTTTCATTGAAGTGTCTTTAACGTTTTTGATTGAAATTAATGCACCCTGTTCAACCACATATTTTCAGCTCTGTTCATTGCAGCTGGTTTAAGGAGGTGGACAAGTTCACTTTCTACATGGACTAGTTAAGTTCACAAAAATTAAAATGAAGTAGTTGTTCATTTCATAATTAATATTCAAAATTTGGAACAAGAGTTAACCATTTAAAAAAAAATTACTAGTTAGATCATTTTTAGTTTTTTTTTTTTTTTAAATCCTTTTTTAATGTTGCTGCAAGCAATAATTTGTCAAAATGATTGCCACTGCCCATATACTACACCACCACAAACAGCAATTATTTTATCCATTTTATCTGTTGAAAACTATGTGTCCAAAGATTACAGCGTCATCTTTGGAGTCGGGGTCTCCTCCAGCTCTGGGCGACTGCAGCTCTCATCTTCCTACTTGTTTTAAACGTTTGATGACGCAGTTGTTAGCGTGACAGAAGCGACAGCCCGTGTTGCCATGTTTGATTGCTTTCCAAAGATACATATTAAACTCGTTTGTGGTGTATTTTAAATGGGTTCGCTTTAGGGCTGGGTTAAACGATTATTTTTGTAATCGATTAATCTAGAAAATAGTTTTTCGATGCATCGATTAATCTAACGATTCATTTTTAAATCCGATTTGATTCGATTTCGATTCGATTATCGATTATCTCCCCATAATTTGACCTATATAGCAATTAATGCAAATTCATCTCCATGAATAAAACACAAATTTCTTCTTTCAAGTTCAAAAATGAATTGTATTGAACAATACAACAATAAAGCGCACACAGTTGTAGTGCAATGGAATCCTATAATAAAAAAAATAATAAAATAAAACTTTCCTTCAATAAATAAAACTGCAAAAAAAACACAATCTGAACCAAAATCTTATCAACATAAAATAAATAAAAAATAACAGCAGCGGTGACAGCTGCATTTTACAAAACAACACAATGTGTGACAGCAGCAACTTAGCCTAATCATTTAAATCTGTGAAATAAATAACAAATAAATTCAAGTATTAGGCCTATTACAGTTAAGTGAACAGTAGTTTAACTTTTAGTAGTTAGGATGCTCTCAGTAAGTGCAGCAGCCTCCTGGGGGGTGCAGGGGGGTGTTTTTTTTTTCATCTGATAGTACAAACTTTTCTGCTTATCCCTGTCCCTGAAAACATAAATCACAAACACAGTGCACAGGTTAATAAAAATATATACTTCTAAATGATCTGCCCATACCAATAAAGTATAATAATAATAATAATAATAATAATAATAATAATACATTAACCTAAAAGTTGAAAGTTAAACTAACTTTAGCGTGTATTTGAGGAGTGTGTGTCTGTGTCAGTTAAAAAAAAGTGTGTCGGCAAGAGGCGAGTGTGTGAGGGGCGTGTGTGTGTGTGTGTGTTTAAGTGGGCACATGTTCTGTGTGTACGAGGCTGGAGCACAAGTTACGTAGTGCGGTTCGGATGAATGACGGGGTTAATCACTTCAAACAAGGAAAGAAAAAAGGTTGAAAACTTACGGTGTCTTCTCCTCCACACAAGCAGCTCCCGCATGCCTCTTCTCAAGGTGCTGGTGCATCGCGGTAGTGCTTTTATAATATGCCATCTCTATATTTGCACAGGTCACAGACCACCGAATCATTACCTTTAGGTGTAAAGTACTCCCATACTTTTGACATCCTGTTACGAGATAGCTTCTTCTCCCCCGACTCGCTGCTACTCGATGCCGCGGCCGCCGCCATTTTTTGATTCTGAGTGACGACGCATCGACGTGCAGATTTTGCGTCGACGTATTTTTTGCGTCGACGTAATCGATGACGTCGACGCGTCGTCCCAGCCCTAGTTTGCTTGAAACCTGGCACGGTTTTGACCTTTGCCCGTTGTAGTAACTATGGTGTTAGCCTCCCTCCATTGGCTTCCTGTGAAATTTCGAATTGAGTTTAAAATTCTGCTTCTTACATATAAGGCCCTTAATGGCCTAGCTCCTCGTTATTTACAAGCCTTGAATGCACGTTATGCTCCTAATAGAGCTCTACGCTCTCAGAGTGCAGGATTACTCGTTGTTCCCAGAATATCTAAAAGTAGGTTTGGAGGACGGGCCTTCTGCTACCAGACACCTTTATTCTGGAACCAGCTACCAGTTTGAGTTCAGGACGCTGACACCATCTCCATTTTTAAAACTAAATTGGAAACATTTTTGTTCAGTCAAGCCAACAGTAAGTCGATATATATATATAATAATTGTATATGACAGCTCAGTCCCCCCCAGTTTAAAAATCCCATTTGCGCCCCTGACGTAAACATGCAGTGGCTCTGAACACCTTGAAATGGAACCCTTTGACTGGTTTTCTATTAGTTTATTTCTCACGGAATAGCATATATGCTTCTGCTAACATAAGATACACACAATGTAAGCTGTTAGAAATTAAGTTTGATGTGCTACAACTAAGCTCTCAGTGAGTGAAATTGCAACTACAGCATCCCAGTGACTCATCCAATGGATTCAGGATTTCTGCGAATGACTCTTCCAGCCAGGAAGCTAAGACCATTGAGACTCACGGCTCTCCAGACCTGCAGTGTCCATGCAGCAGCACAGCTGACTTGTTTTAGTCAATCAAGTAGTTGTCTTCACTAAAGGTCTTAACCAGTTCAGTTGACTGAATGACACAAGTTTAGCTGTGTTTCTGCATGGTTGGAACAAAAACCTGCAGCCACACGGCCCTTTCAGGAATCAGTTTGACACCCCTGCTCTAGACCAAGGGAAAAATGATGAGTGAAGCCTCCAGACTATCAGGAGCTATATTCTTCCCAAAAAATGCACCTGCTTCAGTGACTAATTTTGAGCTTTTTAATTTTCCTTTGTCACCTCCACCCTCACTGTGTTGTGTTGCACCTCTTTCTCTGCAGCTCTCTTCTCTTTATCTGATCATCCCTTCTTCCATCCTTTGAATCTGTTGCCAGAAAAACAAGGAAATATGTATATTGAATGACAACAGAACATATTAAATAAACATTTTCTTATTTCAATTAAACAATTTTCAGATAATATCTTGCCATTTTACTGCACCTTTCACTTTTTCAGACTGCTGTTGTTGATTTACCAGGATTTATTCTCCATCACACATCTTCAGAAAAAGCAGAACGTATTTTCAGATGAAGTCAAATCATTATTACGTAGGATTAACCTCTCCTTCTGATTCACTCTCTGCTCTTTTTCTTTCTCATGCTCCAATATCCCTCCATCTTTCCTGCACCATCCTTTTTCAATTGCTTCTCTCCCTTTTTGTGAAAGATAACTAGCTTAGTTATCTTTCACAAAAAGGGAGAGTGCATACAGACACCTTAGTAAAATGTCATGAAAGCAGCAATGTAGTTGTGCTAAACTAAAAAACTTTTCTGTCAAATAATGCTATTTGATAAAAATGTTATTAGCTGCAATTAATTAATTAATTAATTACAAAACCTCAAACATGTGGCTCTTCATTCAACACTGTCATTCCCAGCAGGCTGTTCTACATGATGTGTGATGTACGTAGGTCCTCAGAATAACATCAGTCACAGTGAATCAGGGTAGGACCTCACTGATCTGAGTACAGGAGCCCCGCAGGGCTGTGTTCCGGGTCCCCTCCTGTACTAGTTCTATACATTCGACTGCACACCTTTTCACAACACCAAGACCATCATGAAATTTGGAGACAAAACAACTGCAGTAGGGTTGATCGCTGGGGGAGATGAGCCTGTTTATATAGAGAAGATTTAGAGACTGACAGAATATTGTGTTGGAAACAATTTGGTTCTTAACTCCAAAAAGACCAAAGAGTTGACTATCGATTTCAGAGGAAATCTAGATTAGATGTTCACCTGCCGCTGAACATTAACAGAAAGGGGGAGAGGTGAATATGTGTCACATGGACAGAGATGCATAACACAACTTACAAAAAGAGCACAATAAAGACTGTATTTCCTGACAAGTCTCAGGAAAATGAACTTGTCCCAACAGCTGCCTCACCCATGCTATCCTGATTTTCTATGGTAATAGCTTTGCAGCAGATAAGAAGGCTTTGCAGAGTTACAAAAACTGCAAAAAAAAAAAGAAAGAAAAATCAATACACATCTTGAGAACATATACAAATCTTGCCTGCATGCAGAAAATAAATTTTTTTAAAGGAGTCATCCCATCCTGCTCTTCAGCTGTTTGGATGCTTACCCTCAGGCAAACGTTACAAGGCCATCAAAGCACACACAAGATAAATAAATAGCTTTTACTGCACCTCCATCATCACACTGAACATGGGCGTGGTAGTGGAGGGAAAAGTGGACCTGACTACCCAGGGCCCGAGTAGGGAGAGGGGGCTCACGAAAATCCTATTTTTTTTTTCTGAATGAATAGGGCCCTCCAATTAATCGATGTCATGCTTTATTTCATATATTGATAACATCAGCTGAAAGAATGAACTCTCAGCTGATGGGTATTGGACATTCTGGAGGCCCTCTCATGGAGGCGCAAAATGGTTTAGTCCGCCCGACAGCGACCGGCGACAAGTGTAACGTCAGTGAACCCACATTGAATTGGCATCATGCTGCCCAAAATAGCAGAAATGGGGCTATTGCAAGAAGAAAGATAGAGAAGAAAAACAAAGAAGGCAGAATGAGGGGAGGCAGCTGTTGACTGCTTTCTTTCCCAAAGGTGACCCGAGTTTGCTTGTTATGCAAAGTCCAATTAAAGTTAACGTAGTCCACTCCAGACAGCTGCTGCTGATGTCTGTATGCTCACGTCAAGTCGTTAGCTTAGCTAGTTGGCTACCAGGCTGCTTGTGGCTGTAGTATAAAGACAGTTATGGGCCAGCTAACGTTGGATAGGGGCCCACTGACATTGAGAGTGTACAGGGCCCAGTATTTGGTGCTACGCCCCTGACACTGAACCCTACTTTGAAATCATATTCACCTTAACAGAGTATACTTGTGGAATATTAATTATTTGTTTTGGTCATACAAACTTAAGCATGGGTTGCATTGTGAATATTGTTGATGGTAAGAACATGAATGAGTCTCTGCTTGAATATATGGATTTTTAGTCTTTTTAGACAGTGCACTTTAATTTTGATGTATATTTTTTTATACAATTAAAGACAAGTATTTGGCAACTCACAAGTTCATCTGCTGTGGATTTGAAAGAAATATATTTTTCCTTTCTTTCTTGATATGAGATTTGATGTCCCTGCTCAAAAGCTTGGTGTCCTTTGTTGTGTTTGTCTTTCTTTAAACCAAAATTTGACAAAGCTTTTTACGGTTGACAGTTTCAGATTGCAGGCATGACAACTTAACTGTTCTTTTTATCATTACCTCTATTTGTTTGAATAGTTTGCATATAACTTACTCTATATAGTGCACCTGTGTTTGTCTTTTGCTGTTCATTTTTATCTTTTTATTCTTTGTTGTTTGCTCTGGGAAAATATTTTTATTATTGAAAAAGTATCAAGCATTGCTGTGCTGTGGAATGACTATGAAAGTCTGTCATATACGAGACAGACCTTTGAAGCACGGGGAATTTAACTTTGCTGTATTTTTGCTGTGTCTGTTGAATTGTAGGCAGCCGGTGAGCGCCCAAAAAGCTGTGAATACATACCGCCTCCAAGCTGAACAGAGCAAACAATTACTTCTGCTTGGGGGAAAAAAGCTGTTTCATGCAAATATTACCTTGTTTTGGGTTATAACATGAAATGGGAACATCTTCATTGCTTTCCAAATGTATTCAAAGAGTCCACATAATGCTTCAAGTACTGCTTGATTGATTTAAACTCCCCATCACAACTCTTTTGGATGACTTGATCAGTTGTAGTCATGGCTACAGATGAGATGTGTTAAAGGCAGTTTTAAAGCATAACGATGGAAACAAAGTGAATAAATAAATAAAGTGAAGTAGAAACCGTGATATAATGATGAAACTCCTTCAGTAAAGCAGCATAAAATGTAAGTATGCATTATCAAGGGAAAATGGGAATTCTCAGACACTACTTGTGCCTTTCAAGTAATGTAGTTAATTTTAAACTGCAGAATACAAAGCTCTATCTGTGGATGATTCCCGCTTACAGCCAAGAATCAGAGATCAGTTCAGACCAACCAGGCTGCTAAACTCA
Source organism: Hirundichthys speculiger (assembly GCA_018398805.1). Classification (NCBI taxonomy): domain Eukaryota; kingdom Metazoa; phylum Chordata; class Actinopteri; order Beloniformes; family Exocoetidae; genus Hirundichthys; species Hirundichthys speculiger. The sequence goes on along the minus strand of JAGFBZ010000940.1, from coordinate 382,152 downwards.
GAGGAGTTGCATTGCTCTTCATTTTTTTATTGCGCCACAAAGAAAAGAGTCAGACAAAGTGGAGAAAAATGTGAAAAGTTTCTTTTTCTCTGGACCCAGATAATAGTCACATTAATTTTTGTGTTACACCTGCATGTGTTTCTCTTTTGTTTCCCCTTTTCTCTTTAATCACCACCATTACCAAGGGACTGTATGTCTACGTACTTGTGTAAATTTGAGTTCAGAAGTCAACAGTAAGGACATGTCTTCCCAGTATTTGGGTGATGTCTATTTGTCACTGTCTATATTTTTTCTAAAAAAAATGAAATAAATAAATAAAATCTGATATCATTTAATTGTTTTGCCTAGAAAACTATAGCACATAAATTTCCAACTCCAGAAACAAAAAAAATTAGCAAAATATTTCAAGTTAGTGTATGGGAAAATGTTTATCACATAGTCGGCAGTGTGGCATGTCTGATGTACACATAAACAATCAAATCGTTTTCTGGATGGCTTATAAATCTTAATGAAATTTCTTGTGAGGTTTAGCATGTCAACATTTTTCACCATTTTGTTCTTACCCTCGCGTGCCCTCTAAATCAATAGGAGTTTTCATCGCTTTCAAAAGACCCAAACGCAGCAGTTAGGACCAGTTTACAACAGTGCTGCCACCTAGTGGATGCATGTTGTTCAAGGCATTCACAGTGGCTTTAAACCTGGAGATATGTCTGCAGTTTTTTTGAAGTTGGTAGGTTTAGTTGCTTCTTGAACAATATTTACAGGAACTCCACCATGACAAAGGCACACAGCAGATAAAACTTTAGATAAACCAAATCTCAAAGAAATGTATGAAATGAGTGCAGAATCTTAGACTCCGCATCACATTGTGGTGGTGATAGGCTAACACTGTTGTTGCTTGTAAGTACCAAAGCTAAAATTACAAAAAAGTAGGGTTTGTGTGCCCCAGCATCTGATAACAAGTAATAACATTTTTTTTCACACAAGTAGTGATGTTTATATGATGTAATTGACTGTAATGGGTGATTTATATTTCTCTGTATATGTTGATATCCAGACCTTTCTCAGTCCTCTTCGATCAGCTCTCCAGTGGTTGATAGAGACATCCCCAATTTTTAACTGTACATCTGCAGACCCTAAGGATAGAGCCAGCCTCTGATCTGTCTGCTAGATACATCATTTCTGCAATCACTATTTGGTTTTCCCAATGTAACAGCACCCCCACCATATTCAATATTTTACGTCCGAAGTGCATCTGTTTGTTCATTTCCCTCAGAGGTCGAACAGGAGCTGAATATTCACCCATCCTCTGTCTTGACTTGTTCAGTGGATGTACATGTCATCTCTGCACTTGTCTCCTCTTTCGATCTCGCCTCGTCCTTTGCAACAAAAGTAATTTTTTCTCTGTACCGACCAGCTCCAGCTCCATCAGAGGTCTCTCTCTGCCGGTCACCATCCTTTACTGCCGGTGTCTTTATGTGGCAGCTGGGACGTAAATACACAGTCCAGGACCTTGTGTCATGGGGAAGAATAAAAAAAGATAATGTTGCTGTTGTGGGCTGGTATTCGTAAAAACATTACACCCCCTATTGTCCTGGAGGTGAATTGCTTTGCAAAGCTCACCAAGGAACAGAGAACAGTGGACATGGACCTCACTGTGTGGGTTACGTATTGCAGAGTTAGAGAAGTATAACTAGAATTAAATTCAAGTATAGCTAAAAGCGAGGTTAAAAGTCATGCTAAAAGCCATTAAGCTAAAAAAACAAACTCAAATGTGTTAGTGTTACACCAGAGCTGAACCAAACCTGGACCCTGGACCAAACCTGGACACTGTTACACATACTGTGATTTTTTTTATCTGACTTTTTCATGTCACTGAGAACTAATATTTTTGTTCCCCCAGTCTTCTTGTTCAACATGTTTCCATGTATAAATTAGAAGTGACACAACTTTGTTCAGAAAAACAAAAAAAACAACCCTCCGGCAGTTTGACTGCTGGTTTCCACATTCACTACAAATTAAATGTAAAAGGAAAGTCATCAGTTGTGCTTTGATGTTGTGCTGCTGCCTGCTGTCCTCACCAGCCTCCTTCTTCCGCTATTCCAAACAGCTAAGCTCTCACATACGGCACTGAAAGCAGAGGATGTTGTCATAGATTAGCATATGCAGCACTGAGTTATGTACCCAGTTGATCCATTCATCACTAGGACCAAAAGCTCTAATGGTACATCAGTCTCATTCATTAACAATGTTTGTAATCTTGCCTTCGATTTTTAAATGACAGAAAAATGACGGCGTTAAGATGATGTCAGGCACTATAGCAAAAAAATTGGCAGAAATGAAACATTTGAGGATTGAATTATTTTCTTCCTGAAAAGAAAAATCAGCTGTAAATTAATTGAACCAGTTTCTGACGGGCTTTCACTGAGACTTTCAGAGTTGATCCAGTAGCTTTATGTAAGAGATTTTCAGCATGGAAGGTATCACACCTGATCAGTATAAACATCCTATTACAAACATGAAAAATATCCCAGTTTTAATAGTTAATTTTATTTGCAGCAAAAACCTTGCCAGTAATCTATGAGTGTAAAAAATAAAACAATACTAAAAGAATCACTCATGTAATTGTAATCAAGGCAACTTGTTTAATTAATCGTGATGTTTATTTGAGGTTATTTCTCCCAGCCCCAATTTATCGACATGTCAAACTGAAGAAGTAGTAAAGTAGAAAAATACAGTGAATGTATTTAATGAATGCATTTACTTTATGATCTAACTGTGCAGATATGTCAGTGTTATTATTAAACATTTGGAGATGGCAATATATCCCTCGTAAGCTGTTTCTTCGAACCATTTCCAGATGAAAGTACAATACAAAAGTGAAGAACTGAGTGACTGGTGACAGAAAAAGGGTGATGACTGAAAAATGTTTTGTAGAACAAGTATCACGCTTGTGAGCTCTTGATTGACATTACATGTATAAGCTTACACCCCAGACAAAGTTGAGTCAAAATGTATCCGCATCTGTGCAGGAAACAAGTAAGAAAAATTCACTGTTTGTTTCAGCTCTTTATTGTACAACTGGACCAACGAGCCAGTTATTCCCCATTCAGTCATGAGATCTGGCTGCACTGGAAAACAGCTTTTATTCATTTATTTATTTGATTAACTGAGCAACTATCCACTTAACTATCCACTTACTCCACTTAAAGTGGAGTTTTTCCTTGCCACTGTTTGGTATAAAGGTTTTTTTTCTCCCTACGTGGGAGTTTTTTACCTGCCATTATCATTGATTGGATTTAATGATATAATCTTAGTTGATGATATTTGCTCGGGGGTCATGCTCTGGGTCTCTGTAAAGCGCCTAGAGACAATTGTCATTGTAACAGACGCTATATAAATAAAATTGATTTGATTTGATTTGACTATAAAAGCTTTAGCCTGATTTAAAAGCAAATCACAAATCTAAACTTTTTAGTGACTCAAAAAACTAAAAAGTAGAGATGGATTGGAGCAGGTAACTGCATTAAGGGGATGCTGAGCCTCAAAGCGAAAAGTCCAACTTACCCCTCTGTTTAAGTTCTGATTCCCATTTATGCAAATTAGGTCTTAAACAAGAAAATGAGATTATGAACACAAAGAGCTTAACTAAGTTACTGTCAGTGCTCATCCTTTAATAGAGTGAAAAAATTAAAAATCCCATATTTACATCAGCACACACATAAAAAAAAAAATGCTGCAGCTGAACATTAAGTTGCATCTTGAAAGCTTCTTGAAGTGAATCGCTTTGAAAATTTTAAATATGCTTCCAGTGCAGTTACATAATGTCTCTCATATACCAAATCAGCATTAAGAATCAACACAGATGAAAGTTGCCTCAAATCTGCAAGAAAATAGCACCTGAACACACCACAAAAATCCCACTCAACTTCCAGCTAAGATGCATAATATACATCTGCACAAAAGTACATTTCTTCCCAGCTTAGAAGTGGACAGTACTTTACATTATCCAGTCAGAGACCTGATGACTGCATGAACTGAAGAGGAAAATTAGCTATATTTTTTTCTGAATATCATAGATATCATAGCATCCAGGACAGGGGTGGACAATCGCAGTCCTCGAGGGCCGCTGCCTTGCATGTTTTAGATATTTCCCTACTTCAGCACCCCTGATTCAAATGAATGGATCACCATTATTTTGTCATCAAGGTCTGCACAAGTCTGTTAATGAAACATTCATTTGAATCAGATGTGCTCAAACAGGGAAACATCTAAGACATGCAGGGCTCTGGCCCTAGAGGACTGGATTGGCCCACCCCTGATCTAGGAGGATTAATATGGGTTGTTGCCAGGTAGCAGTAGGTGGGATTTAAACAGGCTGAAGGTAATAGGGTGATGAGAATAGTAATAGGGTGACACACAGAGACACACACACATGCACACACATGCACACAAAACTGCAACATGTAGGGGGGGGACTCCAGGTTACAGACTGGCTGGCTGTGCAGGTAGGTCACTTAACCGTAAAGCTTGTATAGCAATTTAACAGTCATCCAGAGCTGGGGCCTCATGTACTAACCTCGCGTAAAAAGTTCATTTTCACGTCCATGTTCGGATATTATAAAACTGAAATGAAAGTGAGTGTGCAATGCTCCATGCACATTTAATAGCTGGTATACACAGTCTTCTTGGGGTTTTGTTAATTGGTGACTTTCGGAGGTGATGCAGTAAAGTTCCAACCATTAAGAATCATTTCCTCAAGTATTTGCATCCCACCACACGTGAACGTCTGGCACCAGTTAAGTGCCATGTGCTGTATATTACCAATCAAAATCTAAAATCTGTGAAGCAAGGCCCTGAATCAGAGAGGGAAAACTCTTTTTAGATTTGAAAATGAAAACAGGAAAAAGCGCAACTGAGAAAGGTGGTTAGAAAATGGAGATGGTTTTGGAACTGATAGTGAGAAAAGAAAAGTGTAAAAGAGAAAGACAACTGTGCTCTTGTTTTCAGAATTTGATTGTGACTTTTCCTCCTCTCATGTAGGCTTTTTTGTTTGTTATTAGCAGTATACATGACGCTGAAGTGATGCCATATAAAAGACATCGCTGATTTTCCAGTCATTTAATAATATATTAAATGTAGACAAATGAGCCTTATAGTAACAATTTAGGGGACAAGGACACTTTGGCATGTGGCAGTTGGAGCCGGGATCGAACCACCAACCTTCCAGTGACTGGACGAGCCGCTCAACCAACTGAGCTACAGCCACCCATATACATGTCTGCTGGGAGACTGTGTGTGTGGTAAACGAAGCTGGCTTGGTAATATGAGAAGGGTTCCAAAATGGCAGCTGAGATCACGTGGTCACTCGTCCCTTACCAAGATGGCCTCTGACTCACGCGATAGGGTGCTACAAGATGGCGTCCTAATGCGATGCACAAATGCGCCTGAGTAATGTTGGTTCAAGGTGTCCTGGATCAACCCACGACTCATATATCCTACAAACAACATGCCGGGGTTGAGGCTCCAAGCAGCTCGGGTGCAGGATGGGTGGCTTCTGGTGAACGATCCGTTTAAAATTGACGTCACTGTAAAATCTACCTTTGAAAGTTCATTCAGTGTATAACTTGCGGCCTTCCCCTTCATCTCCCATAACGACTTTAAATAAGTCCAGTGGATTTGCACCGTCCCCAGTCCTCCCGATGAACATGCCTGGACGGCCCGCTCGCCCCACACCTCGCCGAGCACAGCCGAACTTCACACCGGCTCCGCGGGGCTCCGCTCCCGCCCGTCCTGCACCGTCCGCTGCTGTACTGGGTGTACGGCCTCATTCTCCACCACAAGCTCCGTCTCCTGCTACTCTGGTCATTGGTGATTCAATTATGAGGTACGTGAGGAGACGATCTGCAGAAACATTCTTCTTTCCTGGTGCTAAAGTGAATGACATCCAGGCAAAAATTCCCGTTCTCCTGGCGAAGTACCCCAGCGCCAGGAATGTTGTTATTCATGTCGGATGTAATGACGTTTCCACGCAGACTTCTGAAATTTTAAAGCAGGATTTTAGCAGGCTCCTTGACACGTTGAAAGACTGTGGAAAGCGTATCTTCATCTCCGGACCTCTGCCTCCGCTGAGCCACAGCGTTGGCCGTTTTAGCCGGATCCTCAGCCTCCACTCATGGCTCCAGTCTGCCAGTGCGGCACACAGGATGGTTTTCATTGACAATTTTAACCTCTTCTGGAAGCGCTCTTCCTTTTATTTCAGAGATGGTATCCATCCAAGCAGGCTGGGTGCACGTATTTTAACGGACAACATATTTTACTCAGTTTTAAATGCACCTGCAGTTTGACTATCGTCTACTACTTTGTTAAGTGACCAGGTGTGCTCGTCACAGCGCATCTGCGGTCACCAGCCGCTGATCGGACCTTCTCAATCAGGTTCTGGCTCATCAGCTCCCCCTTGTGCCCAGGTGGCCTTAAGCCCAATAGACTCTCCACTGTTATGTGCATCAAGGCTGTCCTCAGCTTCACAGGCCTTAAAGTCTGACCTTAATGTTTCTCCTAAGTCTGCATCTGTTCCACACCCGACTCTTACTCCTTCAGATTTTAAGAATAGGAGAGGGCTGGGTTTAATTCACTTAAATATCAGGAGCATCACTCAGCATGAGAAGCTGGATCAGCTAAAAATTTTAATAACTCACTCAGATCCTGATATTGTGGTTATATCTGAGACTTGGTTAAGAAGCACTGTAAGTGATTCTGAGGTGGCCTTGGATGGTTACAACCTGTTCAGAATGGACAGAAACTCTAGAGGGGGAGGAGTGGCCATTTATTCTAGAGCTTGCCTTAATTGTACTGTTCTGAAAGCAGTGTCTGTGGACAAATCTTTTGAGTTCTTGGCACTGAAAGTTTCCATAGCAAAAAATAATTCTATTATTGTGATTGGAATTTATAGACCGCCCGCTGCACCCTCTTCTGCTATTAATGAGATAGCTTATCTTTTAGCTCCTTTTAAAGATTCAGAAATGATCATTTTAGGTGATTTTAACCTAAACTGGTTGAGTTCAGCCTCCCAGTTTTTAAAGGAGGTTTGTGGTAATTTTAATCTTTCCCAAATAATTACTGCCCCTACAAGACCAAACTTAAAGGACCCCTCCAAGTCATCTCTTCTGGACTTGATCTTATCGAACAGAGAAGAAAAAATTTCTCACTCAGGAGTATTTGAACTTGGTTTTAGCGACCATTGTCCTGTCGCTTGTATCAGAAGTACCAGAATAAAAAGACAATGTCCCCGTATGGTATTTAGAAGGAATTTCAAACTTTTTGATGAGCAAATATTCTTGAATGATCTCCTGGCAAGCAATATTCATGATACTGCTAAAATCTTAGATGTTGAACTCGCTCTTGACCATTTCTGTAAATCATTCAGCTTAATAGTTGATAAGCATGCACCTTTTAAAAAATTCAGAATACAGAATAGGTCAAGCCCCTGGTTCTCATCACAAATTTCCTCTTTGATTAAAGAGAGAAACAAAGCTTGGACTCTGGCCAGACGTACTGAGGACCCTGGTCACCTACTGGCTTTTAGAAGGCTTAGAAACAAATGTACGTCTATGATAAGAAAGGCTAAATCTGACTACTATATAAATCTCATTCCAAAATCATATTCGAATCCAGCGAATTTCTGGAAGGCAGTGAATTTCCTGAACCGCAAGTCCTCCATCTCGTTTCCTCCTCTAACCACTGAAAATGGGTCTTCTATATCAGACCACAAGGAGATTTGTATGGCTTTTAATGAACATTTTGCATCAGCTGGTAACCTGTTTGATGAAACTTATACAGGACCCCCGCTGTCTGCTGTTGATCCCATCACCCATGTCATGCCAACTCCTTGTTTCTCATTGCGGCCCTTCTCTATTGGTGAAGTGGCCAATGCACTTCTGTCTATAGATTCTAAAAAGTCTCTGGGTGAGGATAAACTTGACCCCTACTTTTTAAAGCTTGCCGCACCAATTGTGGCCAGCTACATTGCACATATTTTTAACCTCACAGTTTTAAATGGCATGGTCCCTAAGGTTTGGAAGGTCGCTCGTGTAACACCATTACATAAAGGTGGTGGAACAGACAACTGTAATAATTACAGACCTATTTCTAAACTATCATGTTTAGCAAAAATACTGGAATCTCTTGTTAACACGCAGCTAAAATCATTCCTCTCAACATATGACATTCTCAGTAGGCATCAGTCAGGTTTTAGGGAAAGACACAGCACTATTACTGCTGTCACTCTTGTTTTAAATGATATTTTAACAGCTTTAGACAAAAAAAAACACTGTGCAGCTCTTTTTATTGATCTTTCCAACGCATTTGATACAGTGGATCATACATTGCTCTTAAAAAGGCTTCAGAGTCTTGGATTTGATGACTTATCTTTTAAATGGTTTGAGAGTTACCTTAGCGACAGGCAGCAGTGTGTTGCTATTGGTGATGTTAAATCTGAATATGTCCAATTAGCAAAAGGTATGCCACAAGGCTCAATTTTAGGGCCTATTCTGTTCTCAATTTACATCAATGATATTACCTCAGCTGTCACTGGGTGTAATATTCATCTCTATGCAGATGACACTGTTTTGTTTTGTATTGCCAATGATGTACACTCAGCCATAAATTCCCTCCAACACTGCTTTTCTGATTTCCAAGTTGCACTCAATAATCATAAACTGGTACTCAATGCAGGCAAAACTAAATTCATGTTGTTCACCAGATCAAAAAATAGTATACACGATGATCTCATCATTTCTACCAATTATGGTACAAATATTGAAAGGGTCACTGAATACAAGTACCTTGGTATCTGGTTAGATAATAAATTAAACTTTAAACATCATGTTTCTAAGCTGGTGACGTCTTTAAGAAATAAAATTGGTTTCTTTTATAGAAACAGGCTCTCATTTCCGCCACATTGTAGGAAGATGCTTGTTGAGGCAACTTTTTTATCAGTGTTGGATTATGGTGATATTTTGTACATGCATGCCTCTGCTGCGACTCTTAAACCCCTGGACTCTGTTTACCACTCTGCATTAAGATTCATCACTGGAGACAGCTATGACACCCATCATTGTGACTTGTATTCTAATGTTGGGTGGCCCTCTCTTTCTGTAAGGCGTGAAAGACACTGGGTTTTATTTATTTATAAAGCTCTTAATGGTCTTTTACCTGCTTACATTAGTTCCATGCTTTCTTTTAATGAGGGCTCTTATCAAACTCGGTCTTGTGATTGGATTACGCTGCAGGTGCCAGCTGTTTTTAGTGAACTTGGAAATCCAGTTTTTCATATTGTGCACCTGCAACTTGGAATAACATGCAGAACTATTTCAAGCTTTCATCATTTTTATCCATAGGGCAATTTAAATCTTTAACTGTATCATATTTTACTTCTAGCTGTTCCTGTTTTACCTGATTATTGTTCTACATTTTAACTACATTTTAACTAAATTTAAATTAAATTTTAATTATTCATGTTTTTATTTATTTTTTTTTTACATTTTAATTGTAATTTTACTGTGTTTTTAAATTCTTGTCGTTACTTTTATGTAAGTTTCTCTTTGGCATTTTTTTTGTGTCTAAGTGCCTTAATTGTTGTTATTGTTGTTTCACTCGGCTGCATTGTAAATGAGGTCTCTACCTCAATGTATCTCAGAGTTTAAATAAAGGTAATAATAATAATAATAATAAAACTATTCAGTTGTCCATCAGATGACAGCGGTTATCCACTGAAGAGTGACTCACAAACCCTCACAAACCCACAGACTGCCCGAGAATGTAGATCACATGTGTCAAACTCAAGGCCTGCGGGCCACATCCGGCCCGCCGTGTAATTATATCCGGCCCGCGAGATCATTTTACATTATCGTTATTAATGGCCCGTTGATAGGAAACGCTGGTTAAAACAATACTGCACAGAACTACAGATCCCACAATGCAACGCTTCAGTGGCCTTGTGAAGTCTAGTTTCAAGCTTCATCCGTGGAGTGGACTCCAATTTGCACGTAACAGAAGAAGTAATGGACATTAAATCGATGCACGGGACAACGACTGGAAAAGACATTTTTGAAAATGCCTGTCTAAGTGTAACAGACATGAAACTGCCCTGGGACACTTATTGGACTGACAACAGATGGAGCAGCGGCTATGTGCAGTAAATAAAGTGAACTAGTGGGAAGGATGCAAGTAAAGATGCAGGAGGAGAACTGTCCTGGTGAGTTAACAGCACATCACTGCATCAGACACCAGGAAGCTCTATGTGGAAAAGTCTTAAGATGGACCATGATGAGACCTGGAACACAAACCGTAAACTTTATCCGAGCTAAAGCGTTAAATCAAATCAAATCAAATCAAATATACTTTATTGATCCCCCAAGAGGGAAATTCAAGTTTCAAATACACCAGACCAGGGTTTCCGTTGTCCGGTAATTTCCGGACTTTGTCCGGTAAAATATGCGGAAGTCCGGGATTTTATAATCTCTCCAGTCAAAATGTCCGGTGAAAATACTCCTCCCAAGCACAATTTCAGTTGTAATAAAATGGGTTATTTCCACATCATTTTATGAAAAACGCCTCGGGATTCTCCCAGAGGAGCTGGTGGAAGCGGCCGGGGGATCTGGACGTCTCTGCTGAAGCCGCTGCCCCCACGACCCGACTTCGGATAAGCGGAAGCTAATGGATGGATGGATGGATGGATGGATGGATGGATGGATTTTATGAAAAAACATGTCCTTTTTTTTACTAATGAGTAGTGTGTGAGGACAAGTCGGCTCCAGCCACAGCTCCACTCATTGATGACACAGGTGCGCAGAGACGCATCTCCGTAATGACAGCGCTCCGCGGTTATGGAGGCTTGAACTTCTCAACGTCCTGTGAAGTTCTCATCGGGGATTTCAGTGAAATCTACCCCAACTGGCCCAGATAGCCTGCTGATCCCTGTCTCCAGTGCGCCAGCAGAGAGAGGTTTCCCTCTGCAGAACCGCATTAAAACAGCACAGCGGAGTCAGAAGAGCGCAAGCTTCTGCAATATTTATTTATTTATTTAAGTTACGCTCGTGAGTCAATTGACGGGACTTATTTTATTTGAAATAGCCTGTTTTTCAATAAAAACACTATTAAATGACTTGCATTGATATCGTACTACTGCATATGATTTATTTTTAACCTCAGTAAATTCATATAGCCTATGTGACCGGAATTTCAAACATTTGTCCGGTAAATTGAAAACCTGCCGGTCACATTGTCCGGTGCCAATTTTTTCTAGCGGAAACACTGCACCAGACGCTGAAGTCTGGTGTACCTGAGGAGCTGCCAGCGTCCAGCGCTCCTTCTTCATGTCCCGGTCCTGTGGTCCGAGTGCTAACTCCAGATAAGAGCCGTAAAACCTGTTAACAGCCGTTAAAACCAGTATATCTCCACAATGGTGAATTAAGTGAGATATCTCCAGGTCAGAGGAGGAAACACAGATGAACCAAACTGTCTCTTCTGGGAAGACTGAACTCCCTCATTCCAGTGAGCGATGGAGCCGACCGTCCCAGAGCCCGGTTCATCATGCGGACCGGTTGTTGGCGTCACCCCTGGCAGTGCCGGGCCCACCAGGTCTTCAGACGGCCCCTGCCAGGTCACCCCGGCATGCAGACTGCTGGATAGGGGCAGCATGCCGCCGCTGCCACGTCTGGGGCTCCAGTCTCGGTTCAGTTGACGCTGCAGCCCGGATCCAGTGGCGGTGGTTGCTTCCTTCCTTCCGGGTAGCAGTTCAGGATTAGCTTCCCTGAACCTGCCCCCAGCGACATCATCCATGTCCAGCACGTCGACACCCGACCGCAAAATTACCACATACCGGGCACAAACTGGAGCATCCAGCATCCAGCGTCCAGCGTCGCAGGGATAAGTCCCCTGGAGCAGCAGCGAGTAGCCTTCATGCCAGGCGTCGTCTGGGCAACTGTCTCAAATCACCGGCAGTTTGGTTCCTTTATGCGGCAGATAGATTCAGAGTTTTCCCACATTCCTGATCATCCAGAGGAGCGTTGGCTCAGTTGGGGGAAAGTTCTCAGAGTTTTTGAGGTCAGCAACGAAATCTGTCCATTCATGGACTGTAAAGGAAAAGTTTGGAGGGATGAAAAGTGGAAGTGTGAGTTGGCGTTTCTGGCTGACATAACATCTCATCTTAACGTCTTAAATGTGCAGCTCCAGGAGCATTCAGAAAACTGAATGATTTTAATTTTATTGCTGAAAAGCACACATTTTATGTATATTTCCAGGTTTTCTAGCAAGTTCATATTTCTAACTTGTATAATTTTGACAGGAGATATTTTTATGGAGAGCAAAATATTAAATATAAGTTATTTAGGGTTTAAGTTTATTACAGAACAGTATTTCTGTCTGTTTTTATTCATATTTATGTTCCAAATACATTTCATTTTATTTAGATAAATAAATATTTATCCTGTTTGGCCCGCGACCTGAAGCGTGTTTTGAATTTTGACCCCCGGTGCAACTCAGTTTGACCCCCCTGGTGTAGATAATATAATATGCAGTTGTAGAGTGATCAGGCAGTTAAAAAGTTGGTGGTACTGCCAGATGCTCCTTTATCAGCCTGACAAGCTTTGCCACAGTTTGCCAACACAGTGTGGTGCAAATGGTGTGAGATCATCAACCCCAGACCCACCACCTGTTCTGGTCACGCTTCACCTCCACTTTTCTGTCTGACTTTTTTTTTTTTTTTCTATCATTAACAGTGCAGTTTTCTGAGCCCACTGAAAACTCCCACTCCATTTTTTTCTTTGACTATTTATGACAGAAGACAAAGAGCCAATTTAAATATTTTTCCTTGCCTCAACTTTAAAAAGGCTTGTCCTGAGTTCACATGTGGTGAAATTTCACTTTTTTCTGCTTGCTTTTGCCATTTCCTTTATTTGGATGAGCGGGTTGCCCGTGCCTGTTTATACTCATTATCATATTAAAATGAGTGTTCTTGAAGGAAGAAGAATGTTGTGTTCCTGCCTGTGCACTCAATTTCAAGTTGATTGTGATGTACTGAGAGAATGTGCGTGGATTTGCACGTATGGAATAATGAAATCCACGCCAGTCTTAGTCCATGAGGCCCCTGGTCTCCCCTGAATTACTGAATGTCAAGTTTTTATTGGGCTTCTGTGATACACATGTTTTTGTAGAAAGTGTTACTCTTGTTGGAGATATGGACAGTGGTGTGCAGAAGTCTTCGGCACCACTATTCATGCTTCTTTTTTTTTTTTATCAAGAATTTAATGACACACATATTTATGTTCCAGTATCTTCAAGATACAAACAAAATATAACCTAAACAGAATGGAATCTTAATTAAAACCTCAGGATTACCTAAATTATTTCATTTTGTTAAATGACGCAATAATGAGAGAGAGAAGCTTATATAATTTTCTTCAAGGTCAAAAGTTTACATCCATTTCCTCAGTATCGAGTAGCATTTCCTTTGAACTGCATGACTTGGGTCAAACGTTTTGGGGAACCGTCCACAAGCTTCTGAAAGTGCTGGAACTGTGGTCCATTCCTCCCGACAGAACTGGAGGAACTGAGTCAGGTTTATCAGTCTCCTTTGCTCACACGTGCCTTTTCAGATCTGCCCACAAATGTTTGATGGGATTCAGATCAAAACTTTTGATGACAACTCCAACACATTGACTGTGTTATCCTAAAGCCACTTTTTAACCATTTTGGCAGAGTGCTTAGGTTCATTTTCCATTTGGAAGACCCATTTGTGCCCAAGTTTTAGCTTCCTGGACAATTTCTTTTGACTTTCCCATGATTTCAAACAAGGAAGCAGAGTGTTTGAGGTGTAGTCTTGATTACATCCCCAGGTGTGCCGTCAATTAACTCACATGTTGTCATTTAACCTATCAGAAGCTTGCAAAGCCATGACCTCATCATCTGGGCTTCCCCACGTTGTTTAAAGACTTAGGGCCCGATCTTGCGACAAACCTCCTAAAGCTGCTATTAAGACAGAATGGCTAAACAGGGATGGGTTTTGAACGTCTTCTTTTGGGCTAAATAATGGTCACAATGGGCTGACCTTATTTAGGGTGAATTCCAATTCCTCCCTTAACCCTCAATCTCAACCCTCGCCCTTAACCCTCAATTTTTGGCCCTCAATCTAACTCTTGAAAGTAAGTGTCAGGAGTATCTTGTGACTTAGAAACCTCGAGTGCAGTTACATTTCAGACTGAAATGTATCAGAGCCCGTGTTGTCTCTGTATTCCCTAAAATGACACAGGGATAACATTGAAAAAAGAGTGCCGTATATTCTCCAAATAATATTAGCAAATAACACAATAGAGGATACATTATTCAGTCCTCCGTCGCTACACAACAAGGTATACAAGTAACATGAAGCCATCATAAAGTAAAAAAATAAATGTTACGCAACAACGATGTTAAGCCATGAAAAAAGTCTCAAACAAAGACAATAAGATGGTTTCGTAACATTTATATATTTAAGAACTACAAAGATACTTACATTTGTAGTTAGCTTTTTTTGTCATCATCCTTTTTGAATATGTCTTGGCTAAATTACCCAGTGCCTTCTGGGTAGCCCTTACTTCCAAGGGTGGTGCCGGAGAATCTCAATTTTGAGGACGATACGGTCCTCAAACTCGTCCCTCAATTTGACGTTCTTAGAATCGGGACAGCACTTGCACTTAGCGGGAGCGCGCATTTTTGAGATTGAGGGTTAAGGGAGGAATTGGAATTCACCCTTAGCCTTACAAAAGACGGCCATGGATGTCTGGTGTTTGCTGAGTTTAAGAGGCAGGCGTGTTTCCAAATCTCTCTTTCAGCCACTTTAACAGCTGTATAAGTTATTAAGACCACCTGAAATGGGCCATTTCACCTTCTTGACTTTCCATCCTTCCTTCGTAGGTTCATCATCAAAACCTCGTCATCTAGATGGATATTGTGCACAGGACCTTGGGCTCACCTGCATTATGAGATGCACGTTACACAACTCTTACAATATTTATATGCATGAGAAGTAAAACCCTTCGTAAACCGATATGGCCAAGGGCTCAGTAGAAGCTTTTCTCTATATACGTCTCTACGTACTGTATCTGTATCTAAGCAAGACTGAAAGTAAAGACTCTGACAGTATTTCAGTGAATTTTAATGCCATGCATGCAAGGGGGTTTGACAATCAATGATGGTACAGCCAAAGAAATACTAATGCACAATAGATTTAGGAATGAGAGGAAGAGATTGGAAAAACCCCAATGAAAAGAAGTGTCTTCAGTAATTATTTCTTTCACTAAAAATTCTTGAAACCCCTTAGAGATTAGATGTTTTGTCCCACTGAAGCAGATGGCTGGAAGAAATACTATCCATTCTTTTCTGTCTAGTTATGGGGGGAAAAAAGACATTCACATCTTAAAGAGCTCCACTTGCTGTAAATGGTTGGGCAGGTACCATGAGTCATCTGGTGTCACTGGATTATTTAGGGTCAGACCTTTCATCAAACTGGTTATAATAAGTCATTTATGTCTGCATTATATCATCATGAGCTATTTTGCATGAGTGCTTTAAGGTGGAGTAGAAAGTTGTGAACTATGGAAAGTTATGAGCTATGGAACATAATGTATTATCATGATTAGTAGTTAATAAAGTTAATAACAGGTTAGAGCTGATTTATCATTAAGGTTGCTGTTGTTGAAGCAGATTGGAAGAAACAAAATTATTTTATGTCAGATACGATCTGAACGTACTTCTGACTTAGTAAACTGCAGAGCAGAAGAGGAAACAGATGCACCCCCCCCCCCCCCCCCATTAGTTCACTTAAAATCATTTGTTTTGATCCGCAGAAACTGAAATGTTATGTGAAGAGTGGAATACAGGGAAATGTCCACACTGTCACAGATTGAGGGTTAGGACCCAAATGAAGGAGAGTAGGATGCAAGAGTAATTTTTGAAATATTTTTTGTATGCCAATTTGGATCCCATGCTACTTAAATGATTTCTCGTGGGATTTCTCCCACTGTTAAACATCTGCGATGTTGTTTGGCTGACTTAAATAATTTCTCCTAGTAGGGAAAGTTGGCCTGGCACTGCTTCTTACCTGCTCTGGAGCTCTGAAAAGCACCTGGAAACAGTTACATTTTGTAATAGGATGCTACACAAATGAAGTTCTTTGTTGTTTGCGTTAAGGCCTCTAATTGTGTTTTGTTGTTTTTCTGATGTGATTTCAGTGCCTTTGTTTTTCTAGATTAGTTTTTTTTATTGTTATTCATAATGTTACCCTTATTAAGACTCCTTTCTTCAGTTTAGTTTTATAGTGTTCACACCTGTGTCTCAGCAGGGTGTCCATATGTTGTCCTGCCTGTCCTCACTTCTCTCACAGTCTGTTATCATTTCCTCAGTCTTCTTCTCTGTGTTGCTACTCTTGTTGGTCCTTGCATCATTTTCTTCAGTCTAAAGACATTTTGATTTTTGGATTTTCTGCTTCTGCAGTGGTTTGGGTTTCAAATAAAGGACTTTATTTATCTATTGCTGCATTGTGATGCTTTTCATGCATAAAACCTGGGACATGTGCTTAGATCCAGATGACTTGAAGAGAAGACAAACTGGGACCACAGGGAATTTAGTCTTTTTTTTTTTTTGTTTTACAAAGACATGCCTGCTGGAATATATTTTGAACTCCAACAACTCTCCACCAAGCTTTTGTAGAGTGAAAGAGACAGAGAGAGCGGTAAAAGCAGTTGAGAAAGACATGCAGTGCTTGTTAACAACAGATGATGTAATCCTTGGTTAGGACGAGGGCTTCAAAATAAAAATAAAACCTCCAAATCCTTAACCACAGCCCACGATGCTTCCAGTAGCAGCTCAGGTGTGACAGGTGTTGTCTGAGGTATGTGATGAAACAATTCTGAAGTGCAGTGATTCTCAGGTTTTATGGATCAAGATGGAACAAATCTCAAGTTAAGCAGTCCAGCTGAGTTACCACTGGTGAACAACAGTTTCACAATCCCCAGGCAGGATTCTCACTTACAGTAAATTCACCAGTTATATCCAACCATCAATTAAGCAAGAAGTGATAATGTACCTTACTAGTGTATTGCAGTATTGGAAGTCACTCTTTGGGCTGTTGAGGAATTAACAGTTCAAGATGACAACACTGGAAGAGTATTAAGTATTGCGCTCTTCTGGACAGAGATCTCAGTTGTTCCTGTGATCTGCTGGAGCCACCGATCCAGCTCTGGAGTTACAGCGCTGCAGTGCCCCAGTCACTATCTGCACCACTGTTACCTTCTTTGTGATGTTGCTATCGCTCATATTACCACTGCCGTCCTCTGATGTTTCTTGACTGCCACTATGTCGGGCTGATTCGCCATCACCGCTTTGCAAGTTTGGATCTGTCAGTTTGGAAGTCTCACAGGACCTTGACCCAGGATCTTATCTCTTGCAGAGCCTCCCTCTGGTTGGACTTACCCAGAATGCCTATCAAGGGAGGTGTCCACGTTCTTATCAGGTGCCTGAATCAACTCAATTTCCTCCTCTAAGCAGCAACTATTCTCTGAGTCTATCCCGAATGAACTTCTCACCTTTTCTCTGTGGGAGAGTTCAGACACCCTGTGGAGAAAGCTTCTATCTGCGATCTTACTTTTTCTGTCACTTACCCAAAGTTTAGGTGAGGGTGGGAACAAAGATCGACCGGTAAACAGAGAGTCTTGCCTTTGTGGCTCAGCTCTCTTCACCACAACACCCCATAACTGCAGTTGCTACACATACCTTCCTATCGATCTGCTCCATTCGTCCCTCACTCATGAATGATGTCAGAAGGCTGCACACACTCATAGCTGTTTTTTTTTTCTGATCATTGTAGCCTTAACAAAAATCGATTCAAATAACTGTAAAGCTTGTGCCAGTGAGAATCAGAGGGATGAACACATGCCTCCTGTGGAGGTGACCAAGGTCATCCCTGTCACAACTGATGTGCAGTGAAGTGATAGATAATTAACTGTAATGACAATGGCCACCGTTTACTGTTTTAGCATCATTTTAATCATCATTACATTGTTTTCTGGTTGTGATATGTCATTAATAGGAGATGGTGATAGTATATGCATAATACTGTGACAATGACTCGTTGGTACTGAGAAAAAGCTGTGCTGTTGCTTGCTGGTACCAGTACCAGGTCTGTATATTACTATCAAATTGTTTTGAAGGTGGTGACAGGTTTTATATATAGTTATTCATCATAATCATCATGATTATTGCCATTGTTATTGATGATTAAATTAATAAGCAAGATTGTTTTTCCTCCACGCACTTTAAATTTTACCGGGAGTATTAATTTACTACTTACTTAATTTACAGTAATAAACAGCTAATTTTTATGACATTACTGTTTTTTCTTCTCTCCTCTCCCTCATATGAATTGTTCCTTCTGCAGAGACCCTTCTGCATTATATAAACCATTTAATATACTGTTGTAAGACTGAGTTTCAGTTTGTCTCAATTTGATACAGTGCACTTTAACTGTAAGGGGTTATAAAACAATTTAAAATGTATTTTTGCTGTGTCTCCTGAAGTTAGAGATGAGGGATTGCTGAGCTTCTGATTTAGGCTGCTCTTATAGTGATCCCACATATCTTTCACACTGTCAGTGCCCCCCCACCTCCCATCAAACAACTGGCCCATCTGTTAGTATGCTGGAGATAAAACATAGAAATTCAATTCAATGTCAACCAAATTTTTGATGAGTCAGATACAAATGCAGCAGTTGGTGACCAGCAGTCTGTAGACAGAGCGGTGTCTGAATTATTTATGTGAGCCTTTGGAACAATGTGAAACTTGATGAAAGCAGGTTTTTAGACTGAAATGTGTCAACACTGTGTTCCCGCTCAGAAGCTGAGGTGGGACATATGGGACAAACTTCAGTGAGTGAAAAGACAGTGCCCTCTGTTGGACCACACACTTTTACTACCTTCAGAAACGACCACAAACACCCTGGGAAAACTGATCATCTCAGAAACTGAAATAAGGCATTTTCTGGTTATACACTCTGCATGTCCAAAACTACTAACGACTAAGTTTTCTATGAAGCAACTCAGTTCTGCAAAACCCCAAATGCCAGCAGTGAATCTTTTTTTGGAGGGAGTTGTTACAACTTAATAGTTTGTAAAACTAAATGATACTCGTAGGCATACATGCCATACATGTTGACAAGCCAGAATTTTATGACCACCATTGTAATGCTTTGTTTATCTCTTTGAGATTTTTTTATAATTCCCCAGGAAAGTTTGGCCGCTTAGCTCATCTGATGGCATCCTGCAGTTTTAAATCAAATCAAATCAAATTTATTTATTAAGCCCTTTTCATACCAACGTAACGCAAAGTGCTTTACATAATAAAAACAGTCATTAAAACACCGAACAAGAAAAAGAACAAAAACAATGTAAAAGCCATCACACACCCAGGGTTAAATCATCCTCGCTCTCTCTCTCTCTCACCCACACAGTCAGTACACATACCCCCCCACCCCACCCCCTTTGGTCCCACTCTAAATAGACTCTAAAACATCCGTATTGGCACTAATGAACCAGGTGAGGAAAACAATATCTTGGGGGTTCAGTCCACATCGAGAGCACGCCCACCCACAATCACAGAGGTCGCTGCCACAGGAACCACCTGGACCTGGACCCAGGAAGACCGGGACCCACACTGCAAACATCAGCCACAGTGTAGGGCCCCGCCCACCAGAACACAGACTGTCCCCATGGCAGCGATCCCTGTAAATCAGGCAGGCAAATAGAAGTAAAATTAGAGTTAAGTAAATAAAAAATAAAAGGTATGAATAGAATTTTACTGTAAGCCAAATTAAAAAGGTTGGTCTTGAGCTTCCCTTTAAAAGCATCAACAGTGTCTGCAGCCCTGAGGTCCTCAGGTAGGCTGGTCCACCATAACGGGCCCTGTAATGATGAAACCAGGCCTCACAATAGGGTCTAATCCCTAACCCTAACCCCTAACCCCTAACCCTAACCCTAACCCTTAACCCTAACCCTAACCCCTAACCCCAACCCTAACCCCAACCCTAACCCTAACCCCTAACCCCTAACAACCCTAACCCTAAACCCTAACCCTAACCCACCCTAACCCAAACCCCCAACCCTAAACCCTAACCCTAACCCCCCTAACCTAACCCCCCTAACCCCTAACCCCTAACCCCTAAACCCTAACCCTAACCCCTAACCCTAACCCTAACCCTAACCCTAACCCTAACCCTAACCCCTAACCCCAACCCTAACCCCAACCCTAACCCTAACCCTAACCCCTAACCCCAACCCCTAACCCTAACCCTAACCCTAACCCCAACCCTTACCCCTAACCCC
Source organism: Hirundichthys speculiger (assembly GCA_018398805.1). Taxonomy (NCBI): domain Eukaryota; kingdom Metazoa; phylum Chordata; class Actinopteri; order Beloniformes; family Exocoetidae; genus Hirundichthys; species Hirundichthys speculiger. The sequence goes on along the minus strand of JAGFBZ010000940.1, from coordinate 361,741 downwards.
CAACCCCCTAACCCTAACCCCTAACCCTAACCCAACCTAACCCCTAACCCTAACCCCTAACCCCTAACCCCCAACCCTAACCCTAACCCCTAACCCTATACAGGTCTTACAGCACGGCCCAGTGTGGCCTGTTTTGAGATATTCTGACCCAGTTGTCTAATAATAACAATTTGGTTTTGTCAGTTACTCAGGCCTTTTCACTCATACACTTCACAAAGATATATATATATATATATATATTTTTATCACAAACAAACAAGTAAATAAAACACCAGACCATGGGATTAGTATGAGACGTTCAACTTCCCCAGTAAAAAGCTCTGTAAACCAGCATGTTGAACCATTCTCTGGTGGTCTCTTACCTCCAGTGACGCTTCTCACTTCACATCAATAATTTTATTGATCATGAGTGGAAAAAAGGTTTGATTGATTATGCTATGACATCTACATGGTTCGATAACTGAACCCGAAGTAGGGCCTGAATGAGTGTAAGATGTGGACTCAACTGGCTTTGGAAAATCTTAGGTGAGGATGAAACTTTGAAACTGTGTTTGCCAGGAATCCTGTTACAAATATGCACTTGTGGCATAAGTGACGTAGTTAAATTAAGTCCTTATATTCCATTATATTAAAGCGACCCTGACACATATGCACACAAAAAAAGAAATGAATAAAGTAAATGAAATCTTAAAAACTGACTTCAAAACCAAACCTACGGAGAAAACACGTTGGAGATGATTTGAAGTTGGCTGAAATACTTTTTAAAATCTTCCTCAAAGCTCTGTTGCAGATGTTAAGCAGGACAGCCGGAGGAGGGAGACACTGACCATAAAGATGGGAGTGGCTCTGAAGAAACTCTCCCTTTACTCACATGCACACTCACATCAACACACACACACTGCGCACACACACACACACACACAGATGCACACACACAGCTGCTCGTTTCCTCGTGTCTTTATTGCTGCTGCCTAGAAGTGATTAACAAACCAATGAGACAATCTTCAAAATGGCTTTCATCACACAGATCTCATACGCAGTAAGCTGCCGTATCATGTACTGTTCTGAACAATCTGGTGATTGAATTGCCTCTTCACTTCCTCTTTCCCTTTCTGCTCCCTGTGTTTTTCTGACGATCACTTGGGTAGTGCAGTAACTGGACTGGTATGTTTCTGTGCTGCAGTGAGCCCTGGGCCTCGTCTCTAATGGGTAAAGGCATCTGGGCCCTAATGTGTGCCTTTCAGCTGAATGCCACGTTAATAGGAATCCAGAACCATTTTTCACCGTCACACTCTTCATCATCTTCATCTCTAACACCGTTTTAACACAAAAGTAGCATGTTTAAAACAAGCAGATTGCTTGCTCGGTGTTCTGACAGATGTATGGGTTTAGCCTCTAAGGGTTGACATCATGAAAGGATGGCATTAGACTGCATCCTGCTGGCTGTGTTGGCCAGCTATTGCAGGTATTTATGGGTTTCTGCGATAATTTGCCCAGTCTGTTATGTTTGACTCGACTATAGACTTCATCTTCGCGCAGTGAAAATAAGAGTGAGCTGCTGTGTCTTGCCAACACTTGAAAGCAATCCGTTTCATTGCCGTCAGTTTCATAGCCTCTGTGAATTTTGTTTCTGCAAATGAAAAGTGCACTGTTACCAGTCTAAAAACCCATTACTAAGCAGCTTCCTTGAAAATTACTGCATTTATGTATTTTTTTTTTTTAATGTATTTTTTTCTGAGTCATTTGTTGCTGGGTTGGATAACAATTAAAAACTTTAAAAAACTTTTTCATTGCTCTCAAATGCTAGATGTAAGCAGGGATGCTGGAAGTCAGCAGGGTTGAGGGTGCTAAGGGAAAAATCAATTATGATCTCATATTAAGCTACGTCGTAATATATTAACAAATTTAATTCTAATTTAAGTGAACAAGATATCTCCTCAGTTTTTGATCATGAACAAATAGTTTATTGACTGCTAATGCTGTTAATCCTCTATAATCAATTTTACTGTTATCATATTTAACCTTTTGCCCTCTATCTTAATCATGCCAACAGGGGGCGCTGCAGCTCCCTCAGGACCTCCACTTCCAGCGTCACTGGATGTTAACAGAGGTTTTTTGTTTGTTTTATTGTCTAGTGTTATTTGGTCTAAAGCCTTCATCTTAGGAAAGCGTGGAAAAAAACAGTATTTTTAGCTATTTTTGAGGCTCTAAAATTTATATTTAAAGAAATATAATCAAATTGACTAAAGTTCAATCAGATTCTTTGCAGATCATGCAAAGATCTTTGATGTTGTTACGGACAGAAGAAATCTCCTCGACTGAATCCCAGCAAATATGCAGCAGTGCACATTATAGAGTTGTATCCTTAACCTGAAATAATAAATATAATAATAATACTAATGATAATATTATAAAAGTTGATGGCCTTGAACTGACCATGTCCATAATGAATCCATTTTCTAAAGTCCAGAAAATATCAATGTTTCTGGCTTTATGAAGCTTTATTCCATCTTTCCAGTCTTCATTCTTCATCTGAAAGGTCTTGTTACTGAGGGCTTCACGTGCACTCAGTGCACAACTGTTCACCACACAACTCTCAGATCTTCTTGCTAAATGTCAAAGCCAAGCCAAACTGGCAATGTCCTCATCAGCACTGCCAGACTCAACACTGTCTTCTAGAAATTACATTCATGTATTTCTAAATTGTTTGGCTGATAATGCTGCTGTCTGGATTCCGTGCAGTTCATGCAGGTTTTTTTTGACAGAATAAGGCTCTATACTTTTACTTGGAAGCTGGCTGGAGTGGGAAGGACTTAACTCTCATATCCAAGACTTGGTGTAGCAATCTAGGTGCCTATACACACACTTTCCAGATGACAGGCTTGATAAGCTATAAAAACTCAGCGTTTCCATCAGCAGTTTTGATGTTGCAGTGACTCTAGTCATACTGTGCCTTTGATTGGATGCTCTTGACATGGTTAAAACACCGTGCGGGTTTAAACGGTGCACTGCTTAAAGGATTTCTGCTTGTAATTCTTGCATGTGCCAACATCTGTTATGATGAGTAACTACGACAATGAAAAGTCGGTTACATGCAAGAGCAGCTGACTGAGTATTCCCAAAGGCCAAAATAAAGCTCCAAATAAATTCAGAAGAGTTGAAAAGGAAATGTAAGTGCTGAGCCAGAGCAAGACAGAAGAGCATGGAGGAGGAGATTTATTCCCATCATCATCATCTGGAATCTGTCATCACTGACAAACATAATGGACAATGTTTAGACAACTGAGCGGAATAAAGTGGGAGGTATTATGTACGATACATTTCTTTCTGATTGTGACCTAGGCTGAAAATATTTAGCATTTTCATATATGAAGTTCACTAAGTAATGAGAGACTCCTGGACCTTCAGGCCTGGCTGGGATGTTTCCAGGTGGTGTATATGCAGAGTTTTCACTCATCACTATTGTCACAACGACTGCTGCAGTAGTCTGATTGATGTTTTAGTGTTTTATTCCATATCTGTCATATGAGATATGCAGCCAAATGACTGCTGCATGTGATACAAGTAAAACATTTTCCTGTCATCTGCTAAGTGAGAGCGTAGCATTTTATTTTACCGTTTGGAAATGTGTCAATGTGTCCTTTCTCTTCCATTTTTCTTTTAAATGGACAAACAACATGACTGACTCCACCCTCCCTCTCAGCGTTTCAGACATACATATTCCAAAATGCAACACGGCTTCCCTCTGGTGCAACTCCTGCAGCTGCTGAGTATTTGAGCTGAAAGCTGTCCCTGCAGCCAACACCAGCTAACTGCTGGAGTTAGAAGTCTGATCTTAAGACGTCTAAGAACTGCAGATTACAGATGAAGAAAAGGCTTTAACCACTTTCTTGCGGAGTGTTTAACTTCTGGAAATCCTTAATGAAATGAATGTGGTTTGGGTGAAGCTCTTTCCCACCACCAGAGCCACTGCTTGGTTTGTAGCAGAAGTACTTTTGGTACATCTGTGCTTCTTAAAAAAAAGTGTTTATGGGCGGGAAACTGTTGAGGGATTAAGACCTTGTTGCTGCGTTTGAGAGTCCCGTGTGTGACTTAGACTCTATGGGCCCGATCTTCCACCAGATCTCCTAAAGCCGCTATTAAAGGATAGCGTTTGCGGGAGGGGCATTCCCCCGCAAAGAACGCAATCTTCCACTTTAGCTAAACCTGCAATCCCACCTGCGCTACCCGCTACATTATGCATGGGAGTGGTTAGGGCGTTCACCTGTTAAACCAATCAGTGCGTCAGTAGCCATTGTCTTTAAGAGCAGGTTGCGCTACAAACAAACCGCTATCGAGCGTCTTTTCATCCAGATCAGAGCAGCTCGTCTGGGACTCTGCTGTAGAGCTTCCTCCTCTTCCTTCCTCCTCCTCCTCTGCACTGTTATATACATAAAAAATATTCTTACACAGACAATTCCTATCAGCTACCTGAAAGTCCCAGATAGTTGGTGTCCTCCCAGTAAACACGCTCTGGTCGTCTATGGTTTAACTGGCGAGCGAGCCGTTTAAGACGATCTCTGCCATTTTCTCAGGGGTTCAACTGAGGCCAAATCACGCTTTTATGCAAGAGTTAATTCCAGAGGTAGAGCCGTTTGTGCACGACCACATTTGACCAGGTGGACGCACATTGATGTCATTTGGACGCGCTCTTGTATGCGCCGACATGCAGGCTCCCGCGATTGCAAGATACAGAGTTTGTGGAAAGGGCAGAAGACACGCCCACAGCCACACCTACAATGTGAGTAAGAGATTCGGCATAATGGGAGTGGAAGATTGCATCAAGTGGTTTGCAGAGGTTCCTAAACCCGCAATTGCAGGATAGCGGCTAGTGGGTAGCGGCTAGTGGGTAGCAGTGTGCCTATATGTGGGTGTATTGCCAAGACATTTACGGTACAAAGATGAACAGGATGTGACAGACTGCTGAACTGAATCCTTTTCCTACCTGTTTGGAGGGTTTTATCTCTTCAGATAGACATTTAAAGTTGCTGTCTCTTGATTTTTTTTTTTTTTTTTTTTCTTCTTGTTGTCTCTAAAAACAAGGAAAATACGCTAAGTTTATTAGAATTTTAAGTGTATAATAATATTTTTTGAAATTATTGAACCAATGTTTTAATGATCATTCCTGCCTGACACTATGTCACTACACCTGAGTGACATGCAGAACACGTATACAGACATAATCTAACAGTCTGAAGACACCTGAAGGATGTACAGCCTGTATCAGCACCACAGCTGATTTGTTTGTTTTTTTTTCCATATGTTCTGATATGGCACTTAGCTAATATGCTTTTTAGCAATATATTTACTTTAATTCACAAAGTGTGCTTGAGGCTGATTGGAGTGTCAATCCTTTATCTTACTTGGTTTTAAACCAAAGCAATGGACAAACAGAAATATTTCACCTGATGAGTTCATTGTGAGGTTACCATGGATACCTCGATCAGATTTTCCAGCCATTCAGTACTATTTAAGGCATTAAAAAATGTCATCCTCGATGGTTCAGATGTTCATTATATGTTCATAGTTGGATATGCTAATGCAGTCTCTACCTGTGTTTGGCTGAATAGCACATTAAAAGCAGAAGTGAGTGTGATTAAGGAGCTAACCTTCCTAACTGGAGAGAACTCATCTTCTCTGGACTAGAGTCCTGATGCCTCACCCTTCTCTCTCTTTAGATCTTCTCTCAGTGCAGTCAAATGTTTCCATAGAGACCAGCAGACCAATCCCTTTTACTCTCGTCGGTAGAGTTACAGCACATAGTTATACACTGGGAGATCATTCCTTCTTGACCAAGACGCTTCGTAATAAAGACGTGTTTCATATATGAGCTTCATATGCTTTGTCTGTGTATTGTCATAAACAGAAGACAATAAAAACAGATGTGATAATAACTTTGCAATCAATAGATATTGACTGCAAAGGATGAGATTAAAAGGGGTTTGTGTTTATGAATATACGGTGTGTTAAGTAGGTGGAAGGTATGAAGTAATTTGTCCTGTTAGTTTAACATGCGAAATCACATCAGTCATCATTCCTGCTGTGACTAAGCTTGAATGAACAGCACGCCAGGTCAGGGATGTGCATGTGTGTGTGTGTTTGTATGTGTTGGAGGCAGTGGGATGTTTAATTATGTACGGTTAGTTTGCTGCTCTCCTGCTTCCTCAGACCAGATGCTGAGGAGCCCAGCTCGGCCGTGACTCACACACGCCACCATCACTCCTGAGTACTTTTGTTCATGTTTCATACTGAGAAATTTAGGGTTCATGTTGTGAAGTGGTCTTGGAAATAAAAAGAAAGATGGATAGAGAGATAAAAATATTTGGGATGCTGGACATCAAGCTGAAAGTGGAGACGTTCTGCTTGATGACTGGCGAGCACTATTTACTTGTATGTGCGTGTGTGTTGCGCCGTGCATGTGGATGACAGCTACAGATCACATCAGAAGACTGTACGCCGACCTTTCTGCTGCACCAACAGAAAAAAGGTGGACAGTATTTGCGTAGCGCTATGATGTCACACCAGCAGAGCTATTTTTAGAACAGGGTCTGAGCACGGCTGGTTTTTTTTTTTTCTCCTTCACCCCCTCCTACTTTTTTATTACTATTCAGAGCTGTTCACTCTTGCACGCTCAGTTCTCAGGCTGTTTAAAAATCACTGTTTCAGTCAATTTGGAGCCCCCCCCCCCCCCCCCCCCCCCCCCCCCCCCCCCCCCCCCCGGCTCACTGACGGCATACACAAAGTCACTCACACACTTCTACAAATATCCACAAGATATTTGTCGGTACATGGCACACAAGGACATGGTGATAGTTTAGCAAATAAGTTTAAATCTGTGTATTTTAGTGAATATTTATCATCTTCTTTTTCAGAAAACACAGAACAGGTGAATGGTCACTGATGCACTGGTTAAGCTAATATTTAAAAGAGGCAAACTACATAAAAATCTGTCTAAAAAATTAGAATTATTAATCCATTCTCTGTATTTACTGTTCTGGCAAATGTATGATTAGTTAGACTTCCATGATACGTAGTTGCCCATCATTTAAAAATAATTGTGTATCGAAATAACATTAAATGATTTTTTTTTTTTCATTCAGCTTGATCCTAAGCTGCACCAAGCAGTGAATTTTATCCAGGGTCATATATTAATGCTAAAAGAAAATGTGCATTATCATGTGATGTGAGTGAGCTCAAGGTTACTGGGGGTTTGTATTCCCTAAACGTTCCCAGCGGATGACTTCTTTCACATCGTCAGCAGAAAAACACCAGCTGATGTCCTAATGATTGCTGTTTTCCTGCTCTGAGGAGAGAGAGGCCAAAGTTCACATCATTAACAGTCTTAGAAAGAAACACTGATCCTACATCTTAATTGCCAAATTTTGCACATTTTTATGCATCTGGTTTTCATCTCTGGTTCCTCTAGAATAGTTTAGGACCCGGCACAACTCCAAAAGCCTGTAATTATTTTAGAAAAGCACAGACCAACAATCACAATGAGAGTATTTTCTGATCAATCGTAAACCTCGAGGCTTGCCAACAGGTCAGTCTCATGGCTGTACGTCCTTTAGCCAATCAGACAGGCTCATATCATTGAAATAGTTCCTGTTAAATTCTTCTATATATCTTTCTTTAAGTCAAAAAACACAACAGAAAAGATTACAGCTGGCCATCTCCTCTCAGTAAATATTATGTTGGTTACACACAAACACACACAGGCGCATATATAACTCCACCCTGGCCCAATCTCTGTTCTTCCAGAGGCCCGGGAGCTGGTTCCTCCAACTGTGCTTTTCGAGACAGAGATTTCTGATGTTTCTCTGTCGGAAGCCACTCCCACAATCCTCTAGGTGCTCCGTTTACCACTGGCACCACTGTTGCCTTCACCCGCCACATCTTTTCTGTTTCTTCTTTTAAATCGTTGGTGTTTTTCCAGCTTCTCATGTACCTTCTTCTTGATGTTGTTGTCAGCTGGGGGGGGGGGGGGGGGGGGGGGGGGGGTTGTCTGTGTCTGTAGTTTTTACTGCCACAGTGTCTGGTTGGTTAGCTATTACCGGTTTATCGCTGTGGACTCTTGGAGGTACCTCCCATCGTGTCTTTGGGATTTCTGCATGCACTGTTTCTGTACACTGTTCCACCAGTTTGGTTGTGGTGTTCCATGTTTTCCTTACCTGCCTGGATCGTACATCCCATTATTCTGTGCTGGGTTGTCTCAGCGTCTGCACTAGGGTCTTACCTGGTGGGGCAGATACTGGCCTCTATTGGTTTTGTGCTCAAGACCTGCCTGGGCTCGGGCCTGGGCTTGGGCCTGGGCTCCTTCACCTGGGATGGTTCCTCCTCCACACTTCTTCCTCCATATTGGATTTCAGCTGTAGTTTAATAGTTTATTACCTGAGCCATCTCCTGAACCTACACACACATTTCCAAGACCATATACTTCAAAATAAAAAAAGAATTTAAAAAAAAAATCTCATCAGCCTCAATTTCTATATTGCTACCACTATTTTTGGTCATTTTTAATTTATCCACATTTTGTATTACATCTACCGCTCTTTTTAATAAAACCAGCACTTCAGGATCATCTACCAATAGTGCATGTGAATGAAAGCAAATTTTCTTTCCGTTTGACCTTTTTTCTGATTGTTTTTTTTTAGCCTATTGCCATGCTCTTCAGCAGGTGAACTAAAGTTCACCTCTCTCTTCTGAAAAGCTTTTGTGGTTACGGTGTTGACTTGTGTTGATGAAACAGGATCCAATGTTTTTTTTTTTTTTTGACAAGTTCCCAAACGCTCTTTTATTTATTTGCATTCATTCATAAATGCCACTGCATCACTTCCACTGCAGATGAACTAAAACAGTAGCACTGTTGGGTTTTACAGGTGAGCTGTTGCTTTGCTTTTGGAGCATTAACTTTTCCTTTTACCATCACCATGATTGTGCTTCTTCCTGTACTGTCTATAATTTCCAACTTATTTATTTTAAGCTCTATCCTTTTTGTTTCTTGGCCCTTACCTACATGTATGGATCTGGTGCTGATTCGCTCTAGCTTCCTTTCATTAGTATTGTTGAAGAACATTTTCACCTGTTCTCAGAAGAACTCTTGTACCCTTTCAAACAGATGCTGGGAGTCTCTAACATCGTGCTAAGGTGCTCTACATGTATCTGAATGTCCCCTGAACTTAAAATGAACACAGCTCATAATGTGGGAAAAATCAGTCTTAAACAAATCTTAAACAAAGCAGATGGTTCCTTGTATTGTGATGCGATGTGACACTGATGGTGACATTCATGTGAAATCAAGGAATATATCTGTCTTAAAGATTTTCTCACTCACAGTCATTCATACTTTAAAGCATCTTGTTTAGTCCATGTAAGTGTGAATGGTGTCTATTGATATTTTAATGAATTTAAAGGTCTGTATGAATAGTCACTGTTTTCTAAACTAGCAAATAAATTGGATTTATATCTGAAAACAGTACTAGTAAGCTTTGCTGAAAAGAAGGTCCTTTCCTCATCATGCAAAGGATTTTTCTCTCATTAGCTAGATTCATCCAACAACGACCTGCTAGATTCATCCAACAACGACCTGCTTCAGCTGCAGCCACATCAGGTCAGGGCCACCCTGCGCAGAGTCAACGTGAGGAAAGCACCCGGCCCAGATGGTGTCCCCGGGCGTGTACTCAAGGCCTGCGCGGACCAGCTCGCAGAGGTATTCACCACCATCTTTAACCTCTCGCTCCTGCAGTCTGTGGTTCCTGCCTGCCTCAAATCAGCCACCATTGTTCCTATACCAAAGAGGAACACAGTGAACTGCCTGAATGACTACCGCCCAGTTGCTCTCACCCCCATCATCACTAAATGTTTTGAGAGACTTATCCTCCCCTTCATCAGGTCTGCCATCCCTGCTGACCTCGACCAACATCAGTTTGCGTACAGAGCGAACAGGTCGACAGAGGATGCTGTCATAACGGCTGCCCACACAGCCCTCACTCACCTGGACCAGAGCAACACCTACGTGAGGATGCTGTTTGTGGACTTCAGCTCAGCATTTAATACAGTTATCCCCCAGAAACTGGTCATGAAACTGAGCAACTTGGGCATCGGCAGTTCACTGTGTGCATGGTTATTGGACTTCCTCAGGAACAGACCCCAGCGCGTCAGGATGGGAGATCGCACCTCTTCCACACTCATCCTGAATACCGGAACACCACAGGGGTGTGTCCTCAGCCCTCTCCTCTTCTCACTCTTCACCCACGACTGCTCCCCCATCCACCCCACAAACACCATCGTCAAGTTTGCGGACGACACCACCATTGTAGGACTGATTAGGAATAACAATGAGTCAGCCTACAGGGAGGAGGTCGAACACTTGACTGACTGGTGCTCCGACAACAACCTGGTCCTCAACACAGACAAAACCAAGGAAATCATTTTGGATTTCAGGAAATCCAAAAAGATGGTGCTCCCCACCCTTTCCATTAAAGGAGAGGAGGTTGAGAGGGTGGAGAGCTTCAAGTTCCTTGGAGTACATCTATCGGCTGACCTCACCTGGGCTGTCCACACAACGTACCAGGTGAGGAAAGCCCATCAGCGTCTTTACTTCCTCAGGAAGCTGAAGCAGGCTCACCTCCCCCGCCCCTGCTGGTTAATTTCTACAGGGCATCCATCGAGTCCATCCTGACCTACTGCTGTACAGTGTGGTTCACCAGCTGCACTGCCAAGGACAGGAAGGACCTGCAGCGGGTGGTGAGGACGGCGGAGACAATCATTGGAACCACACTTCCCCCCCTCAGAGACATTTACACTGGCCGACTGAAAAAGAAGGCCAGAAACATCAGCACAGATCCCTCACACCCCGGTTATGCCATATTCTTCTGCCCCCTTCCCTCTGGAAAGAGATTCCGCTCTCTCTCAAAGCCAGAACTACAAGACTCATTAACAGCTTCTTCCCCCAGGCCGTCAAAGCCATCACCCTCACCCCCCACCCCCCACTCTAAGACTGACAATGGTCACAACTGACGACCAAGTGCAATATCCCTTCCCCCCCAAAGACACCTACCTGCTGTAAATAATAAAAGATACCTGTATTTTTCATACCCATTTTATTTATACCTGCTGTAAATAATAACACTGATACCCGTATTTAACATACCCATTTTATTTATCATAGCCATCTCCTTTTTTTATACCTTGTAAATATTTTATATTATATTTTATATTTTATATTGTTTTCATATTGTTTATTGTGATATCGTGCTTTTGTGTTTTTTCTTGTTTTTCTCTCCTGCTGCCATGTGGAGCTGCTAAACTGATTTTCACAGTTAATGTTGGTAACAATGTGAACAGTGACAATAAAGGATTTGATTTGATTGTACTCAATGTATAGGTTTTTTTTTTGTAATAGCACTTGCTGTGTGTAGAATAAACCCAACAGCTGATTTCAGGCTACCTTTTAAATTCTCCCTAGCTCTGTATTGTTGCTGTTAGTGCCACATGATTGACTTATTCTCGTGCATGTTTTGTGTACATCATCTGTTTGTTCTCCAGTTTGACCTCTCAGTGTTAACCATGTATGAGCTGTGTGACTAACATTCATCACAATGCGCTTGTTTTTTCCCTGTTATGAAGAAAATCCTGGCAAATATAATTAGATGTACATGTTAATACAACATCCTGAGTGGAACATAAACTTCTTGATCCATAAATGATCGCAGAAATGGCTCCATCCTTGTTTTCGAGAGACTTCTACCCCCACTTTTTCATATGAAAGTTTGACAGAACAAGAGAAGCTTTGAACGGCTATAATCAGCTTCTCACCCATTTTGGACTTGCTTGGCACAGTGATGCAGAACTAATCCAATCTGCAGTGGCACAGGGAAGTGTGGAAATCAGATTTGGGGACATGCTTCCTCGCAGTCCTGCCCCATGTCTACAAACTGGCTGTGTTTCTATGGTCTGTGGGAAATATGAAGAAGCACTCTAAACTGCAGCTGAGCTGTTTTCTAGTATGCATGCTGACTTTAATTCCACATTAGTCACTTCAATGGACATAGTGAGTCACCTCATCCATTTCAATGCACTGCATTGCCAATTAAAGGATGTAAATCCATGCTGTCCACACAAGTGGACATGTATAAAACTGGAAATATAAAGTGTTAAAGGACCTCTTGAACACTTATTAAACTTATTTGGTCTGTCAAGAAAAAAAAAAACACTTGAGGGGGAAAAAAAAATGCAATTTCAGTTGTCATCATTAATTTGTGAAATGATGGGGAAGAGGACACTTTAGCAGCTTCCATTAATTAGGCATATTAACCTCTTAAAGTCCAGCTCCTTCTCGGGCTCCTGCTTGAAAATGACATGTGTCCCTTTTAAAGGTTTTGAAGGTTAGATATGATGAGGGAAAATTTGTAAAGTTTGCATAATTTTGAAGATTTCAGAAGAAAAAAATGACATAAAAACAGGATAAAATAAAAAATGTAAAAATATATTTAAAAAAATATTTATCTGTCATATTATTTAAATTGATCTTGGAAACAACAAAAATAATGACTAATTTTAAATATTTTTTATTAGTTTTCACTGACATGAAACCACCATTTCACAGATATTATTACGCAAGCAGCAAACAAAAAAAAAATCCTGATTCTCATTCTCTTCTTGATGTTACAATCCACAACACCCATCAACCCTGAGTGAAAACTGCTGTGCAGCAGATAGATGAGATTGATTTACTACCTGTATATATCCAGTTTTTCATGCCAAATCCACCATTAAGTGAGGCCTTTGTTTAACTTAAATGCTGCAGATAAAAGTTCTTGATTTGAAGCTTTCATTTATTAATGGGATCATTTTTCGACACATTTATTTTTTTTAATTTATTTATTTAGGATCCCCATTAGCTGTTACCGCAGCAGCAACTATTCTTCCTGGGGTCCACACAAAATACACAAAATACAATACAAACATCAAACATTATAGAAACATTAAGAAACATTAAGAAAATACTTCAATATAGTAAAATACAAATACAGACCTTCAATATAGTACAATACAAATACAACCAACCTTCATATGCCAAATATCATCCTAAACTGATTTCCTTCTGAATAACTGCTGCTCTTAATTTCTTCTTAAAACTGACCCTACTGGTGATGCTGGTCAAATATAATGGTACTTTGTTCCAGAGTGACATAGCTCTGTACATAACATTTATTCTTTACACCCCTCCCCCAACACCCCCCCTCTACTGTCAATACAATCAATCAATAATGTTTACATCAATCCTCCATATACCGGTCTATAGCTTGGTAGAAGGTGTTCATCCAGTTTTCTTGTTAGTAGTTTCTGCTTCTTACATATTATCCTCTGAGTTTGTTTGCTGTCACAACACAATCCACTACACAACACCCCTCACACTTCACAACCCAGCACACACCACACCCTCACTGTCCTGTCTCTTTAACTGTCCTGTCTTTAAATGTTTCACTGCTGGTGTTTTTGGTCCTCTCTGACAAAATCAGGATTTAAGATATTAATAAAGATGTTAGAAATGACTGCCAGAGAAGACTGGTGAAGGACTCATTCACCCTTCACACCCACCAAAAAAAAAAGTCTGCTATAAGATTAAATTGCATGTACATACTAGATAGTTTTGCTAGACAATGGCACTAACCTGAATGTAAATGCAGACAAAAAAAAAAAAAAGTCGACCAGCAGTAATATTTCTAATTACACATTTCCAAGCAAAGAACCGACAATTAGTGCAGAAGACCTCTTCAGAGAAGAGCTTAACAATCAGATTTAAATAGCTGTTAATTATTGAGAGACTAAGGCAGACACTGTGTGGTTTTGGTTGATTGTGCTGTCATTCATCTTTCTGTGTTTCACAACTGTGTATCTACGTACAGACGCTTAGTGAGGCCACTCTCTCTGACAGCAGTACCACATACAGCAGATGGTGTAGTACTGCTGATTGATCGACTTTACTGGAGCCCTGCGATGGACTGGCCACCTTTCTGGGGCGTACCCGTGCCTTTCCCCTGCTGGGGGGCTGGGATAGGCTCCAGTAGAGCCCCATGACCCGTAATAGGAATAAGCGGGCATAAAGAATGGATGGATGGATGGACTTTTTTATAATATTCTTTGTGAGCACTGTTGCCATAGAGAACAAGACCTTTGGCTTCAGCATTGTTTCCCATCAACTGTTATCTCAAAAGTAATTCTATCCCAAGTGTCTGCCAACATTTCAATAATGAATGGGTGAGTTAAATATTTAGAGAGCCGTCCTAGTTAAATTTTAATGCCGGACTCACTGTGCACCTTTACATATTAAAAAAATGACTTGTCTCAGACAGCTTTTGTTCCAAGTTTTAAACTGTCTAAGAAAGTGATTAAAAGATGGGTTTGTGTTCATGGTTTCTTAGAACCTACTGTGTTCTCGGCCTCATCCTTATTACTGTTTAAATGTCATACAAACAGAGCTAAAGAGTCCTAACTATTAATTAGTGTTTTTGATATACATAAATCCCCCACACTTCGCTGTCTCAGTACATCGCGGAAGTTTCAAAAATATTAATGGAAAAAAGTATCCGAAAAAAAAAAAAAATCAAACGAAGCACGCGAGGCTGGAGCGAAACCCATCACATCAAGAACGAGTCTCTGGAAGCAACAAGAGCTGACAGGGGAGGGCCCATGAACGAATATCAAGACCTGTGATTGGCTGCTATGACAGACTTTATTGTGCCATCGGTTGTCTGTACGCTGATTGGCTGAAACGCGTCCCCGCATCTCCCATCTCTGTCTCTCGTCAGCTACGCACAGAGGAGAGATCATCAAAGTGAGTGTACCTTCCTTACATGTATACTGTATGTACATATACATGTACATGTACGTCCACATCGCGGTTTTCACCATTCGCGCCCCCATTAACCACGAAGTGTGGGGGATTAATGTACATAAATAACTGGCTGATGGTGATTTACTTGTTTTTTTCATTTTGCATAAACAGGTGTTAGTCAGTCGTAATTACAACAGAAAATTGTAAGATGTTACAAAAAAATAAGACACTTGAGGCAATTACGAATAACCTCATAAATGTGTTGCCATCGTATGCAGGAGGATTATAAATGGATCAGGGGTTTTATTTGCTCTTCTGCATCCCAATGTCTTTGCTGAATTGATCTAATTGTAAAGTCTCTTTCATCGCAGCGCAGCATAGCGCAGCTGAGAGTACCAGAGATCAAAGCAGCCTCATTTTCCATGAAACTGCATGGAACCACATTTTGTCTCGCCGTACTAAATGCACAATCTGTACCTGCACAAAACTCATCTCATGTACACAGTGATCTGGGTTTTTGCTGGTGGTGCATTCAGGCTGCAGCCATCATTTACTATCTGGGTTCACAAGAGCAGGGGAAACATGATGGGCATTGCTGTGTATTCCAGTTCTGACCAGGCTGCCTGCTTTACAGATTCAAACATTGTTTCCCTAGTATTGCTGCTTAAATTCCATTATTCTTTCTATTATAACTTTGTCTGTAGTACGAACAACCCAAATTCAGGAAAAGTTCGGACGTTACGGTGGCTGTGGGGGGCAGATGCCGGCTGGGCTTCAGCAGGAGGAGGCTCCTCCAGGTTGGCACCAGGGCATGCTGGGTAGTGCCCCGAGCTGAGTGACAGAATGTGTAATACGGAACGAAATGTTACGCCATTACAGCACAGTGGGGTGGAATAAAGGTGCTACAGAGTTGAAACCAACTGTCTGTGCGTATAATAAAAGATGATTTTCAGTTTTCTTTGAGTAAACCTTGACTTTTGAGTAGATGGGAGAAAGACATAGACATTGTATCTGATTTGAACCAGTTTAGTTATATACTTGCCCAGGGCCTCACCTACTGCACATGCAAGCTCACTTACAGTGTAATACCATCTCCACTTAAACTGAAACTGTTAGAAACAAAAACAACTATCTGAGAAATTACATCAAAAACAATAACAAACTATGAATTACTATCTTTAGCTCCTATTAATTAAAAACAAAACACAAAGCTGTGGAGCATGCTGGGAAAAGATGCCCAGCCACTAGCAACATGGTGCAAAATTAAAACTTTTTTTTTTTTAGCAGCAGTTCTGCAAGTAGTTACTGAGTTAATGTTTCTCATCCATATTCAAACTCACCCTTAAAGGCTGCATCAAGGGCAATACTGCAGTTAAATGATTAGAGGTTGAAAAATGGCTCTGCTGACATTCTGCATCACCTTTCATCTTGTTTGTGGCATCAGCTGTACCTGCCACTCAGGAGTACTTCAAAGACAGGATCACACCACCGAGGCACCAGTTGAACCTGCATGAGGCAATGAACGGAGACATGGTTACTATTGCTGCTAAGAACAGATTTTCAATGAAACCCATTTGTGACCATTTGTTACTTCATAGAAATAAAACTCTACCTCCAAGTGCATTATAAGAATCCATTATAGTTTCTAGGTATAAAACATCATTGGAAAAATAAATAAACAATGGGATGCAAAAGGCCAATATTTAACTGAACATACTAAAGGACCAAAATGTAAATGTTTTATTTTATTTTCATTAACCTTTCTCCATCAATCCATTATCCATACCCTGTTTAGTCCGATACAGAGTCACTGCTGAGAGAGTCCTATCCCAGGGACGGTTGCCAGTAAGCTTTATTTAATCAGGGATTAATCTTTAGATTTGAGAAAACCAAGAAAGCCAAGCAATTTGATTACAGCATCACACTCAGATTGTTTACTGTGTTGATTTATTACATTTAAATTATAGTTTTTTTTAATTTTATCTAGTTTTATTTATATGTATATATATATATATATATATATATATATATATATATATATATATTTTATGATGTTTCATTTATTTTTTTTAAAATAATATTTTTATATATCTATATATATATATATAAATTTTTCCCTCGAAGAATGAATGTTCCTGTCCTCCTCGACCGCCAATAGTTTCAGACATATCAGAAATAAATTTTTTACAGCTTGACACCAGAGACAGAGATCTCCTTGGTTTTCCAGCTATATGATATATATATAGATATATATAGATATATATATATATATATATATAATATATATATATATATATATATATATATATATGTATGTATGTATGTATATGTATGTATATATATATATATATATATATATATATATATATATATATATATATATATATATATATATATATATATATATATATGGCTGGAAAAAGAAGAGATGGAAGCTATTGTCATGTTTATAAACACAGTTATGATCCTTTTCTAAGGATTTAAATCGGGGGTTGGAGGGTGGGCAGATCCTATCCGAAGCCATCATTTCAGTGAGAACTGCAGTACAACCTGGACCGGTTGACAGTCCATCACTGTGCCAAAAGAGACAAACAAGAAAATCAATCATGCACACTCACTCTGAGAATCACTAACCCACCCACATGCTTTGGCTTCTGGGCATTTATGAAACTTTCATGAAGAACCTGCATGAAAAATCATTACAGTTTTAATGTAAATATTAGTTTATTTTCTCTTTTAATATTTCATTTTTGCTTTCATTTCAAACTTAGCCAAAACTCTGTTAATACTAAGAAGGGAATTCAGGGGTTTTAGATACAGTCATGTACACCTCTGGGGTTTTTGTATAAACATGTAAGGGTCAGTTAGCATGTGGCTAATCACTAGTACTAGTACTAGTGCTACCTCTACCACAGTATTTCGAGTTTAACCCAGAGCTAAACTGCAAGAAAGATAGGTTTTAGCTTGATCTGCAATTAAACCCTCTGGAAACTGGAAGTATGCAACAATGTAAACATTACGCTGCAGAGTCAGGAGCCCACAGCCTACATGAAATCTGTTTTGTTTCTTGATTACATGGTTGAGATAAAGTTAGTCAGCTCCTTTAGAGAAATTTTTTTTTTTTTTTGATTGATTTTAGTTTTTAAAACATGTGCAGAAAATAAATCAATAAAAATCAATCAGCCAGTTAACAATTATTGGTTGACTACAGAGACTCAAGTGGAGAAGAAACTGTCCCGGTCCCTGAGAGTTCTGGTCTGGAGGCGCTAAGGCACCTCCTGGACGGAAGCAGTTCAAAAAGATTTTGTGTGGGGTGAGAGGGGTCTTTATGATGTTCCCTGCCCTCTTTCGAGTCCTAGAGGAGTACAAGTCTTGGATAGAGGGCAGGTGATCACCGATGATGCAGTGCTCAGTGGTCCTCGCAGTGCCTTGCAGTCTGGTTTTGTCCTGCCAGGTGGTGGTTCCGAACCACACAATGATGGAGGAGGACAGGTTGGACTCGATGACTGCAGTGTAGAACTGCAATAGCAGTTCCTGGGCTAGACCATGGTCCTCAAGAGTTGCAGGAAGTATGTCTGCTGCTGGGCCCTTTTGAGGATGGTGCTGATATTCTGCCCCCACTTCAGATCCTGAGAGATGTTTGTGCCCAGAAATCTGAATTTCTCCACAGGGCTGCCTAGGACTGTGAGGGGGGGCATGGCGGGGGGATGTTTTCTAAAGTTCACTATCGTCTCCACAGTCTTGAACGAGTTCTGCTCCAGGCTGTTCTGACTGTACCAGAGTACCAGGTGAACCACCTCCCAATGATATGCAGACTTGTCACCATTCTGAATGAGACCGATAACAGTGGTGTCATCTGCAAACTTCAGGAGCTTCACAGAGGAGTCCGGGGAGGTGCAGTCATTTCTGTACAGGGAGAAGAGCAGTGGAGAAAGGACACATCCCTGGGGGCACACCGGTGCTGATGGTCCGACTGTCCAAGGTGAACTGTCCCAACCTCACCTGCTGACTTCTGTCAGTTAAGAAACTGCAAATCGAGTCACAGAGGGCAGGGGGACAGTTTGGAGCAGAGGGTGTGGGGGACGATGGTGTTGAGTGGGGAGCTGAAATCCACAATCAAGATCAGAGAGGCCGTTTTTCCCACGCCTCCAGGTATCCAAGAAGGTTGGGTACTCTGAACTGTCATTCATTGCATAAGCACATATGGCAGTCAGACCTGAAGGCGCAGGGAAGCTACTCTCTCATCTACTGAGGAAAACCCCAACGTACAGGCTCCTAGCTGGGGGGCAATAAGTAAGCCCACACCAGCCCATCGCCTCTCACCCTGGGCAACGGCAGAGTGGAATAAGGTCTAGCCTCTCTTGAGGATATTGGTTCCAGGGCCCAACTACATCGAGACAGTACTTCACAAGCTTCAGGCTCCTTCCCCACCAGAAAGGTAACCTTCCATGTCCCAGCAGCCAGTTTAGTCAGGGGACAAGCACAACAAAGCTCATGGACCTTCCTGCAGGTGGTGAGCCCTCAAGCAGGCCAACCCATGTCGCTCATTCGGGCTGAGCCCAGTCCGACCCCATGGGTAAAGGGGTGGTTGCCAGGTGCTCCCCGATGAGCCCCTCCCCAGGCTCCAGGGTGGGGCCCCGGTGACCCTTGTCCAGGCAAGGGACATCGAGCACAAGATTTAATTGCACTTACTCTGGCCTGTCCCCCGGGACCAATTTGTCTTGGGTGAACCTACCAGTGGCAAATGCCTCAGACAGCATAGCTCCTGGGATCATTTAGGCACGCAACCACACAGAGCTTTGTTTTTAGTTAGACAAGTCTTCAGGAAGATCCCAATCAGATGGGCAGACCTGAACTGGTTCTGAAGCTGAGCTAGATAGTCATCAATCAATGTCTTCTGAGAAGGTAATCGTCTCCTCTTTCCACTCATCACATCTTCTTAGACCTCAGCTGGCTCCTTTTAGCCTCACAATAGGTTCAATTACATGCTTTGTGGTCCCTTGGGTGACAACAGGCTCATGGGGGTTATTAGGGCCACGCAGGGTGACCAAGGGCCAGCTTTTATTGTTTTATTCATTTGTTTACATTCTTTTTAACCAGGAAGTTTCCTGGTTAAAATTTAACCAGGAATTTTAAATTTTGTTGTACTTGTTACAATGACAATAAAGGACTATTCTATTCTAAGAAAGAAATTTAAAATCTCTTTTTCAAATGTTCCCTGTCTAAGAGTGGCAGCAACTAAGAGCATCAATCATTATAAAATGCACATAATAATACATACATACATAGAATGTTTATATAACCACCATGTCAGTTCAGCCTTTTGGTTCACTCAAAGGTATAAAGTCTTAGGATTGAATAAAGTTACTTTAGAGCTTTTTTTAAAAAATGTCTGTAGTTAGAATGTGGGAACACTGAGAATAGTTTTGTAAATTAATATATGGCAGTGTCTACGTTGGTGGGAGGACAAAGTGGATCATCTGACTAAAGCACAAAAAGTATAATAGTGAGTAAAAGTTCTAAGATTTGTGATGAACCTCAGTGATCCATGAAGGATGGTTTCCAGTCTATGTAGACATCATGAGGAATGCATGCATATAAATTACATCACCATAATCCACCAAAGTCATAAAGGTAGCAGAGACATATCTCTTTTTGGCATTGATAGAAGGCAAGACTTGATTCTAAAGGAAAAAAAAAACAATTTTAAGTAAACCCTTTTAATTAATTTTGAACATGTCTCTCAAAGGAGAGACCATCATCAATCAAAATACTCAAAAATCTGTATTGAGAAACTAGCTCAATCTTAGAACCCTGGACATTTGGGACAGATGGAAGATTCAGGGACTTTCATTTTGTTTTGTTGGTTTCAAGACTAATTTCAATTCACACAAGGTTTTTTTTAACATCATTTAAAGCTTGCTGTAGCTGATATAGGGCCTGTGTAGTGTAGTGATGACAGTGCACTGTCATCGGCATAGAAATGAAATAGAAAAATAAGATACTTGTCGGTCAAGATTGTTAATGTATAAATGGAGAAAATGAACAGTGGTCCTAGGACTGATCCCTGAGGAACACCTGTAGTTAAACTGACGTCGCTAGAAAAGTAACACCTTCTACCTGAACACACTGAGATCTGCCCAACAGATAATTCTCAAACCATCCAACAGCATGTTTGGATAGTTCATCACTACTCAGTCTTTGTTTTAGGTTTGTTGTCACCAGTCTTAGACAGATCAATAAAAAGGGCTGCATAATGTTGCATACCATCCGAAAATTCAAATACATATTTTATCACTTTTAAGGTTGTTATAACTGTACTCTGTCCTTTTCTAAAGCCAGATTAAAATTCTGATAAAATATTGTTAGCCAAAGCATAATCTTTCAATTGTTCACTTAAAGGTGATTAAAAAAATGTTTGCTAGAACAGAGAACTTGATATGGGCCTGTAGTTATTCAAGCCTACAGAATCATCTCTCTTGAATTAGGGGAGAATATATGCCAATTGGTTTTCAACTACAGGTTGAACTATATGCTGAAGGTGATGCAATAAAATAGCCAACATAATTAAAGAGTAAGGCTCCATACTGTCTGCAGCTGTCAGCAGATTGTTTTAGTGTCTGAACTCTCAGGCTTTATGAACTTCTTAGACTGGGTTAAAGCTGAAATAATAATTTGTCACAGAAGGATCTATAAAGAAAGCAATGACTGAGTTTTGTCAATATCCTGTAAACAATAATACAGGGAACTGGAAGTGATAACATTTTTATTAAAACAATTTAGCATTATCAGATATATTTTGTGTTAAATGTGCAGTTTGAATTCTATACTATTGTAGGGGCCTGATAATGAATAAAGGATTTTCCATAATTCTAAAGGATTCTTTAGATTTTTTTTTTTGTTTCTGAAAGTTAAATAATCAGATTTGAACCTTGTGATTGCAACTGTGTATTGATTGCACAGCTGCCTGAAAACCAGCTAGTCAGACTTGTGTCTTGATTTCCTGGCTGTTGTCAATGGCACATTGCAATCACAAAGTCATTTAAACAGTTCTGGTGTAAAACAAGAATTGTTTCTTTTGGCTCTGAATTTTTTGATGGGAGCTTGCTAATCAACAATGGTAATAAAACTATTATAAAAGAGTTTCCAAACAGTTTACAACAGCATTAGGAGAAATCTTCTCCCAATCAAAATGGAAATTAATCATGAACAGACCCCTGATCAAAGAAGTGCTTCATGGTCTCGCTTGACAAAAACACGGAGGCTTCATCTAAGGAATCTTTCTGTTTCTGACTCTAGCAATAACACAATGGCTACTGTTATCATTTGGGAATATTAAGGTGCACTGTGTATTTGTGTGGAATGTTTGTTAAAAATTAGATCATTTAAAGTAGAATAGAGGCAACCCAGATACCAGGGAATATGGCGTGTAAGAAGGCAGAACTCACGTTCATCTGGGACTTGTCTTCCTCCAGTTATTCCAGTAGAAGTAGACATGGTCACCACTCATCTTGCAATTGGTCTTGATCTGTTCCTCGCCAAATTGATGGAAGAACATATCTTGGAATTTTCTTGTGACATTCAGTACATCAGTATTCTTCCTGTTTGTGTCCTTACTCTCACACTAAACTGGCACCTTCTAAATCAGTGAGAGTTCGCACAGTTGCTTCAAAACCAGAGGTTTACATGTTATGCAAATACCCCAAATGCCATTGTAATGTCCAGTTTCAAGTGGTGCTGGCACCAGTGGATGCTATTTTTGCTGTACTTCCCCTATTTTCAGGACACTTTTGGGTTCATTTGCTCATAAGGTGAATTTAATACCAGCACTCGCTTTATCACTCTGAAAACTGATAGTGTTGTTAATCTAGAGTAAAAGATTCTTGGTTAGGAATTTAGACAGCATCCAGCCATACTGGGGGAGTAGGGAGCAAATATTCTATCTGACTGGAGACTCTTTATGATGCTGGAAAGTGATGAACTCCAGGGCAGGCAGGGCAGGATTGTGGGCTCCCCCTCAAAATATGGATCTAATGTGCCCCCCTTACTTTCATGCTCTCTCAGCCACGTCTTTAAAAATCTTCACTTCACAGTGATCAAAATCTTGTTTTGAACATATTGTTCACAATTCTGATGGCCTTTTTAATTCACCACAACATTTGTATCTGCTTGTCTTAGACTTGAATCTCATGAGAAAATATAAGTCATGTGGTAAACTGCTAAATGAAAATAAACAAGATAATGGAATCTGTTCTGGTAAATGAATGAGTACGTGGTGCTATCAGAGATTTATTGCCTCAGCTGGTTTTCTAGAGAAAACACCATTTATCACAATTGTTCTTATAATCGGTCCCACATCTAATTGGAAGGAACCACATTTGACAGTAACAGCATGCAAGGCTCTGTCTTTTTTTTCTCAAGCATTGCTTAAGTTTCCAGATCAGACATCATACATCATAAACTAAGTGTCTGTCGAATACTGTCACACTCTCAAAACTCTCATTAGCAGCATCCTAATAAATGTTTCTGGCCAGAAGGAGTTTAAAGAAAATACTTTCTGACTCTTTATCGCTTTGTTTCTTCCTTAATTTCATGTGATTGTGTGAAGGTTGTCAGTTTCAGCTGGGGGAACAACTTTACATGTAACTCCCCCTCCCTTAACAAATCTCCAAATCTGCTGGTATTGAATTGGCCGTAGGACAACCCTTAGTGTCCGTTAGTGAGGATTAAACCTGGACCATGGAGCCTGGTCCACAAAGACTTGCTAAAAAAACAGATTGCAGACACACAGTGGGAAAATTTTAATTTTCGCCTCACTTAATACTCCTATGAAATACTTTATTTACGTTAGTCTGTCATTAGTTACATAAGTTAACTAAACTTAAAAATTATAATTATTATCTGACCTGAGAAAATGAACAAGATGCGCAAATGTTGAAATGTCCCTTCAGCAAAAGGTTGATTTTAAACCCTGCATTACCCACATTTTTAGTCATTAACCTGTTGGAGTCATTGCATGTTGTGCCAGCGAGTGTGTTTGATTCTCAGAGTCAAGCCCGTTAAAAAGCCCGTGAATTAAAGCAACGCTCAGCTGGAGTGAAGGGATCATCCTTCCCCAGGTGCCAAATGGATTCCGCAGTTATTACCATAATGCTTTCCCCCAGCTCATTTCACTCCAGCCCATAGCTGGGTCCAGGAAGACCTGCTAAGGGATTTCAGAAAATGTCCATTTGTGGAATCAACATGGCATGTTGAAATACAGATGATAAAACATCTTGAATTTTTATCTTTAGTTTTGCAGATTGCAGATTTTTATCACTCTATGAAGAGTTTATACTAAGAATCTCTGAGTGGCTGCAGCTCCATTTGTAGGGTGGGTCATCTAATCACCGTGATGTTGGCAGTTCAAGCCCACCTCTGACTGCTGAAGTGTCCTTAGGCAAGACACTGATCTCTTGTTTTCCCCCGGTAGGCCTGGGGGAGGACAGTAGCTGCCCACTGGTGTGGGGGTGAGTGAGAAGCAAATGTAAAGTGCTCTGAGGCCACCATGATGGTGTTGAGTAAGTGCAGTCCATTGACCATAATACACAGTTCAGTTTTTTAATCATAGACACACTGAAGGAAATGTACAAAGTGGAAAAAGATGCAACCAAGACAGTATTTTCTAAAAAATGTGTGCTAAGCTATACATTGAATTGAACTGAACTGAATTGAATTTTTGAAGGTTCAGTAGAAGGATGAAACTATCAACTAAGAATATTTAAGAAATCTAAACTTATTCTGTTGTTTTCTTCCTATAAATAGGTGGTTAAGCATTGGTGACATCTCATTCAGCCTGCATGTAGACTTTAGGCTCTGAGGAGCTACATGATAGATGGACTTCCATTAGGCCGCATCGTCTGCTAAATCATGTGCTTTCTCCCTCCTCCTGGGGGGGTTGTACTCTCACACTGTCACTGATTACACTGGTTCTTAATAAGGCAGGGGTAACATTTGTACCACACCATAAAGTGTCCTCCTGTGGCACTGAATGAATGAAAAGGAAGTGACACTTACATTTACTGCAATCTTAAGGATCTCCAGCCCTCAGCAGAAAGCCTAACAGAATTCAAATGCAGTTAATGATGGTCCTGTCAAAATGCACCTTTGGAGTGATAATTTACCTCAAGAGTTTTTACATCTGTAAATAAGTTCTGGTTCTCCAAATCAATCAGATGCTTGACAGTAATGGAGTTGTAGACTACACATGATTAAACCAATAGAGTTTCATGTCCACCCAAGTGCTCAAATAATGAATAATCTCACATTATATATTAACCAATCTGCACAAGAAACCTCCTTTCCAGTTCTTTCTTTAGAGGTTTTCCAAAATATACAACCTCCCCCAACACTTCCACATCAAGACTATATGTTTTTATCAGATAGCTATTACATTATTATTACAATATTCATGAGAACCAGGACAATGCCTTTGAAAGATGGCTCTAACAGAAGATGCATCTGAGCAGCACTGTGGGAAATGTGCTCTGGGATTTCTTTTATCTTTATTTTTTGGACTGCTAGTTCATTACAGCGGGTAGCTACCCCCTCCAGCAGATGAAGCGATGCTACCACCTGTCTAATCAAAAAAAAAAAAAAAAAAAAAAAAAAAAGTCAGAAATACAACAGCAGCATAAATGTTGAATCTCAGCAACGAATACTGTTTATTTGAAAATATTTATACAGGCTTATGCACAAGCTTGCAGATAAGTAAGTAACATGCTGCTGGAGCAATGGCATCTTCTCCATCTGTGGTTCTCACCCATAACTCAATCTGTCCATTAAGTATCTGTAAATCCCACACCTTTATGGATCTGACATATTGTTATAGTACCAAATAACTTGTTTGACATCGTTTCCAATCTACACAGCCTGGATTTAGGAACTGAGTTTTCCTAATATTATATTATTTTGGCTTTTGTACCAGAATGCTAAACTCTAGACCTTCACCATACATTGAAATGGATGCAAATCTGCACTTTATAGTGCAGCATCATCCTCTCAGTGCACAGCTCACATCTGTAAACTTTTCTGTTATTTTCATGACTCACAGCCTTTTACAGAATGCTATCTGTTCTCACTTCAAAGCCGTGTGCCAGGCTGAATAATCGTTTTTTGCAGCTCTGTTTCTCTCTGAACTGAGGCAGCCGGAGCTGAAAGCTGGTTTCAGTATCTCTGCCAGGATCTTACTGACAGCTGAATCATCACGACAGAGAGCAGCAACCATTCAACATCAACACTGTATTCATCAAAGCGAGACCATGAGAGGGATTATTTAGTTTTCCTAAAACTAAAATTGATTCTCACATTTCACCTGATTGAAAGTTCTCTTTGGTATATACATAAAAAAAAAAAAAAAAATCATCCATATTTAATTGTTGGTTTCTCGTGGTGTGTTCACTAAGTACAAAAAAAACCATCTGTTTTGAAATTCCCTTTTCACATACAACACAAGGATTAATTTTATATTGTGAATTTATACTTTTAGAAACATGTTATCATCAACAATTCATGATCTATGTTACCATGTTCATCATTAATTCATTAATGCATCTGCACCCGTCTGTTCCACTGTATGCGGCATTATTTTGACAAATTAATTTCTGTTGATAGGAAGATGCTTTTCAGGCTCACGCTGAACAGAAAGTGAAAGTGAAAAAAGCACCCAATATGACTTACATCTGATTAAAGATCATGTTGCTTCTCCTAACCCAGACCCTCAGCCACTCAAACCAGTCTGCAAAGTCATGTGAAAGGTCAGTCGGCCTCTTTAAATGTAATGTTTAAGGGTATACTGGCAATCAGGCAAGGCTCAACGTGCACATGCATGAGTGTGAGGATGGCCCTCATGGGCCCCGGCTTCACCCCTCTGCTCCCCATGTGCTGCCTCTGATTAGCTCGTCTCAGAGCGGGCCGGGCAGACAGAGGCTCTGGAGCATCTGATAAAGCCTAATTGATACGGCCACCAAGGGAGGCCTTTGTGTGCTTTGTTGGCGCAGCGAGGCGCACCAGATTCAGACCCCGTCAGTGTGGCTGCGTAGACAATGGGAGCAGCTGTAACTCACCTCTGAGGAGAAGCGACGACGGAGACGGGAACCTCTTCTGCTGGTGCGGGACTCGGAAGAAGTGAGCATTGAAAGAAGTAGTGGGACGAGGTTTTTTTGTTTTACGGGAGAGGGCTGTGTCGGGGTACATCTCAACATGACGACCAGGGGCTGACATTTTTATTAAGACCTTTGGACTGGACTTGTATGGGACGAATCAGCCACAACAAAGGCAGCAGAGAGACATGGGTTCAGCCCCCTCCATGTGACCCACATAAACACAGCCGGATGCTGAGATCGGACTGCACAATGTGGGATGTCAGTGACACTGCCAAGTAGTCTAATCTTTGATTTTCTTCATTCTTCCAATTCATTTTTGAAGTTCTGTTTTTTACATGGACCCTTTGCAGGGGGGCATTTTTAATAAAAGCCTTTATAACTGGCTGACAAAATGCTGAAGTTCAAAGCTTTTTGTTTGGATTATTGGCAGTTCCTCTGTCTTCAGCCTCTGCATGGTTTCTATAAAAGGTAAGATGAAATGCACACAATGCTGTCCCTGTTAGATAAAATGACATTTTTTCATCTTTTTTCTGACACACAAAGACCAGTTTAGTTGAGTTTATTTGTTGTGGTAACTCAGCCAACATAGCAAATATGTACCCTGTTACCATGAATGTAAAATGTCAAGTTAACGCCAGTCATTAACGATGGACGGCCACTATTGTCCAGCCCACAGTGCTTTTCTTTTACATGAAGGCTGAAATGGGGACAAAGGGCCCCATGTGTTGGTGAGGTTAGCTGGTCTGAATGGAAGAGCTATTGTTGTGATTTGCCGATGACAAGCTCCAGCGCAGCGTTTAGTCCATTGTGTGTGCGCTGCCGCTGAGTTATTGGCTCCAGAGCATGAGCCGACACGTGCGCTGCTGTCTACTATCCCAGGCACAGATGTCCCATCTTGCACTGGTGCAGTCTGCGTCTACCCTCTTATGGCTGTTTTTTTTTTTTTTTTTTTTTTTGGGGGGGGGGAGTTGCATTCATTATTTTAATGTGTTTTTTTTTGTACTTCTGTGAGAACATGTGAGAAGTTTCATTAATGCACAGACACACACATGCACTTAATATGAGGCATATTATACCGGGTGTTAATCGAGACATTTATTTTAAAAGTGTGCTATGATAATGCAGTCACTGGAAGTATGACTTGGATTTTAAAATGTTTCACTGCCAGTACAGGATACCCAGAGAGTAATTTATACATCATGGAAGGTAAAGGTAACCCTTCTGGAGAAGCAACAACAACAACAACAAGCTTAATCCAACAATAAACAGTATGACTCTGTTGAGCATGCTCAGTGTTATGAAGCTAACAAAGGCTGATGCTAAAACAGCCTGCAGCCTGTGCTATCTGCCTCCTTCATGATATTGCTGTTTGTATTTTATTGTAGTTCTCAGAAAAAAAATCTGAATCAGCTAAAATCAGTACTGGCAGGTCAAGAACATCAGAAAATAAGAAAATTCAGATCAACCTGGAAAATTTCAGTTGTTCAATCTCCAATAGAAAAACATATATTTATACTCACATGCATAAATACATAAACAGCATAAGACATTGAAATTACTAACAAATTACATCAGGCTATGTTAATTAATTACCAAAAAAAGGATTTATTTTTGGGGGAGGGATTACCTTTATAGATGATGAAAAAAGACTGATATCAGTGTAATTAGTAAAAGTGATCAACACTCAGCCTGCTTATGACCTCTGACAAATAGCACAGTGTTTTGTATTAAATTGTACAGTGTGAACATATTTGTGATTAAATGTACCAGCTAAAGTGGGCCGTAAAAAATATAATAGAATGAAACTTATTTATCAACAGTAACACTGTTACTTCTAAATCCTAATTTTACTAGCTCATGAATAATTTGACAGAAAGTATAATTGACAGACTGAGACCATCATTTTGGAATGAAATCAGGTGATTTCAGAGTATAAATACCCCGGTATTCACCTGGACAACCGATTGAACTGGAGATGCCACAATGATGCTGTCTACATAAAAGGACAGAGTGATTTTACCTGATGAGGAAGCTTAGGTCCTTCACTGTTTGGAGCAAGATGTTGCAGATCTTGTTTAAGTCTGTTGTGGAGAGTTCAATCTCATCTGGAGTCATCTGCTGGAGTAGAAGCAACAACACAAGCCAGTAATTTAAAAAAAAAAAAGAAAAAATTAACCAAGAAGGCTGGTTGTGTTCTGGGGGATGTCTCTGCAACCTCTGGAGCTGATTGTGCATAGAAAGATATTTAATAAAAATGAAAAATTTCATGGACAACCCCAATCATCCTTTATTCAATACGGCAACAGTGTCTTCACTCAGAGGCTTCTGCAGAACTTCTGCAAAAAGTTGTAACTACCTGTAATGAATCTTTGAAGAGATTATAATAATAATGACAGTTACTGCGGCAACTAATTTCCTTCCTGGGATAAATCAATTATTATTGAACTTAACTGAACTGAACTGAATTGAATTGAATTGAACTGAAAACAAGTAAACAGCGTTAAGTTACTTCATGTGTCCTTTAGATCAGCTCAACAACAGAGCAGAGAGCTTCATGAATGGGTTTCCATGGTGGAAATAAATATAGTTTCATGCAACGTTCATGAATATGGAGCAGATTTTAATAAGCAATTGATTTATGTGCCAATCTATTCAAAGATTGACAAAGATTTCATGACCCATTGTCTCTATGTTTAAGATAAGAGTAATAGATTGATGACATATTCAAACTTTTTTTGTCGTTATCTGTTATTAATTCTCTTTCCTGTCATCTCAGACACCTGTTAACCCTGTTAATGTTTTTTTTTTTTTTTTTTTTTTTTTTTTGGCTCCACTGTGGCCTTGTGCTTGTTCGGGATGGGGAATTGCACCAAAGTAAAGATTCAACTCAAACTGTTGGGCTCTCTAACACAGATGATGTCATCCGGTGTGGATGGGATGTATTATACTGACTTTGATCTATTGCCACCATGACATTCACATTTGTTTTGACAAATAAATCCAAGGGAATATTGTATTACGTTTGACACTGCAGCTGTTCTGTCATTAACATGGCCGGTGGAGTTTATTGTGAAAGCGAATGCACTGATGCTACTTGCACAATGAAGTGGTGTGTAGATGTCACTGTGAGTTTAGCAAAGTGCTAAACTCACAGTTTAGCACTTTGTCTTTTCCCCAAAGTCAAGAGGCTGGACAGAATAGTGAAGAGACCGCGATTGCTGAGACCGCGAAGTGTGAGGGATTACTGTATAGCCTCATCAGTCTCTGTTCTGCACTGATACCTGTGCTCTAGTTTCAGACAGGAGTGTTTTCTGGAAGGCAAACACCTTACAGCAGGTGAAACAGCAGCAGCTCATTCAGCCATGCTGCAGACATGTCTGTTAGTGGTCAGTTTCATTTCAGTCACTCTGTTATTATCTTCATGGTGTGAAATGGAAACATCAAAGTTTGAAGCTCCTGTCAAATCTCTCTGAAGCGTGAAAATGTACAAGCATAATGTTGCAACCTGGGAGCTGCTGTCTCTCTAATTCTGATATTTTTGGTCTATAGCTGCTGATGTTTTTGAGAGTGGTTAGTGTTATATATCTCATTATATTTGTTTAATATATTGTGCTTGTATTCTTGTGTCTTCTTTGTATTTAGTATCTGTTAGAAGGGCCACTCAATGGACTTGATTAATAATGAGATGAAGTCTTTGAGGTTTCCAGCTTGTTCATATTAGGAGTATTTATAGATGCTAAAACTGGTACTGCCATGAGAGTAAGAGACAGAGATATATATGGATGGATGGATAAACAAATGTGGAGCAGCTGCACAGAGTAAAGCCACAGAAGTCATCAGGGAATGAAAATACTTGGCTAAATTTCTTACATGATCATTTTCAGGATTTGCATTACTCCATGTCAAGATATCCGTTTACATGCCACTGATGTTAGTCTGGAGCATTTGATATTCCCATTCCCACTTTGGACAGAGGAAGCGTAATTAATTGATATTTTTGGATAACATTCAGTAGAGTATTAATAGAAGAAAGCAGTTGTTCTGCCTTAAGTGTCATACATACTGATGATGACATTTCTTTTACAAGTGTATAGTAACCATATATAACCATATATAGAGCCATCCTGCAGATGACAGGACTCTGAGACTGGTACTGGAGGTCTGAGGTGTCCAGAACAGAGTGAAGAGGAGTGGTGAGAGTACAGTTCCCTGTGGTGCTCCTGTGCTCCTGACCACCTGCTCAGACACACAACCATCCAGTCTCACAAACTGTTGTCTGTTTGTCTGTCATGTAATCAGTCATCCAGGTGATTACTTCTGGAGTTTCTTTTTTAGTAAAGCATATGGATGATGTTAAATGCAGGAGAAATAGAAGAACATGACCCTCACAGTTCTGCCTGCTTTGTCCAGGTGGCTGTGGGTTTGTTGAAGCTGGTGTACGATGGCATCTTCAACTTGAGCCCCACAACGATAAGCAAACTGCAACGGGTCCTGGAAGGTGCTTGTTTGCTTGTCCAGGTGGAGCAATAAAAGTCTCTCTCAGGACTTTCATAATGTGGGATGTAATGGTTACAGGTCTACAGTCATTGGGAGAAGATGGATGAGATCTTTTTAGTACTGGAACAAGGCAGGATGTCTTCCACAGCACCAGAACCTTCTCCTGGCTCAGGCTGATGTTGAAGAGGTCCTGTAGAATCCCACAGAGCTGGACCACACAGGGACTCTAGGGCTGACACCATCTGGACCAGCGGCCTTGTTCCTGTTCAGTCTCTCCAGCTGCCTCTTCACCTGACTGCTAGAGACAGACAGACAGGAAGTGGAGGTGGAGGTGGAGGGGAGTCCAGCATTTTCTGATGTGGTTGGCAGATGATGATGGAGCAGCAGTAAGATCCATGACTGACGTGGGAGATGAGACAGCTGAGAAGGAAGGCTGTGGGTCCAGGGAGGGTGGAAGGTCTGTTTGTCTGGAGGCAGGAGAGGAGGAACGCTGAGCTTGTTTCTGAACTGAACCTGTTGAAGAATCTGTCCAGACTTCCATCCATCTGATTCACCTTCTGCTTGAAGCCTGATCTTTGTATTCAAGAATACATTCAAACATATGAACAATCACTGACTATCTGCTAAAAATACAAAAAACTATTTCAGCTGTTTCTGACAGACTCAAAACAGTAACTTTAACAGTTTTATGAAGCAGCAATGGTGCCAGCTCCGTGGCAGAAAAAGGCAAGAATAATTTATCACAGCCTTTTACCACATTTATGTCTCCCAACCTTTTGCTTGACAACTGAACACTTTAACTGTAATCCTTGGCCTTTGGTTTATTCCACTACATTTTGTTGTGAAGATGGCTGATAAATGAGGCTTATCAAAAGCCAACTCCTCGTGTTCAGAAGCCGTGGGTTTTGATAAAAAGAGTGAGACTTGACACGACAGGAGAGGAACAAAGAGCGCTAGTAAGGCCTAAACCATATTTGGTGTGGATCTGGAAAGATCATTTAGGGGGGATTACATCACAGATGTAAGTGATAGGCCTCTGAAGAAGTGGCTGCAGCCAGCCGATGGCATGGAAATACACACTTGTGTTACACGCTGAACCACTGCGAAACTTTCCTCTCCGTCTGGTTCGTTTAGCTGCTGGCCTTACTTGGTAATGCTGGATAAGTCTCTGTTCAACTTCCCTAAGTCATGCTTGTCCACTTTTATCAAGGCAAAGTAAAAGATAAAGAAAAGGGAACTCTGGAGCACTCATTGAAGTAACCAAACCTCAAAGAGAGAGAATTAGTCATTTTTTCTCAGAGGCAGACTGGTATATATTTTGTGGTGAAATGAGGAGGGCAAAGAGGAGTGGCATGGGTAGATGCTGGGAGGAAGAGTGCTCCTCTTCTCTCATGCAGCGTCTCTTCCAGCTGCCAGTTGCCTATAAACACTAGAGAACTCAATCCAGATCCAGATCTCAAGTTTCTAGCTGACGATGTCAGGGACATGTGGGATCTAATGTGGAAGTATTGCATTTCAGTGCGGACGATAAGGTAGGATTATCCTGTTACCCCAGGACGCTGGGAACACCCAGGCTAAAGTCTCAGGCTAAAACTGGCTGCTGCAGCCTAGAAATACGCCTCTTATTTATGCATTTGGATGCATGTACATGTGGAATTGGAATTCTGATGCCATTTTTTTTTTTTTAACAAGCAGATCTTGCCAAAGTAATAGATCAATGTAATATTAGGCTTTAGGTTTTGACCTCATAAATGTTGTAAATGTTTCATAGCTGTGATATACCTCATCTTAGGGGCAAAAACGAATGTTAGCAAGTTCTTTGGCTCCCCTGGTCTTGCTGTTTTATCAAAGCTTTAACGACGTTCAGATTTATTTTTCCAGTCTCTTAAAGATACCACAGAAAATACAGGAATCCAGCTCTCTTAAACCTCAATGAAATGGAATGAATTCTTATCATTATCACTAAACATCTGTTTATGAGGCAGTCTCCTAAAAGAGGCTTAAATAAGTCACACTAAATACCAAACATTGTGTGGTTTTATTTTTATTGGAATATCTATTGGCCACAGTGTCCTCAGGCAGAACAGAGGAATCCCAAAAACCCAGCCAGTAAGGGTCCACAAACCAGTGTTGTCATAGTGCTGGTCCCATGCCCAGATAAATAGAGAGGGCTGTGTTAGGAAGGACATCTGATGCCAAATCACGATGATCCACATCTCAATTAAGAGACCAAAAACCAAACATGGATGATCATTATAGCTTTGATGAAACAAGAGAATGATTGCCCAAGACTTTTACACTGTTTTGGACTCCAAAGAGTGCGTGCGTATTTAAATGTACTGAAGATAGAAATATGCTAACTTTAACAATATATTAGAGTTTATGAAGGACACAGCAACTGTAACCCACTTGAACTAGAAAGTGTTTTCCAATCCCTTTCAGTAAATAACCGTGGTTGTGAGCCATGTTTAAATCCCATGTATAAATGTTGTTTTGTGGAAGTTTTCAAGTGCCTGCAAGTCGAATCACCTAATCATTAGGTAGGATAAAAGCAGATATATTCACATTCACATTTGGGAAACAAACAAGAAAATCAGATTTTTCTATCAAGGGTAGAAAAAAAAATCTTTGAGTGTACATTGGCACTGAATGGCACTGCAAACTCTTTCACAGAACAGAAGCTTAGGGGAATTTTTGGTGAGTTCTGAGAAATGTTCATTTTCAAAACATACAACCTTAATCAAAGGGGTGATTCAAACACAGCTAGAACCTAAACGAATGGTCTCCAGGATAATAAGCCCTGATCATACTCTGGGTCTCTGTAAAGCGCCTAGAGGCAATTGTCATTGTAACAGACGCTATAGAAATAAAATTGAATTGAATCCAAACTGTACTCTTAAAAATAAAACATGATTATACCCTGCGTGCTCTGGTCCGTTTGGAGTCACTCGGTTATGGAACATTTTAACACACAATCCAGAACTTGAGGTGACAACATGAGAAGCAACCAAACCCAGATTTTAAACCTGGATTTGGATCATGAAGAGCTTTATTGAGAATCATTGTCTTACGTTACTTATCATTTATCAGTTGTTGCATAATCTCTTTAATCTTGTGTCTATGAGTTTGTCAGTTAATGAGCAAAGCTTAGTTGCTCAGACTGCCAAGTGTTTGAATAGTCAGTAGATGACAGGAAGATCATTTCCTACACTTCTTATTTTCATATGTGCATTGTTGAGAACAGCATAGCTGACCATGAGTTGTTGTAGGTTTGGAGTTAAAACATTAATAATTCCACACGATGATTTAACCACAGCAAGGTTCAAATTAGTGGCCGCTGTGGTTAAAGTAGCCTGAGTCAGCAGTCGCCATTCATAAACTGCTACAACCTGTAATTAACTCGGGCCTTCCTGCTGCTGCTTGGAGTTCCTCCTCAAATGCAGAAATGTTTCTCCTCAGACCCTCAGTCAGTCCAGACGTTTCAATGAATATTTGTTCCCAGTCTAATATGGTCCGCACATGCCGTCTGCTGAAACTGAGCCATCAGACATTTTCCATCTCTACTCATTTCTCCTGAATGTCAGTTACTTGATTTTTCCTCTGGGCTTGTAACCTCTTCTGTCTGCTAAAAATGACCACAGTTACTCACACATGCACATAAGATGGAGAGGATATGAGATGTGTGGCTTTAAAAAGTAACTTAAACTGTTCATGTCCATATTTGCAGTTGCGTGTCTCTAGCTCTTTATGTGATTGTGTGGTGGTAACAGTGATGGCAGACGAAAACATTCATCAGCCTTCAGACCTGCTTAAAGCTGCTTCCATTGATCTTCTGTAAGAAAGAAAGAAAACTGAAAGCATTTGATTCAGACATATTTCAAGTTAATTTATTTCTCTGAAATGTCATTCAAATGAAATAATTTCTTAGTTTGGTCTGATGAATAAATTAAAGACTTCTAGTCTTTATCCAGTTATTAATTGTTAGGGTAAAAGTTTTCTTTTTTTTTTTTTTTACAGCCATAAACTACACATTTTTAATCAAATTCCCTAAATGTGAGACTTTAAATCTAATCTGTTTCCTTATACAGTCCATTAAGGATTAAAACTATGGTATATTATGATTTATCCTAGCACACTGTTGCCCATAATGTTGGAATTATTTTGTTCTCAGACAAGCCATTGATCAAGAATAAATCACATCGTCACAGTCATTTCATGATAAGAGGAAAAAAAATATTCTAACTGCTACAGGTTAGTTTTTAAGAAAAAAAAAACAAAATTGAGTGGAACTGAAAGGAGGAAAGAATGTAAGTATCATCCACTCCCAGCTCCAACCCCCGTCACACAGTCATGAGCAGTTTGTGACCTCAGTTTTTCCCAGACAAAAAAAAAACTGTAGACAGCAAATGAAACACAAATCTTTTCTGTGAACTTCAGAATAAAATCGTTTTTGTGCACACCATGTAGGTGTAACTGAGTGTTAGAAGCTCTGGTCATCAGGCCGTGTTTGAGGTTTTCTGCTTTACTCTTAAAACCTTCCACAGTGTTTTTGCTGACAGTGACAGACTGACCCTTTGGTAGCGCCAAAGAAAGAATATGGTGGTGTTGTCTGTCTGGAGAACATTCCTGAGGACAGCAGTCAGACCTTTAATACCACCACTCCGCTCACATGCACATCTTGCTCGTCACTGTTCTTTTTCACCCTGACTTATGCATGAACTCATACCAACTCTTTGCATGTGTGTGTGTGTGTGGACGGGTGGGGGGGGCACCACTACTCACTATCTACAAGGAATTTTTACTCTTCTTTGCTGGAGCTGTTTTGCAGTAAATGTCATTTAAAGAGCCTGGTTATACAGCCAAGGCTAGCGTTGTCTCTGTTTCAGCTTTTATCAGACTGGACTCCTGCTCCGTTGCTGTGTGCTTTAAAAGAGTGAGGCAGTGAAACAGTAGAAGCCAGCAAACCTGATCCCGGTATTTCAGCTGGAAGCTAAAGCAGCACAGGGTGTTATTTATTTATCGCAGAACTCAGAAAAGGAGTTGCAGCTGCCGCATGGAGGTGACCCAGTCTAGCCGAGGAGAGGAAGTTGAAGTTTTCCTGTTAAATGCAAAAACAAATCCTGTGGTGTTGAAACATCGGTTCCAGCTTTGAGCAGCTTCCTTATATGTGAGCCAACGCTACAGATAAGGGCCTTCAGTTTGTCTACAACAGATGTCTGGTATGTCTGCGCTGAGAAGCTGGACCCATCTTGTCTTTTGTGAAGGTTGCTCGAGTCATTCGGACTTCTTCCTCTAGGAGTGAGTGGGGTAGTTGCTCTAGTAGTCAGTCGTCTGTTAGCTGTACACTCGAAGAACACTTCCTTTGAACTGTTGTTGGTAAGAGCACTGGCAGTCTGCTGTCACAAACCTGAGGCAGGCAGGCAGGAGGGACAGAGGATTCAGTACAACAGAGGGAGAAGCTGACAGCACACCAAAGGCAGGAGGACAGATGTACGGTGAGTGTGGGTGGGATTCACTGGTTGTCAGCTGGAGAGGTTGTGTGTGGAAAGGTATTTAATACATTTGCCAATTTGCACACTAAAATCATCTGTATGACTTCATGAGAAAACTGTAAGAGAAAAACTGTTATCTTTTCCCTCCTACAGGCTAGGGTGTCTGTTCATAAAACTGTCATCTGTGTTTATAAGGTCACTTTGCTTCATTTGCAATTCTTTAGCAAATTGACGCTCTTTCTCTTCACTGTGGAAGGAGCATTTTTGATTCTGGTGGATCTGTTTTGGTTGACAAGTTACCTCGACTGTATGTCTCTGCGGTGAAGGATTATGCAGATAATGGTGCTGAAAATCATAGTGTAAATTGTGATTTCAAATATTTTTAGTATTGCTATGTTGTATTTCCACCCTTGATAAGCCTTTAGAGCGTGTTTAGTGCCTGTTTTGTTTATAGTCATTTATTTAAGTCTCACTCTGACATTTTTATCTAAATAAATTAGGGATGCACGATAACTGTTTTTTTTAAAAACCGATACCGATAACCGATAACTTTCAGCTCCTAAAGGCCGATACAGATAACCGATAACACACACATATACCTAAGATCATTACATCAATACTATGAACAAAACCAAAAACAGTTTTGACTCTTTAAACGAACAGATATTTATTTTTTCCAATGAAAAACTATTGGCAAGCCTCTAAAACATTTTCATAAAGCTATCAAACAAACCTATTTGATATCTCATATTAATTTAAATAAGGTGCATTACCGACTGATATAAAAAAAAAAATAAAGGCTACTTGAACTGATGGAAATACATGCATCAAAATTACAAACTGAAAAAATACATTCCTCAATGACAATAAAAAATAATCCACAGGTCATAATGTACTGACACAAGTTAGACTTGTCTGTGTAAATAAACTAAAAAAGTGCACTCCGTAGTAACAAAGAAATTACGTTTAAAGGATTTTGGCTTGTGGTTCCATTCAAATTAATACCTTTAATTAAAGTAAATCAGGTTCTGTAATTTTGGTTTTTTTTTTTAATCTCTTGGGAAGCTTTAGATGAGAGAGATGATGGCGAGGAGAGGGGAGGGGAAGGGAGAAGAGGGGAGGGGAGGGGAGGAGAGGAGAGGAGAGGAGAGGGCGCTAGCTCATGTTAGCTCATGTTAGCTCACGTTAGCGCGATTTCAAAACTCGCCACCATGTTTTTTTTGGGGGGGTTTTTTTCCATCAGCGCACTGCAATGCTGCATTCAAGATGTAACGTAAATTCCCACGTTCCCTCATTTGCTAGTTGTTCTTTCAGCCTTATCTATTTTTTTTATGTGTAACATGTGGGAAAATACTGTGAATATCAATTAAAGTCAGCAACTACCAAAATTATGACCGAGTTAACAAGTTGTTTTCTGGCATGAGGGGGTATTCTTGATTCTCCTTACTGAGAAATTGTTTTTCTGATTATGCCGACGTTACTTAACCATAACATTCACTGCCGGTCATTCAAGGCTCAGAGGGAGCGAGGCACTGCCGTGTTGACAAAAATATATATGTTATCGGGGCTATTCGTCATTATATCGGACTTATCGGGATGACATCATAATTCCCTGTTATCGATCCGATAGTTATCAGGTCGATAATTATCGTGCACCCCTAAAATGAATAAATCTGTATATCTGTTCACAGAGGTTTCACTTTCTTGCATTATCTTTACAGATGAGGAGGCAAAACAAATGCAGTAATGTATTTAGGTAGAAATTGCATTAGATCACTCATACCTAACATTTAATACACTTTTACTAGAGACTATAATATTTACACAGTTTTCTTTATTAAAAATGCATATAGGAACATTGTTTAACAGCAAACTAACAACTACCCATAGCTTCTAATTTACTGACTTTTTACATCTTGTTTTCTCTGACTGAAAATATGTCTTTATTTCAAACATCTCAGCATCTCATCTCCCTGAAATTTGAGTTGAATTCATCTAATTGAATTTTTGTCCTACTGTTATTTTGCTGTCACCGAAAGTAGCTGTCTTAAGCAAGAACAAAAAGGTGAACACTTCCAATATCTGATCAGTTTTAGCGAGACTGAGCCTTCTCGAACATTTGCTCTGGCCATTTTTGAAGCCTTGAGGACTTGTTGTCGTGGCAGATGGCGAGTGTTGCCGTTCATTGAGGTGACTTAGCGTCAGACCTCATCTATCCGGCCAAGAGCATTTTCTCTGCAAGTTATTGTATCATTTCCCAACAGTTGTTATGTTTTTCTACTAGTTTTAGCATGAGATAAAATGTGTATAGACTTCTACCAGATAGTACAGGTTTGTAGATGTAAATATATAATTTGTTCTTAAGAAAACTGCGGATAGAGTTCAATTACCCAACTCTTTTTTTCATATAAGCATTGTTTTTGATTGACCGAGACCTGTGGTTAACCTCAATAACTGGTAAATAGCAAACAAATTCAGGTTTTATTCCATTTTATAACTATTACTTTCCAATTACAAACAAATAATACCAAAACTAGTTCACTTTTTTCTTTGTCGTGTCAAGACATTAGGCTGAGTCTGTGAAAGGAAATATACCTATTTAATGCTCCTGACATGCTTGGATCGCTTCCTTTAGTAGCTGAGGCCACAGCTTCAGCCTTGCTACTTCTTGAATCAGGATGAGGTGCATTCATTTGTAAGCCGTGGCCCGGTCAATAATAAGAGAGGATGGAGTGAGCAGGGACGCTGCTGTCACCTGGGGACCTCTTCTTTCTTTTCTGCATTTCAATGAGGCCAAACTCATCTAACATTAATGGCCACAGCAGCCCTGAGCCTAGATCACTCTGTCTAAGCTAGCAAGGCTGTCAGTAGGCCAGGATAGGTGAACCCAACCCGCCCATAGCTGCCCTGTGAAGCCTGGCTAAACTGTGACTCTGATAACAGCAACGTGCCACCGAATGAGACTCTGATGGATTAGCGGCACAATGCTTCTCTCAACGGATACGTTGCAACTGCAACATAATATTCCTCGTGACCTTTTCCCTCTATAAAGCTTTCTCCAGTATTTGCCATGGGTACAAGCAAGTCCCTTATTCTCATCAGTTTGAAGGATTGACAAGTTTCAGTCGAAAGTCCCAATAGAATGAAATATATGCAAGATGGTATTGAAGATGACTGAATGTAAATGATGATGATTTGGTCCAAAGTCAGTACTAGAGATCTATATAAGCTGTTTTTCCTTTACAAAGGAAAATGAAGTAAGAAGACTTCAGTATGACAAACATGAGACAGACA
This sequence comes from Hirundichthys speculiger, assembly GCA_018398805.1. Taxonomy (NCBI): domain Eukaryota; kingdom Metazoa; phylum Chordata; class Actinopteri; order Beloniformes; family Exocoetidae; genus Hirundichthys; species Hirundichthys speculiger. The sequence continues at coordinate 321,437 of JAGFBZ010000940.1, read as the reverse complement.
TTTTGTCTGCTTATATGTGAGAAACAGCTCAGATAATATTAACACAATGATGTATGATATGCAGCCCTACAGCTAACAGCAACAGGGACTAATAGTTCTGACACAAATCCATGCCCTTTGGATATGGATTGTAAAAGAAAATCTATCATTTGCAACATTTACTCTGTTTATTCTTTTCACTCTTGCATTGTATTAGCCAGGAACAACATTACATATCCAGCTGATAAACATTAGTGTTGCTCATTGCTCAAGGATATGCATGTTGTTGATGGCTTTTTGGATTTGGAAATTGTTTATAAAGAATTTAGTAGAACGTTGATATCAAACTCATTGCAAGTACTTGGCATCAAGGGAATTCATTCAAATCATTACAAATGTGGGTCTGGGAGACACACTTGAATAAGTTATTTGTACAATAATTACGGACAGATCCTCATTCACTTCTTTATTAATCAGTTGTTGCAAATTACTGCAGAAATGCTACCAAGCTATTACCCCTTCTGACCTTTGAACTCCAGTTCTCCTCCCAGTGCTCCACCTCAATTTAGCTGACTACACTTTTCATACGGTCTGCCCGACTTTAATTCTCTTCCTGTCAGTACCCGCTTCCTCTTCCTACAGTTATATTATTCCTGGATTAAGCCTGCATGTAATTAGTACGAAAGAAAGCCCAATCAATTTCAGCTCATTTGCAATTCCTCCCTGCGAAACACTTTCCTTCATTACCAGTGTCATATTAAATGTGGATGAGATTGAGAGGAAGGGAAGGACTCAGAAGACACAGCATAGAGTTGACAGAGTAAGAGAGGTGTGTGTGTGTGTGTGTGTGCGTGTGCATGTGTTGGAATTATCATGTATTTGGTCCCCTGCTGTGTTGTCCGCTGCTCATGCACATCATGTCTAGTAGGCTGGGTTTTACATGCAGCTTTTTAATTTTTTCTTTTTTTTTTTTTTTTTAATGAGTACACCAGCTTAATCAAGGCGGTTAAATTATTTCTTATTACCAGTAGCAGCATGTCTACCCTTAGTCGATTCAAGGTGACAATATTCTCAGAGAAGCAAAGGTATATTGAATAACTACTGCTATACCCAGATAGGAGCCTGTAAACTAGAAGAAAGGATGTATTCTGATGCATCATAATTTGAAATGTTTTTCTTTCCTTTTTTGCTTGGACTTAAGATAAGTACAAAAGAAAAAGTTATTATGGGTCTATTTTAATGTAAGTCAGGAGGTGTTTTAGATATCCATGCATATACTATATTGCCTAAAGTATTGCACTCACCTGCCTTGACTCACGTATGAGCTTTAGCTCCTTCCATTCCTCATCAATATGACCCTTTGCAGCTAGAACAGCTTCAACTCTTCCTGGGAAGCCTGTCCACCAGGTTTAGGAGTGTGTTTATGGAGATTTTTGAACATTCTTCCAGAAGTGAATTTGTGAGGTCAAACACTGATGGACCAGAAGGTCTGGTTCTCAGTCTCCGCTCTAATTCATCCCAAAGGTGTTCAGTTGAGGTCAGGACTCTGTGCAGACCAGTCAAGTTTGCATTATCTTCAAGAACACCAACTAATTTTATGTCCTCTTTCACTACATCCATAAATCTCCTCTTTGGTCTTCCCTTTAGACCTCCTGTCTGGCAGTTCCAACCTCCTTCTACCAATATATTCACTATCCCTCCTCTGTACATGTCCAAACCATCTCAGTCTGGCCTCTCTGACTCCAAAACATTTAACATGTGCTGTCACACTGATGTACTCATTCCTGATCACATCTCACACATCTGTTCTGTTTTGCTGCAGCTAACCCTTCATTCCTCTCCTTTCCAGAACATTCCTCCATCTCTCGAGCTTTTCCTCCACCTGCTCCCTGCTCTCACTACAGACCACAATGTCATCTGCAAACATCATAGTCCATGGAGATTCATGTGTAATCTAATCCGTCAGTCTGTCTGGTAGCAAACAAGAAGTGGCTCACAGCCTTGATGCAGTCCCACCTCCACCTTTAGCTCCTCTGTCACACCTACAGCGCATCTCACCATTGTCTTACAGCTCTCATCCATGTCCTGCACCACACTAACATACTTCTCTGCTGCTTCTATCTCATACAATAACATAGCTCTTCTCTTGGCACCCTTTCATCTGCTTTCGTAAGGTCTACAAAGACACAATGCAGTTGCCTCTGGCCTTCTCTGTACTTCTCTATCAGGATCCTCAGAGCAAATATTGCATCTGTAGTACTCTTCTTTGGCATTAAACCATACTGCTGTTCACAGATGCTCACTTCTGTCCTCAGTTTAGCTTCCACTACTCTCTCCCATAACTTCATTGTGTGGCTCATCAACTTTATTCCTCTGTAGCTGCCACAACTCTGCACATTTCCTTTGTTCTTTGGCACCAGTACACTTCTTCTCCATTCTTCAGGCATCCTCATACTCTCTAAGATCATGTTGAATGTCCTTGTCAAAAACTCTACTGCCACCACTGCTAAACACTTCCGTACCTCTACGGGTATTTCATCAGGGCCAACTGCCTTTCCACTCATCCTTTTTAATGCCCTCCTTAGTCCTTAATCACCCTAGCCTGCTACACATCCTTCCATCTCTATCTGCCTTGCCAACCTGTATAAGTCAGTCTCCCTCCTTGCTGTCCAACCTAGCATACAAATCACCATACGCCTTTTGTTTGGCCTTTGCTACCTGTACCTGTACCTTTACCTCACCTTACACTGCATCTCCCTGTACTCCTGTCTACTTTCTTCAGTCCTCTCAGTGTCCCACTTCTTCTTAGCTAGCTTAGCGTCTTAGCTCTTTCTCTGTACATAGTCCACAAAACAAGTATCCTTGTCTGTTTTCCTACCAGATGACGTGCCAAGGTGCTCTCTTACCTGTCTCCCTGGTCACATCAGCTGTAGCACCACCTGCCATCAATTTCAATTCTCTACCATATACATGTTTATCCCAAAAAAAAAAAAAAATCTGTTTTAAGGAGCGTTCATAAATCAGTGGTAGGCTTTTCGTAAGAAGGTGATTTACGTGCAAATCTACTCACAGATTTATAAAGATTTCATGAATGAGGCCCATTATCTTGTAATGGTATGGCATTACATCAGTGTCCTTTGGCAAAGGTATTTACATTTCTGTGATTGCAGCATTAATGACAAATTGAAATTATATCTTGGAGATTATATCTCAGATACTTTTGGTCCTGTGAATTAGCATTGTACTTTTTCCTGATTTGGGATTTCAGTTTATCATTTTTCACTGGTTTCCAACTCCACTTAGATACACTGAGCTGAGTTGCCAACTGTCTTGAAGGCAGGTAAAATCTATTTTTCCTTCCCAAGTTGTTGCTGTCAGTATTAGGCATTCCATGTGTGATGTTGCTGTCAAGAAATAATATAATAACAAGAAGAAAAAAAAAGAAACTTGTGCTGTGCTCACACATTGCTGTACTGCTGTACAATAAATACTAAGACCCAAAATTTCAATCTTTATAGATGGCCCAGTTTTATGACAAAATTCTCTTAAAACATAATAACCATAATTGGGAAAGTTGAGTAAATTTAGAGAAACATATAATTGTTTCAAAAAGGTGAGATGCACTAATAGATGCAAGCAGTCAAAGAGAGACAGGAAATAATCACAATATACACGTGAAATGCATATAGATTTAAAATGGCTACAATGAGTCACCAAATAGCTCTCCTGTTCTGAGTTGGGATGTTTTTCTCCTACGGGTGGGGGATGGGGAGGGTCCTCTTGGGACTCTCATCACATCTGTGCCGGAGTCTCCTTTGTCACATTATTTGATGCAATCAGTCCACAGCTGTGTGGAAGCATGTTTTATGAGCAGAGGGAAGAGATGGCTGTGTTACTGGGGGGGGCAGGTGGTGGACCACTAGTAATTAGTGGTTAGTGTTGCTGCTCAGTCAGTGGTCTCCATGCACCACTCTGTCTTTTTTCTAACCCTAATGAAAAGGTCTTTTAACATCTGATTAGTTTTTATTTTCGCTCTGTGGACGTGGGTGTGGTTTGGATAGAGAGTCTGGGAAAACTAACTCTGTGAAGATCTATGTTCAGTTCTGCTTGGTGATCTCAGGGAAGATAATTGGAGCTAGAGGTCAATAATGACTTCACAAGTATGTGTTTGCATGTTTATATGCATCATTAAATGGTTCCCTTTCTTTCTATTCTCGATTTCATCTCACAAAAGTGACTGATGGATTGTGCACATAAAGCATAATGACACAGGAGAGGCCAATCCTATTAGAAATTCATAGCAGATTATCCACACATCTCAGATCATAATGGACATCAGGGTCATTATGGCAGTGTTTGGTATTTTCCAAGACTTCCAGTAATATATTTTTCTTTATCTAATATCCTATTACTTTACCTTTCTCATTTTCTCCTATTTCGTCTGGTTTGAAAACAACAATTTTCGAAAGAGCTCCTCTAAGTCACACTGTTCTGTGTTTGCTTTTTGCTGGTAGCTTTCATCTGATCCCCTCTATCTAGTCACAATCCCACATGCCCCTTTGTCAAAATGAGATCTCAGCCTGTTTCCATACACGTTTCCTTTGAAGAAAGTCATTTTCATTCAAAAAATGTTGCTAGTTGTTTCTCAGTTGTGCAGTTTCTCAGAGTTTGTCGCTGGTTGTTCCATCAGAGAATTATGAACAAACTAATCTTTCTTCACTTCAAACCCATTTGAATTTGGTTTTCAGTAACCAACACATTCAAATTCAAGCAGAAATTATCCAGAAAGTTGGTCAAAAAAGTAGCATGCATTTATTTGGTTGCCCAGTCGCTATTCTGTGAATTGTTATGCTTCTGCACAAAAGGTGACCAAAGTTGCTATGCCGCGGAGTAGAAACTGGCTGAAAATTCAAACTTCAAAAAATCTTTCCACATTTGTCAGTTGATTGTCAAAGGTAAGGGAATAGACAGCAGTTGTGAATGGGGTTAATAAATCATAGGTCTGTGTGAATATTTACAAATAATACTGTATTTGAGAAATATTTAGCTTTTGACCTTTTCACAGTTGCCTGTTAATCTACCAAGATGTTTCTAAAAAATTTAAAAGAAATAGCGAGGTATTATCATAAAACACTGTATAAAACTAAAATAAATCTGAAATCCAGATCATGTACTGTAATTGGGACAACAAACAAAAAAAACCAGTATAATCACTAAAGCAGATCCATCATCCATGTAGTGTATGGTATCTGGCTATGGGGGGGGGGGGGGGGGGGGGGGGGGGGGGGGCACTCAGCAGCTGGCAGCAAATGTGGCCAGCATTTCTCTGCAAAAGACAGTAAACACTCATTAAATTTGACTCTGCCTGTGTACACAAACATCGGCCGTCTGTTGCCATGGTGAGTCACTGAACCCTGTGCATCACCTACTGCACTCCACAACGGTCATCTTTTACAGTAAGTGCTGTAGCATGACAGCTCTTTGCACCCCATGTTTAGCTGACAGCCAACCCAGCCCCCCCTCCTCCCATAATAAACAGCTGGATCATGGCCTGGTGGGATGTGTTCAGGATCCTGCGTGTCTCACACGTAAAGTATCAAATACAATTAAGTGATGCGATAAAAGTCCTTACAGAGCTAAAGATGGAGTCTTGTTCTCTCCCAGTCTGACGCCTCGTGCTTGTGAGACGTAATTGTCACTGTTCTAGAGCTGCTTCCTGAATTTGCTCAAGGTACAAAGAAGAAGATGTTGTATCATTACTATCAGCGCTGAACTGATTACATCAACCTGATGTGTCTTGAATGCCTGCTCTGTGTGTGTAGCCACCATCAGTTTAAACCACTTTAATCTTTGTAACAAAAGCATTAATTCATCAATGAATTTAAGAGGTCTCTCTAGGAAAAGCTTGTTAGAATGTAGTAGTAACATTTTTACATCTGGACATCTTATGGCTGTGACAAACTGTCGTTGAAAGCTCTCGTTCTCTCGGTACGGCAGTTTCTGTGGCGTTAAAGCTGATGCTGCTGATGTGGTGTCAGAACCAGCGCCAACACAACACCGAGCCTCTGGGCTGCAGGCGGCTCTAATGAGCTCCCCAGAGTGGTTAGCACGCTGATGGAAACGCTCCGTCTTCTCTCCTCCCCCTCACCCAGTGTGCCGGGCTTTCATTTGTGGGTGAATAAAGACTTTAGAATTACAGGAGGCAATTATTTGGTCAAAAGTGACCAAGAGAGAAAGAAAAAAAAAAAAAAGATGACTCTGATTACAAGATCATCACATCCACAAGTTTGGGATTACAACAATGTGTTTTAGGTTTGACAGGATGAATCTATGTAAAATAGGAGGAGTCAGGTGGATATTGTACATACCAGCCTTTATTCACATACTTCTGCCCATATTTTGGCTCTGTATATCACATTTCTTTAACAAATATAATAAGGGCCTGATGTCTGGAATAATGATGCCATCTGCTGGTCATTCAGCAACACAGCTGGAGAAATTTCAAAAAAAGCACCACAAGGCTTTTTGCATAAATAAATAATATAGATTAATGTCATCCATGGATTTCTTTTTTTAATTTCATATCAATCAAATAGGTCATTATTTGTAGTTTTACCCCTTAATCAATGTCCCGCTTGAACATGCAGATGTGTTCTTTGCAGTCAGTAAAGTCTTGTTAGCCTGAGGCAGAGAAAAAAGGAACATTTGGGAGCCAGAGGCATGATACAGAGAAAGTCTCATACATAAAATATAGAATTAATAAAACTGTCCTTCCATGAATTTTATTGATCATCTATATATGTATTAGAAACTGACTCCATCAATTAGAAAGCCAAATGTAAAAGTGCTTGTTTGATTCACAATGAGCTTCACGGCTGTTTTGCTCCCACTCTCTATTGATTATATTCTTAGCAAAACATGAATTAAAATTGTAATTATTTCCGGACATATTTTGCAACAAATATAAAAAAATATTTTGTTCTCTGTAACAGAATATTTTGGCCACAGTCAAAATATGGCAGCAAAGGTGGAAAACGTGTGAAAACATCTGTTTAGGGAGCATTCAAAGACAAAGACAACACAATGGCTTTAATTTATTCAGTTAACTGAAGGAAGCATTGGAAACTTTCTTTTGATATTTGAAACTATGTAGAACTGTACTGTATTACCATATAACTGATACATTTAATCATAGTGACATCAGAAAGTGGATCAGGACAAATGTTGATTCAGTTATGAACAGTTGAAACACTCAGTCTATTACATCACTATTGGTCACAGCTCCACTTTTCTTTTCTTTTTTTTTACAAGACAAGGGCAGAAAAAAAAGAAAGATGAATGAAAATGTTCAGAAAAGGGATGAGACAAACAAAAATGTTCTCTGTAACATGTGAGCGGCTGCACAAACCCAGTTATGAACTCCTCAGTGCTATTTCCTTCATCCTTATAAAGTAGATCTATTATTAGTATAGTTAACAGTAAATCAAAGAATTCATTAAGAAAAAGATGTTCAGCAGTAAATGGGGGATGGAAATTAATTATTTAGATTAATTTCTAGTTTCTTACACGTCACACTTAGATTTAAAAGTATTGCCAATAAGAAAGGAATACAAAAATGAAATTTTCTACCATCTTTCTTTAAGGCACTTCATTAACTTTGGAAATTAGTTGTAGTTTATTGATATTATGTGAAAAATATGTAACTCAGCTTGAAGCATGCTTTTTAAACCTCAAGAATAAATGCCAGCAAACCTCTGATTTTTTTAGGGAAACACAATGACATTGGCACGACATCGGTGTCTTCAAATAATCCGCATAAAATGCAGATGGTGCTTTGCAGAAAATGTCATTGCACTGTTGGGTGTAAAAGAGGGGCAAACCAATAATGTCTGTTGTGTTGGGATTTTCAAAGTGATGACAACGTTGCTGTTTAAGTGAATACTTAACATCGGTCATCGGCCATCATGTTGATGGTTGTTCATCTAAACTAAGCACAAAACAATAAGTAAAATCGTGTTTGGTGATTATTTCTTTGCTCTAGCAATGCTTCTTGGCAATAAATCTTATACCATTGGAAAGCTTGATTATTTCTCTTTTAAACTGTGTCACATTCGTCAGGAACATGCATTTGTGGGATGAGCAGCAGAGCTAAGTATGTCAGTTGCACCCTTGAAAGATTTGCCAAATCTTCTCTGATGTTTCCAGATCCATAGAGTAGCAGCTTTTGGTGGAGGCATTGTGATGGCGTGGGGGGGGGAAGATGAGGCTTGTCATTGTTGCAGGCAATCTCAACGCAGAGCGATATCGAGATGACATTCTCCAAACAGCGGCGATCCCGTATCTGCACAGTCTGGGACTAAACACCTATCCTCCCAGATGACGGTGCTCATCCCCACAGAGTGAGCTTTATCAGAGGGTACCTAGGGAATCATAATTTACATCACCACAGAGAGACAACTGGTGCTGTCGGCCAACAGCTCAGTGAGTCGGACTGGTATGTGACTTCACTGAGGGAGTCGAGCTGGAACTGTGCTGGGACCTGCAGTAAATCCTCCCAGTCATCCCAGTCGGCAGGCCTCCCGGTCTCAAATGGGTTTTGGTGGTGACGTGAAATGACAGCCTTGGTTAGCATGGCTTAACTGAGCTTCGTCCTCAGACCCTTCCAGACCAACCACAGCCAGTCACAGTGGTCCGTTAGTGGTGGGCTGTTGTTCTCATCTCACATATCAATATAATGCAAAAGCACTCAGTTGCTAAAATCATTATCAACAACAACAACATGCTTATACAGCGACTTTCTAGTCCAGGGACACTCAAGGGGCTTTTACAATGCAAGCAGTTTTCTGCTACACACACATGAATTAGATGGGTTTATTTCGTTGACTGTATTATCCATGTAATTACTGCTGTTGTTCCTATAATTATTCCCATAATCAAATTGCATTATGGTTAATGTATATGAAACCTAGGCGGGATTTATTGTCGAATCAATGGCTTGCTATCGACCAAATGACATCCAGGTATTTGATTGGTCAGCTTTATTGCTTGATATAAATTTATCTGATGTTGTACAATGAATCTGACTTTATGTTTTGGTTTTTTTTTTGTTTTTGACCAGGCTTATGTGTTTAATTCTGCTGAAAAGTTGGCCTTTTTAACGTAGGAGTCAGTGGGGATTTGCTTTGTTTTGTAGCCAGCACCTAGTGGTTATATGGAGAAACTGCAGTGAAACATTACTTTCTGGATGAGCTTCAACCCAGAAGTTGGACGGTTGCTGCTTGGTGCAACCCACATACTGCATCCCACAAATGCATGTTCCTTACAAACGTTGCTCCATTTAAAAGGGAAATAATCAGGCTTTCCAGTGGTCTTAGATTTATTGCCAGAGAGCATTGTTTACAACAAAGAAATAATCTACCAAACACAAATTTCCTTGCTTTTTGTGCTTCATTCGGCTGTAGCCCCACAATGGACTCGCAGCCGACCCAGTGTGTCCCGCTGCCTTCCTGAGAGCTGGGATAGGCTCCATTAGTTCTACGAGTCCTTAAAAGGAGTAAGCAGGTACAGGTAATGGATGGATGGAAGTACCTGAAAATAAATATCTAACACTGTGTGTCACACAGTGTTAGATATTACAACAAATGAGAAATTCCCGCCAATCTTCGTGATGTCACAAGCTGTCCAGCTTTCAGAGGCTTATTTAGGATAGGTTACACTCTGCTTTATCCTCATCACATTATGACGAGGCCTCCACATATTGTTGTGACTCTGGATGCCATCTTTGTCTCACTTGTTTCTCTCTGCCTTTCCCTTAACTAAGTATCACCTGAAGTCAAACCAGGTGTATTTTGGTTGACATCTTTAGAGCAATGCAATGAGGCCAAAGTGTTATGATGATGAGGATTTTTTTTTTTTTTTTTGCGGGGGGGGGGGGGGGGGGGTTCTGTTGCTATTGAAATAGAAATGTTGCAGTATGCAACCCCTTTGTCTCTGTACTCATTTAGACAAATAGTATAGTCTTATTAAATGCTATTGTCGCTTTTGATAAGTGGAATTTGCATGGTTTAATACAGCCAATTAGAAAAATATGCTTTCCTTCACTTGAGTTCTTTATAAATCATGATAAAATAATATGAATTATTATAATGATAAGAAGAAGAAAATCTGTTTCTTGCTTCTGTTTCAGCTTGATTTAGTTGTCATTTTGGCTGATGGTCTTGAGTATTCCCATGTATTGTAAATATACCATCCTAAGAAGGAAAGACATCAGCTAAAATCAAAGAGAAGCAACTGCTGCTGTTAATCAATGTTTTATAAGAATGAAAAGCTCATTTCCAAAAGGCAGCAGTGTTTTATTTCACTGTAAGAAGGATTATTCACAACAAGAAAACATGTTTGATGGTTGCAACTCTCATCAGGAGTTGATAATAATTACGTCAGTGTATTTTTTCTTTGTGTCTTTGTGGAGAGACTGAAAAGTAATTTCCAGTTTTATCAGGGTTTTAATGAACATTGAAAACAACTAGACTTGGGATGCAGATTATATTATTATAAAACTACAAAGCCACTAAGATCTAGAAGCTTTTAGCAGCAATTTGTTTCAGGAAAACATTCGAATACCTTTGTCAGTTCAAATTTCAGTTTACGTGCATTTCACTAGTTTGTTTTGTGCTTGTAAATGTATTAATCTGCAAGTTCAACGCAGGTGAATTCAGTAACGCTGTGCAGCAAACAACACAAAAGCCTGTAAGCAGCAGTGATGTTTTTATAGCCGAGGAAGAACCTGAGCTAAACGGGGACGCCACCTGTCCGAGGAAGCCGTTAGCGGGAAATCCCATTACCAGTAATCCTGTAGGCTCAGTGGTAAGAGCACAGCAACCAGTCTTTCACTCTCTCCCTCCATCCATGTTCGTCCCTCCTGGCACCACCAACAGTCTTGCTGCTATAACAGTCGCCGTGGTGACAGACTTGTCATTGCTGGTGTTAGAAGAGGGCGCAACCCCTGGCAACCTTGCTCCCAGGTGGACTGAGGAATTCACTCAGGATATTCATGCTGCTCCATGCCAGCCGGGGTTCGCAGTCGCAACAGTGAGTCTTATTCTTTTAGGTCACGCTTTACAAAGAATGCTAGTTTATGTTCTTTTGTTGGTTATTTATGTCACATTCAGGACCACGTGCTCGATTAACACTCATTTTCTTAGATAAAATGATCTATTGAACCCCATGATAAAATACTCAAATTTATCAGCAGAAATAAACAGACTTGCAGCCTGGTGCAAAAAAATGCTTTTATTTTGTGCGTGTTTTTTTGTTTGTTTGTTTGTTTGGGGGTCCTATTCCTCATCACTTAAACTTATAATAAAGCACAAATGTTTGTGTGCAATATTAGGGCTGTGTTTGCTTGAGTAACAGCTGTATTGCAGTGTTTGGTGTAGAAGGAGCTGTTTTCACTTTAGCTGCTTAGTACTTTCACTCAACTTGATTTCTGAACTCTGAAATAAGATGTTTTTTTTTTTATCGTTATTTAAAAGATAATATGACCTGTTTTGCTGGTAATTATACTAATAGACCAGACTGACCAGTTCTGGGTCCAGGTTTTGAAAGCTCTTTGCTGCTGCTGTGGTTCCTGCTGGGCCACACCTCCCAGTTTGGACCCTTACAGACTGACCAGCCGATATCTAGCCAGCTATGGCTCGTTGCGGGTTTCGGCACAATTTTCTAGCTTGTGGTACCTGAGGTAGGTGTGTGTGCTGTAACCTACCACTGATGTTTGTTCCACCCATTTCACTTTTTTAATTAAACTAGGGTTGGGCAGAGTCAGCTCGTGGTAAAATACTGTCCCAGATGAGCTAAAGGCCACCCTTCAGGAAGCCTTTGGGTGTCCAGTTTGTTTGTTTGTTTGTTTTGTTTTGTATCGGCAATGTTCCAAATGGCTGCGTACGCTGTGTAGTTACATGAGCAGTGTGGTAATTAGCGTTGTTCCAGTTTAAAACCATTGTTCTTACTGGAAATGACAACGACAAACTTTCTACTTGGGCTGCTTTGCCCGAGTTACTACCAAGATTTGACTTTTCGTCTTTCACAAATTTCAGACAAAGCAAACCCAATTTTCTTTATTACGTGTGTAACCTCTCCTCTTTTTATGACAGTTTTAAAGCTGTGCCATCATCCTGTTTTTAACCAAAATAACTCAGGCAAACATCCCACCACTACCATTGACTGTGTGAGGCATTCATTTTCTGACCGTTTTGAGTCCACTAACTGAGAATTTGTGGTGGACTTCATGAAGACAGATCTGTCACTGTGATCTCCCTCATGTAGTCCTGGTTGATGTGGTAGGTTCTCCAGGTTAGTGCCTCCATCTAGTCGACCCTCAGAAAAGCTGTTCTGATTGATAAATCAGTAGTTTTTACTGTCTGGTGTTCATTTGATTTTCACAAATAACACAAAGACACTCAGCTGCAGCTTATTTCTTCCTCATCAAGCATGGAAAACACAAGAAACAACTCTTAATTTCATTGATCCAGTTTGTTTGAAGAGTTATTAAGAAAGGTGTGTTGCTGTTTCTCCAAAACGTCAGAAACTCTGCAATGCTGACAAACTTACCAAAATTGCCATCATTTGTATTAAATCATCATGATCATGTAGCTGAGTTTATTCAGTGAAATTATTTGTATGATGAGTGAATACTCAATAATCTCTTTTCTGAAGAGGATTATTGGATTTTTTTTTTATATTCTTTTCTCTGTCACATGCATACTTTGTTCTCCTCCTTTCTTCCCTCATTCCCTCACTTTCCCTCCATTCAAAGTCAAAACAGCTCAGCTCATTGATTACCCTCCCTTCACACACCAAAGAAAAAATACCTGTCTGTGAAACAGCTGGATTACTGCTGTGTGACTCTCTGGAGACAGAGACACAGACGGAGACAGAGACAGACCTTGACCTTGCAGTTCTGTCAGCTAGCAGCAAGCATTTGCCGGTTTACATCCAGCTGGACACATGACTCCACTGAGAGGGAGGGAGAGGTTAAACTGAGAGAGGGAGAGAGAGAGAGAGAGAGAGAGAGAGAGGGGAGGGGCCAGGAGAGTCATGTGGAGTGACGGTGAGGTGTGGAGGGGGTGGTGGTCCAGAGCACAGGAGGCGAGGGCCCAAGTCGAACCTCCCCCAAGCTGAGAGTGAATGTGTAAGGATGGTACCTCGCTTTCATCCTTCCAGTCTCGACTGTCATCCGGTCCAGTCGCTGTCTCTCTCTGCCGGTAGGGTTGCCGTTCCTCTCCTCTTTCTTTCATGTCATCTGCATCCTGTGTTGTTGGAAGAACTTTTCTTTTGGCTGTGTGTGGAGAGAGCAGAGGAAGCGGAGTGCTTTATTCTGGTTTCACCATGCTGCTTGGACAGGTGGCTGGCAGCAATGACTGCAGCAGCTGCACTGGCAATAATCACCACCTCACCCCTACCCACCCTCCCCAGCCCCCACCATCTCACCCACCCCTCGTCCCATTTCTGTCCTGTAGTCTGATGTCATGGCAGCTGATGACTGTGCACTCAGCTTGCTGCAAACTAGGGAAGAAGCGTCATTTCAACTTCTGAGACGGAGCTTGGACTGTTTTTGTTGTCCTTTCTCTCACTCACCCCCCCCCCCCCCCACCTCCCCTCTCCATTTCTTTCCCCGATCGCTCCTCTCCCTTCATGCAGAGGCTGTCGTGTCCTCAAAGCAGCTTTGCAGACCAGGGGGCGTGCACTTGCTGTTGTTTTATTGTTGTTGTGGTCTCTTCTATTTTTGCTGCTGCATCCTGATTCCTGTGATGCTGAGCGCAGGAGAGCTGTGTGATGAATCACTATTGATTGTTTAAACAGAGCCAGGAATAGTTCATTACATCAGGCTTCTCTCTGCTGACCTCCACAGCATTCAGCTTATGAAGCAGCCGGGCTCCTGTGCCATACGTTCCATTACTGCTAATGAGCTGCAGGGTCACTGGCAGCTACTCCTCCGCCTTATAGCATTTCTCTTCATGTGGATATCTTAATATGCTTTAATAGGTTTTCACAAAGCTCGTATTAATTAATCAATAATGAGCTCTGGGGCCTGACCAGCAGCACATGGTTATGTGTGACTTGTGTCATCTTGGTGAGTGTAATTCCATCAAGTTTTTTTTTTTTTTTTGGTTCTTGGTTTATATCCTCAGGAGCAGAATTTTCAGGTTGAGTAGATTATGCAGCATTAAGCTACTTGGTATCAGATAATTCTATAATTAAAGTTCCTGGCAATTGTGAATTAAAATGAGAGAGGATTGATGTTTCAGCTTCACAAGAATCTATGTGAATTTAGCACCCTAAGCAGTTTAGATTCAGATTATTCTTGTCCAGCATCACTGAAAATATTACCTGCTTGCTTTAAATGTGCAACTCAGCTGTAAAACAAAACTGATGATGCCGGAAATGTTCAAAGTAGATAAAACATCCAAATCACTCCAGGAAATGTTTTTTTATTTCACCAGTGAAGTTCCCTGACGCATTCACGTTGTTTTAATGTAAAATACATCAGCATGTATTAAATAAATCATGCGCTCATCAGAGGAGTTTTGCAGAAGAACAATTCAAAGCAAGCGAGAAAGAGCCACGAAGCTTTGACAAGCTTCTGATGACTCATCTCTTGTAGCGTTTTTAAATGTGTTAGGGACCATTTTAAATGTGTTAGGGACGGGACCAGTCAGCTTCCCTCTCATGCATTATGACACCAGCAAGATTCTACTATACAACAATTGTTTCTAATTAAGGTTTGCTGAGGTTGAACAGAGTACTGAATCTAATCCATCAATTCTGAAGCATGACATTTGTTTTCATTTTCAAATTCAAGCCAATCTCTTTTTGTTTGGAGAACTGAATTTTATCCAGTTAGAAGCTAAAGACTTGACTTGAGCATACAGACATCAGCAGCAGCTGTCTGGAGTGGACTACGTTAACCTTAATTGGACTTTGCATAACAAGCGAACTCGGTTCACCTTTGGGAGAGAAAGCAGTCAACAGCTGCCTCCCCTCATTCTGCCTTCTTTGTTTTTCTTCTCTCTCTTTCTTCTTGCAATAGCCCGATTTCTGCTTTTTGGGCAGCATGATGCCAATTCAATGTGGGTTCACTGTTACACCTGAACACTGTTGCCAACTCTCCAATGAGGAAAGTCGCTGTAGGCTGTCCAGGAAGTCGCTAGAAGTCGCTAGATGCGACGGACGGACGGGGGTGGTGTGGAGAGGAGCTGGAGTTGTCTCGCGCGGGGGTCGGGGTGTTTGTGTGCACGCGCGTTGCCTCGCCTGTGTATGTGTATCCACACACAGAAACTCACCGTGACTGCGCGCTAGCTGTGCACTGAGCCCGGCAGAGAGAGAGGGAGAGAGATTCAAACCTAGTTTGAGTGCACGTGAGTCTCAAAATCACCAGAAAAAGTCGCTAGATTTGTCGCTAGTCGCTTTTTACAAATTAAGTCGCTAGGGGGGTCTGGAAAGTCGCTAGATATAGCGACAAAGTCGCTAAGTTGGCAGCCCTGCACCTGTAGCCGGTCGCTGTCAGGCGGACTAAACCATTTTGCGCCTCCAAGAGGGGGCCTCCAGAATGTCCAATATGTTGGGAGGACTAGTGCTGGGCAATAAGACGATATAAATCGTGGGGACGATAGAAAAGTGTGTATCGTGCCATTTCTCTTCTATCGTTTCTATCGTTTCTAACCTAATTTTATCAATTATTACAGCAAATATGTAATTAAATAACCTGCAACAATACATTTTTATGTTTGCACTTTTATTCATGGTTAATGCCTTAAACAGAGTTCTCTTCAACCCTGATGTTTACTTTAGACACTTTATATTGGTTTGCAAACTTTGCACTACAAGGTTACAGGGTCTTCGTGGTGGAGCAGGGTCTCCGCGGTGGAGCAGGGTCTCCGCGGTGGAGCAGGGTCTCCGTGTTGGAGCAGGGTCTCCGTGTTGGAGCAGGGTCTCCGTGTTGGAGCAGGGTCTCTGTGTACTCCGAACTGTACAGTACACAGATTTATACCGCTCTCTATGTCCGTTTTAGCTTTTCCGCATGTTTTTCCATCAATTCTCTTCCGGTTCTGCAGCAGCCAGTAACAGACTTTTCTAAACAAAAGCATGTGAGCAACACGTGTCAACGCGCGATAAAATAAATGTCGGCGTTAATAAATTAATGCATTAACGCGATAATAACATGTTAACTTGCCCAGCCCTAATATTAACTTACATTGCATTTGGCAGTTTAACTGAGAGGCCAACTTGACGATGGCTCCGATTCATTAATAAACTATCTCTGGTAATGTTACAGAGTTAACCCCATTTAACAATTGACAAACTAAAGCTACAGCTGCTGCTCTGCAGGGTAGCAGCAGGCTAGCAGCCTCTGAATGAAATAAGACAAGCAAATTGTGTTTTAACTCTAGTTCATCAGTCACCAAGCCTCTGCTCACAATCATAGCGTTTTCTCTCCAACTCGGTTCCTGCTACAAACTGACCGAACATTGTTGCAGTACTTGTTTCTCTGAGTGAATTCTTGCCAGATGATGATTGAAGTTGGAAGTTTTCTCCTTTATTTTCATGAAGGCAGTGCACTTTTTACCATTACATGAGAAATTTGTTTAAAAAATATAAAGAGGGGCATTTTCTTCTTGCATATTAGCAGCATCTGTTTGTCCCCAAATATGACATGCATATCACATGAATATATAGCATGTGGGAATGTGCATCTGACAGGAAATTAATATTGAATTACTGTAAATATCATCATATGCCAAACCACTATGGCATATACAATTAAATTCTGAATGAATTTCTGATTTACGGGTCCAAATGTCCAAAGTCCAAGTCAACAGTGCTCAAGTCCAAGTCAGGTCAAGGCCTAAAAATCAGGGCTCAACTCAGACTTGAGTACTACAACGTGCCTGCACATTTCGTCTGAAATGTACAAAACTCTACAAAATAAAGTAAATACTCCAAGCTTTAACTGTATCTTTCCAATCCTAATTGTCCGTGATCAGATGTATTGTTCAGCCCATGAATTTGTGTGTCCACCATGACAAAGCCGATATTTGTACCCCAGCCATTTCAACTTAATGTTGGCCACTACCACGTAATGCGCTTTTAAAAAAGGCTGTGTAACTAGGTTTACTTCTGCCTGTGTGCCATGCAGATTACAGGCTGTTTATGCATGCCCAACACTAGCCCACTGGTGTCAACAAGTTGCAATATTTTAGAAAACACGTGACAGCAAAAAGCTGTGAGGCATCATTCTGCTGGTGCTTGATCCATCTTACAGTTATTATCACGGTTGCTTCCAGCACCGTTGTGGAGGCGCAAGTCATCATGCTATGGCAAAATGTTTTACTCATTATTACACCAAGGATATACTTAATTCATGAACTGTAGATACTGCAAGTAAGCCAAGACACAGGATGAGAGAATATTCTACATGTATTGGTGGGTTGTCTGCAGTGGGAGCCTATAGCTTAAACAGAGAGTGAAAAGTGAGACAAACAACCAAGCATGCTAACGCTCAATGCTACAGTCATTTCAGAATAACCAGTTAACATAACTTGGGTCTTTTTTACACTGTGGGAGTATAAAAAGAAAACCCATACATGTAGATGTGGGTTTTCTTTTTATATCTGGAGGACATGAAAGCTCCATAGAAAAAGATTCAAGCAAGGAATCTTCTCGTTGTAACGTAACAGTGCTAACATGCTAGTCACTTTAGTTTAATAAAAGAGGCAAATTAAAAGAGAAATAAAATCAGTAGTATGTGCAATAATGTGTCATTTGGGTTTGTAGAAAATGATTTGTTCATATGAAAAAGGCTGTGAGAAACAGGCAGTCAGCATAAGAGAATTTGTTTACTATTTGCCATTCATACTGGACTTACAGATGTGTTTCTTATATGTATATCAAAATGTATAAAACACAATACTAAGCAGCATAGCTGACCTTATGTTGTTGAATCTGACTGGCATATTCCAGTAGGATGGATTTAAATAAATTTACAGAGGGCCTCTATGTTTTATTCGCTTAAAAAATGAATGAAGCTTTCATGGAGACACATTTTTCCCCAGGCCTTGCCAAGGAAAATGGAGACTCAAGATTGATGGAAAATCTCACTCTCTCCTCATGAAGCTTGGTGTGGTGCATAGAATGTTGAGTCTCCATTTTCCAAGGTGATCTTTGTGGTTTTATCCAAGTTTATTTGTGGACATTAATTAAATGAAGAAAGATTTGATTAGAAAACCATCAATGTGTGGGCTCCTGTGAAACAGTGAACATTCTCGCCTTTCCACTAATTTGCTTTTATTTGTCAGGGTTTATTTAAGTCATGTATTTAGAAGTGTCAAAAAATAAATGGATTAAAAATGTTGTAGCATGTCAGAGATATGCAGTATGTGATATTAGAATAAATTGGACTTGTATTTTTGTGGCAAATCCCATATCTATATTCCACATTACTGGTTTTGATTGTGACTTTCCTCCTTTCCATATGTGCAGAGATTTATGCTCAACTTCTAAATGTTGGAATGTTAAAAAAAGAGAAAAAAAAAAAAAGAAAAGGGGGAAAATAGTTTGTCTTAATCTGTTTAGTTTGAGTAATCTAACAGCCAAGTAGAACCTTTGTCCGGTCTGAGACTTAAATTGCTTCAACAATTTGGAGAAAGTTAAGGACCGAATTGCAATAAATATCTGTTTCTTTAAAGAAATAATTGTAAAATACTAAAACCCTTAATGGTCAACGTATATCAAACAGCTACATCACTATCTCCCTCCATGAAGTACTAGAATATGTGCTGTCTTTGTAGTGTGGAGAACCAGAATCGTACAGATGTGGGTACTTCCTCATTTCTTTGATGACACGCTCTTTTCTATGCGGATGTAGAATTGACCAATCAGAGGCCTCCTTTCTCTCCTCTCTGCAACACTGTCTGCGGTCACCTACAATTTTGGGGAGGTGCACCGGAGTGTCTGCATAGGGTGGGGGGGCATCTCTGTGTCGTCTGCATCACATGCGACCTGATTTCCGAGTATAAATCAGGCTTTAGTTGATATCCCAGAAACATGGAGAGACAGGTGGAGGTAAACGCTGGGATGGTCAGAGGGTGGAACTGCAGGTCAAATATATGCATTTTAAAAAAAAAAAACATACACATGAGATAAATACTTTATTGGGGGAAATATCTATTAGGATTTAACTATGTTTATTCCTAAATTTGGCATGAAATAACAGAAAAAGATTTTCCAACTCATCATTTTAATTTTTGTTTTGTTTTGTTTAAAGGTAAACTATAATACTTCTCATATATGTATGGCTATTAGAAACAGGAAGTCTTACAGCTGATGTGGTTAATTTGCCTAAATGTTATCAAAGTCTGGCTAAACTCAGCTTCGTAAATGGAATTTACAACAACATTATGAAGTAAGTAGTATGAGAGGGGTTAAAGGTCATTGAGATATTTCTTGAGATGATATTCTGAGTCTAAATTAAGTCCAGTTTGGTTAAAATCTCCTGTTTATGAAAACAAGACATCCTGTTCTTTTATATGTACAGGTAACCTGAGGGATGGGATGGGAAACGTAGCAGGGATGAGCTTTCCTACCTGGCAGGTACATTCAGCAGGGTCTGTCGGCCCATTCAGCTGCCTGGAAGATGTTCTGAATCTTTGTTTAACACCTCAGGAGACCTTACTGTACTGGAAGAGTTTAAGCTGTTGCTGGGAATGTGTTGTGCCCTCCATTGTTAGAAAGCTGTTAGATATATCGAGGCTTGAAAGCGAGGCCCATCATCGTAGCCTTTGGAAAATCACTCCAAAAATATTCCTTTGTGTTCTTGTTTGCATATTGTGAATACATGTTCATAACCTAATTTTTAAACAGTTATGAATCATGTCTTTTTTGCTGTCTTTGGGAAATATCTTCCTGACTGTACAAATCATATTTCCCTAGAATGGAAAGTTGCTGAGATCTACGTGTTCAAACCTAATCCTTTCAACCGTGCTACGTTTTTATGAAGGAGGTACTTCAGAGCTATCTGCCACACAGATGACAGATGTTAACTGTCTACAGTTGTACAGATAAGGAACATAGTGAGCATATTTTGTCACCAAATCAGTTATCATGACAGTTATCGTCAGACGAATGAAACGAAAGCATTTCACAGCTGTGGTCACACATAAAACCTTCCCCACCCTGATACATGAGTACGTTTACTGTTCTTTCTTAGTAATGCTTATGTTGTAGTGCACCAGTGTGACTGGGATATTTGAGCACCGTTCCAGATGTCTGCTGCCATATTTCAGAGGTTCAGAGGAGGGTTCTTATTAAACATCGCTGCAGAAAGGACTAGCGCATGTTTTCTACACGGTGAAGCAGGACGGGCCTCTGAATCAGGGGATCTGTCAAGGTAGCTCAATAAGGTTCAAAGGAGGTTACATCTGAAGATGAAAGAACTGAAGGTGAGGAAAATGGCTCTCTAGTGGTGCTTCGTCATATGATTTAAGTGCTAATGATTTTTAAGGCAAATAATTTGCGTGTTTTGTGGCCTCTGTTTGATCTTTGAGTGAGAGTCAGAAAAGATCAAATAAATCCTTCTCAAAGTTTTCCTTTTCACCATCTAGTGCCTTGAAAAGAAGCAAAGCCTCTTTAAACTCTTAAGGTTTTATCAGGACATAAAGATGGTCTGGCCCTCATAGATAGATAGATGGGGATTTGTTAATACAGAGCTAACTGACTCAAGAAAGTATTGAGGGAAGAGAATGAACAAAAAAAGAAAATCTAAAACAGTGTCGTTAAAAAAAACTTAACCTCTACATAAGTTGAATCATGGAATTACAAAAGGGCCCAACTCCATGATTTTGCGAAATCCAGGTTATCTCCCTATCTTGTACATTAAGTTAAGAGCTATCAAAATGAATTGAAGAAAGGCCCAACTCCAGTTCATAAAGCTGTTAACTAAGGTGATGTTTTTTGCCTTGAGTTGAGGAACGGCCCAAGTCCTGGAGAGAAAAAATGCTCTCCTGAAAGAGCATTTTTCCATTCTAGCAACTTGGAGTTTTTGAAACTTTATGGAGCATTACATAGAATAATTGTGAACTGTGAAAAATTGTTCTCACTGTAGAATGATGGCCATTAACTGCTTAACAACAAAAAAAACTGTTGGTGTCTTTCCTCTTTGTAGTTGTGTAAATCCACATCTGAATGTTTCAGACTAACAAACAGACAGAAACTTCAGCTTTTATAGGAGTCATCACACTTGCTCTCATTAGCAGTTTGTTGGTGGGTATAAGTTTTACTTTGGGTCTGTTTATGCTTCTCTTAAAGACTAAAATTAACTGCTATGACAGATGAGGTTCAAATTTAGTCTGTTACAAAAGAGACACGAAGCCACAGGGCATAGATTGTATTACTTGAAGTGCTTATTTGTAATCCTGCAAAAGTATGTGATGTAAATTAAATAGAATGACTTTATCATGCTGTTACAACTGGGCTTACTCTTAGTGGAGACAGTGAATGAGAGTCATGTGATGTAGCTGCATCAGATAACAGTTTTCATGGCTCTGGGACACATGCAGACACTCACAGAGGCACATCGAGCTGCTTTTTAATAGTCATTAAATGCCAACTTGTTCATCTTAAATGTCAGCACTTCACATCTTATAGAGAAGGTAAACGTGCACAGTGAAGGTGTAGAGAAACAAATAAATCATAATACAGCACAGCATTCTTTGGAAGTCAGAGAAACAGAGAGAATCTCTTCATTTACAAATCTGTCATCATCTCTGAAAGGCCAGCCCCACTATTTCAAAAATAACAGCTAGCAGAGCCTTCGAGATGTAAAGGTCAGTTACCTCCTGTAGAAATTATTATGCTCGCGGTTATAAAAACTGAGAAAAACAGCTTGTTTCTGTCAATCTTGCCCTGTTTTAATCATGCTTTGCTATATCATCTTTTTAACTATTTAACTTTAACTCGGACAGAGTATTTAGCACTTAAATGCTGTCGTTTTTTAGGGTTCATCCAGGGTGTCAACTGACACGTCTGACTGCCTTGTGCTACTTTTAAATCTGGTTAGGTAATTGCATGTTTTCTATTATATAAAATAGAGGGATATCTTGCTTCAGGTGAATGACAGTCTAAATGATGTGACAACTGGAGGGGATAATTATAGAGTCAAACACAAGTGTAACATTTCTATTTTATTAGGCTCGTACAAAATAATCCCCAAATCAGCCGGGGTAATGGAGGGTGTCACGCCAAGCTGCCACTCCCTTCCTCTGACATGCAGGCACACATCCGTCTCACACAACCTTTCAGTCGCTCGGCTCTCCTTGACAGAGGTGAAGAATCCAGCAGGAATGCGAGGGATCAGGCAGGAAAATGAAAGCAGCCTTTATTCCAGATGCCAACATCAACAGTGCCCAGGATGTACAGACAGAGCGCTCGTGTGTGCGTGTTCTCTGCCTAAGAAAGAGGGGTGGGACTGGAACTGGCAGGGGTAGAGCCGAGGGGGGGTGGTGCCCACCAGTCCGGGTCCGGGTTAATATCAGAACTGGATCCATGCTTCTCTGGAGGTCCATCAGTGAGGTAGAGAGGAGTCTGGCTGTCTCAGTAGAGACAGGCCTGGAGTCAGCTGCTTCACTTTAGTTTCTGATCATTGCAGGTACGTTCATGTCTCCTTCCTGTGTTTTGTTGTTTTGTTTTATTTTTGTTTTTGTTTTTTTGTTTTTTTTGGCAGGGCGGGGGGGCCAGTTTGTGATATTTTTGGGGCTTTCCTGTCTGGTTTTACCTTTCCTTCTGCTGATATATATTCCAGCGCTGCGCCCCGCAGCAGACCGAGTCCAGCTGCTCCTCCGGAGCAGATTCCCTCGTCTGGATAAAATGCCCTTGAACGCAGCAGGGCCAGCAGGCTGATCCATAGCCTGTCATGACCAGTCAGCTAGGATTTCAACCTGCATCATTTTGACCTGATAGCCCTTCTCAGAGCGGGCAGTGGAGGGCATTGCCCATCAGTCACCTTGGCAGTAGCATTGCCAGTGATGAGCAATGGACATAAAGGAGGGAGAGGTAAACAGGAGGCCCTGTGGGACGGGCTGGAAAAGATCCTTGCTTAGTTTCTTACCGTTACTATTCCTTTGTGTTGAAACAAAGGAGAAATGATGCAGACGTCCATGGAATGTTTCAGGAAATTAAAACCCCATTAATTTTCGTAATTAATCCTGAAATTAAAATACCAGTTTACAAGTACTTTGATATCCCTGTGTCATGAAGGGTTGTCATATACAAATGTGCTGACAGATTTGGTAACAGCTAATGGTAATTGCTCCCCCAGACAACCCAAGTTTGTAATTCTAAATGATAAAATTCCATAAAGGCAGCATATCATAAACTGCTGCACAGCGGTCTGCTTGGTTTGGATTTCTCAAAGTCAAGTCATTTAGTGGTTTGTGTGGAACCCCTTTATGTGGGCAAAATCAGGTTGCCCCAAATAGTAATAAACCAGAAAAAGGGTTCTTCCACTCCTCCTTTTTAAAGACTACTTCATTTTTGTGAGCAGGATCATGGGGAGCCATCAAATTCATTGTTTGACTTGTATATGAAGGCAGATGCTGAGATTTAATGTACAGTAGCTCTTTCTGCCAAGAAAACTGAACACAATAAAATACAACTTCATAGTAGCAGTAATATAGCTCCAGTCATCTACTTTGTTGTAATATCTTTGTTCAACACATGAGAATTTCATTCCATTTTCTATATCCGCTTCACTTCATCCTTGCAGGGTCACGGTGGGGGGGCAATGCCAGCTGTTATTGGGTGAGAGCTGGGTACACCCTTGTCTGGCTGTTAGTCCATTAGATGAGACAAATGAGACAAATGCACATACTCCTTTAGAATCACCAATCAACCACACATGCATGTTTTAGGACTCTAGGAAAAGGTTGGAAATATAACACAGGCATGTGAAGAAGATGCAAGTTCCACACGAAAATGAAATCTGACAAAGGAATTTCAGAACTGACAGTGATTGCCAGGACTGTGCTGCCAACATGAGACTTTTAAGTAAGAGTTTCAGAAATAATGTTATGGTCATAATTCAAAAGTACTGGCAATATATGCAAGTTTTTTTTTTTGTTTTGTTTTTTTTTTTATTTAGTTAAGATTGTAGGGATGACAACTCATCAACAGTTCAACGGAAATAATTTTAAGCCTTTACCACATGAGAAATAATACCTGAACATGGATTGACCACAGACAAGCGTTGTATGTTGCATATCATGTGGACATTAGCAAGAAAAAGACTATAATTTGCAGAAAATATCCAATAATAGGTGCAATTAAATGCATGAGGCTGTTTTGGAAGTAAACCTCATTTATTTCCAAATTTGGTATGAAATAACAGAAATGACACTTTGTGTTTCTACAAAAATTTCCCTAACTCTATGGTTTGCTTGATTTGGGGTGAGAATTCCTTGCATCGTGTGGAGTTTTCTTGTCTTGACATCAGTGGCTTCCATCTCCTCCTGAGGCTTGTTTGTCACCCCAGCAGGGTGTAGTGGTGTAGGATTACTGCCAGACCCCGGGCTGGTGGCCTGGACTCTGTTCTTCCCCTTCTGCAGTGGGACAGAACATCTCCTTGGTATATACAGTTGGCCTTGAGGTGGCCTCTGCAGTTGTCCTCCGCAGTCTCATTGAGTTATTGATGAAGGTTTTTAATGTCCGGTTGATGTTGGTGTTTTGTGTCCGCAGAGACCCCCCACACACACACAACTCACAGGCTCCAAAGAATCTATTTCTAGCAGTAGTGCTTTTGTTTCTCCATTTATACCCTAATGGACACGGAGGGGTGCCATGTGGGGTTTAGTGCCTTGCCCAAGGACATTTTGACAGGTGTAAGGGATAAAGGCAAGTTATTTTTACCACTGAGTCATGGTTGCCCAAACTTAAAAAACAAAAAGAAAGAAAGAAACCACTGAAGACTTTTTAGTATACCAGTATAAGCTTTAGGGTGTAAATGAGATTAATGAAAGAGTGATACATGAACAGTTGGTGTTATAGCATCAGTCATTTTCTATGAAATTCTCATCATGTTTAAAAAGCTGCTTTCATGCAGAAGAAACCCGGGCAAACCTCTCCATGCCAACAACTGCATGCTTAAGTCAGACAGAACCCTGTATTTTTTATTTTACTTTACATCTGCACATCTGCTTACTTGTCATTTCCATTCTTCTTTTTGTGTCTCTACCTCACACATAAGCAGCTGAACTGCTTCTCCTGGAACAGTAAAATGGTCATTAACACAAGCTAGACCAGCCAGCAGTGCCTTAGGCCTCTATCACACCATGTATCTGTATCTGCATATGCCCTGTTGGATTCACAGCCACATCCTGCACATGATGAGGGTGATGAGCCGTTTGTGTTTTTCTTGGTAAATATTACGTGGTTAACTTGTGGGCTGAAAATGATATGTACAAACTCTCAGATAATTGGACTGCAACATGCAAAATGGCATCACACTGTATTTATGCAAGAAGTCTGAAAACTCATCAGCTTTTGAGGACTGTTTACATGCTGCTCAGACCTGAAAGAAACAGGCATTCAGTATAAGAAGTGATGATAAATGCTCTGTGAAATCCAAATCCAGAAAACAAAAACAAGCAGGACACTGATTAATGTTGGAGTCTGCATCAGAGCTGTACCTTGTTTACTCTGAGTTTAAATCGGTCTGGATTAATTCAAGGATCAACCTGACTTAGTAGGATCCAGGTTGTATTTCAGTCATTTTGTCATTCTAACACTGTATTTGGTGTGATCCGGGATCACAGTAGCATTGCTAAGTCAGAGAGAATTTTGACAAATTTCCTGGTGAGTCTTTGTGTTGCAAATAGTGACAATTTTTATCTCTGAGCAATCACATTTTTTTTTAAAGCCTTGACTTTTTCAGTAATTATGAATATAATCCAGATGAGCGCTTCAGAAATGTCCATCATCATGTATCACAGCTTCTTTGAACATTAACTGATTCTACATCATCATACTGCGAGTAATTAAACAGTAGAATAGTTTAAATGTTGTGGCAGGTCAGAAACAGGATGGAAGAAGAGCTAAAGCAGGAGGATTAACAGAGATGCACTAAATAACTACACTTTGCTCAATCAAGCTACAGCAGCATGGCATAAACATTTAGCAGATCCTATGACATCTGGGCATCTACTTTGTTTTCATCTGCAAGCTCCTGACTGCAGCCTGCTACCAATTTTTCCACATGGATGATTGATTTTGTGTAAAGGATTCTTGCATGTGGATGGTTTTTGTCTTTAAGCGATTTGGTGCTGTGCGTTCCATGTGCTTCATGCAATAAGCATGTACATGATGAGAGCCAGTGGTAGAAATGTTAATCCTCCCTCTCTCTGCTTGTCTGGCTCTGCTGCTGAGGCTTGAGGCTGAGGGGGCGGAGCCACTGCGTCCCTCTGGAGGCTACACGTGGGGGGGTTCTGAGCTCAAGGATTACAGGGCTGAATGGGAGCCAATAGCTTTAGAGCGGACTGCCACAGGCCTGGCATGTGCCACGCTCAGTTTGAGGTGTTAGTGATGCAACGGGAGCTCAGTCTGTGCTTTAGGGTAGTTTGTTTTTCCTGTGTATAAGCAAACTTATTTTCACATCTAAAACACAAGACAATTATAAACAATTATAAACATAATGTTTATAAACATTATAAACATGCAGCAGTCTCTGCTTCAACTTGTTGTAAGGTAATGTAAGCCACCACTTATGAATCCACTAAATTGTTCTTTAGATCACCTGTTAGTGTACATTAATGACGGCTTATAATTAAAGTCAAATGGATTATTAAAGAAATTAGGTCAAATATAATCTCATATTTCAAGCTAAAACCAGCCCAGAATCAAACTCACTTACATTTTTTTTCCCCACCACTTAAAAGTTTTGCATCTTGCTTAGCGTGTACAGTCATGACCTGTCTGAGGTAGCTTGTAAGATGCATCATCCAAGAGTGCTGCAGTTCCAAGAGTAGGCTACATCAGAATATGTACAAAAGCTTCGTTTAGATAACAGAAACAGAAATGACGAGGTTTTCAAAGCTATCTTAACAGAATTGTCACATTATAAAGTTGTCTGAAAATCCCCTTGAGACTAGAATAAGTGTTTAAGTGTTTTATGTGAACTGGTTTTTATTGGATTTTCCATAACAAAAGACCACAATAAACACAATACAGATAATAATGACCTTCGGTAATAATTGTATTAACAACACACACACACACACACGTCAGGTACAGAAGATCATTCCTGCCAGCAGCCATCAGCCTCCACAACAAGACATAAAACCTACTTTTTTTTTATTATCAATTAATATTATTATTATTATTGCTGTAATATTATTATTGCTGTCATTTATCTATTGTTGAAGAAAAAAGAAGAAGAGCCTTTGCTACAGTGTTGAATTTCCCTTCTGGGATGAATAAAGTATTTTTCATTTCATTTTCATTTCATACAGCAAAAGAAGACAAAAAAGAAAGAAAAAAAAAAAACTTATGTCTAGTAAAATATAACTTATAAGGTCCCAGGTAGGGGTGGAGTAAGGGGGTGGGGGGTCAGGGACATCCTAAATTGCTAGAGGGGAATTCTTTCTCAAAGTAATCCAGGAATGGTTGCCATATCTTGACAAATTTCTGAGTGGAGCCAGGTATGGTGAATTTAAGCTTCTCCAGCTCTACGTGAGACATAACACTTTTAACCCAATGTGCATGAGATGGAGGCGTAGTTTGCCTTCCACCTGAGAAGTATGAGGCGTCGCGCTAGGAGGGAAGAGAAGGCTATAGTAATAATAGGGTCCGGGTTAATATCTTTTCCACACATATGAGAGAATGTTTTAAAAATGGAGGTCCAGAGAGTTAGGGTTAGGGTTAGGGTTAGGGTTAGTGCTGGGCATGACCAAAACATGTGGAAAAGAATGGCAGGAGCCCGATGGCATCTCACACATGTTGAGTCGACATTTGGATACAGTTTGGCAAGTCTGTTTCTACATAAGTGTAAACAGTGAAAGATTTTAAACGGTATTAGGCCATGGAGGATACAAACAGAGGACAAGTGAATCATCGTAACTGCAGAGTGCCAGGACTCATCAGATATCTCTCCTCCCAAGAACCCCTTAGGCGGTCGAGACGGGGTTTCCCCATGTCCTAAATAAGCTTGTGGTTGTTAGGAGTGCGTGGGTTAAATGTCAGTCTAGAAGTCTGTCCTCTTAAATATGGGTTAATGTCAGGGCATTTTCCAATACCATCCAAAGGTGGGAAATGTCTAAGAGGAGAAGTTCCGGCGAGTGAAATCTCAGATTTGGAGGTACCTGAAGTGATGTAGCCGAGGGATATTGTATGTTGACACTAAATGCTCAAAGGAGGCAAACACATTATTATGAAAGAGCATTTCGTATATGGTTTCGGTTTGAAATGTGTAGGTGATCTGAGTCTATGAGTGAAGGAGGAAACAGCGGATTTGAAATAATAGGGATGTGTGCAATGGCATCTTTGTGTTGGAAGTGAAGTCTAAACTGTGCCCATATCCTCAGTGGAGCCTTTTACAATTGGGTTATTTGTGAGATAATGTTTGCTCAGAGGAAGAGGAGCACACACTAGGGCCACTGGAGACATCGGCTGGCATGAGAGGTCTTCCATTAGGGCCTCCCCAGGGCCATCCCCTGTTCTGAATGTAGACACCCAGAAGGTTATTTAGTGGATATTAGTAGCCCAGTAGTAAAAAAGAAAATTGGGTAAGGCAATTCCAGAAAGGCCTTACGTATTCGGGGGGTTGTTTTGTTCCAGATATATGAAGAGATATGTCTATCTAAATCCTTAAAAAATGATTTTGGAATGAGGACTGGCGCTGTTTGGAAGAGATATAAAAATCTAGGCATGATTATCATTTTAATAGAATTGATTCTACCTGCTCGGGACAGGAGTAAATTTGACCATCGATTCAGATCCTGTTTAGCTTTCTCTAGAGCTGCTTTGAAATTAAATTTAAACAAGTCCTTGTATTCCCGAGTCACACATACCCCCAGATAAGTGGAAGAGTCACAAACAACCTTAAAAGGGTATATATCAAAGTTTAAATCTAAAGCTGCCTGCTTAACAGGGAAGAGCAGGCTCTTTGTAAAATTGATCTTATATCCTGAAATATCACCAAAGTTTGAGATTGTATCTAAAATACTGGCTATAGAAGTATGAGGCTCCGCTATAAGGAGTATAAGGTCATCTGCGTACAAAACCAGTTTTATCATACTGGTGTCGGCCCTGAAGGAGATGGCTAAGGGCTCTATGGCGATATCGAAGAGGAGTGGGCTCAAAGGATAGTCCCCCTGTGTAAGGGGAAATATGGGGACATAGTTTTGTTTGTATATACAGCTGCTTGTGGAGCAGAGTATAGCACTTTTATCCAAGTAATAAATGAAGGGCCAAATCCAAAGTTTTCCAAAGCTGAAAAAAGATATTCATATTCAATACGGTCAAAAGCTATGTGGGCATCTAAGGATTACTTCCGGTGTCTCGTTCGTCTATAGAAGTATATAGAATGTTAAAAAACCGCCGCAAATTGCCAAATGATTGTCTACCTGTGATAAAGCCTGACTGCTCTGTGTGAATTATTGTAGGCATAACAGACTCCAGCCGAATAGCTGGGGCTTTGGTGAGGATTTTATAGTCACATCCTCGTAGACTCACTGGACGATAGGACTCACATTTATGTGGGTCCCTATCCTTTTTGAGGAGGACAGATATTGTGGCCTGGGACATGGTTGTTCTAGTTTAGAGCCAACACAGTAAAGGTGACAATTTCTGTGAGAATTTCTTATAAAATTCGCTTGGGAAGCCGTCAGGGCCAGATCTTTACCAGATCTCATTGATTTAATTGCCTGCTGGATCTCTGCTACCAACAGGGGTTTGTCCAGGTTTGTCCAGGTTTGTCCAGGTTTGTCCAGGTTCGTCCTGTGTTCCTCGCCCACTTTTGGTGTCTCAAGGCTGGCAAGGAACTGAGAAGTTAGGCACCTCTCGCTTGCTTCTGAGGAGTATAGTTCCTCATAAAACCTCCTAAAGCAGTTATTTATATCTTTCGGATCGGTGGTGAGATCACCTGTTGGTGTTTCAGTTGCTGATATTAAACCAGACGCAGCAGAGAAGTTGACTTGTGCTCCCCATGTTCATAATATCTCTGCCTAGATTTCAAGTGCATGTCTGCTGCATTGTCAGATGCCAAAATGTCAAATTCTGTCTGTAGTGAGATTCTTTCCTTATAAAGGTCTCCGGATGGTGTGTTAGCGTGTCTTCGATCAATATCATTTATGAGGTTAATGAGCTCAGTTAAACGTGCAGACAAGTGTTTTTTCTTTGTACGGTCAGTTACAGTATGGACTCCTATATATTTATATTTTATTTTTGTAGGTATCCTTAATGGTACTGTGTTTTAGAGTTTGAAATTTCATTATTTTTGTTGATTCAAAAGATATTGATTAATTTTACATTTAGATTTAAATTTGAAATTACTCATTTTTTTAATCCAGTGGATTTACAAGTGAGGAGCAACAAGCTTCAGCGCAGTACGAAACGTTGGCCTGTGCACCGAGTGCTAATCTGTTTAAATGACAGAATTAAAAAAGAAACTGTTGCAGAAATGCAAAGTGTGAGCTATAAGTCTTAAGATGGTTAAAAGTATCAGCAGAGGAGGTGTTGTCTCCATGGGTGTGTTGTCTAGATGAGTCTTCAGGAGCTTCTTGAAGGTATTCTTGAGTCTTGAAGCCCCTGCTCTGATAGCATTTGGTAGTTCATTCATTCTATCATTATCTGCCACAACTATGTTTAAGAACAAAACTCTATTCTCGATTTTCCTTGATGGTGGAATGAAGAATCTCTTGTCATCTCATCTCTTCAGGAAACCTCTCCCCTTTTAACAGCTCACACCCCTGAACACATCTCACCTACTTTAATTTGATTTATTTGTTTTGAACTGACACAGCCCTTTCAACAGATTTAGGGTTTCTCACCAAACTGAAATCTAAATGTTCTTTGTCACCTGTAAGGAATTGTGATTAGAAAAAAATGTCTGCGCTAACGTAATGAATCAAAGGCTAGAAACGAGATCAGTGTTAAGGTTTAGAAAATGTGTTTGACCGATAAAAGTTCCTTATGTTTAAGATCATAGAAATCCCAATTCAGGTGGTATTACATTTCTCCAGAAACATGTTTTGCTGCTACTAATATATAAAATGTAAATGTAATCTGCAACAGCCAACAAGTGTGGTTTTAAGCTCTGAGCACCTTCAAGGAAAAGCAGGGGTATCCACAGATAGAGCCAGGTGGCGCTCCAGCACCTGCTGCTTTACCCTCCTGACTTCACAAGGGCTTTTTTGTTTTCGGAACCAGAGTTGAGCAGCTATTTTATCATCAAACATAGCAATCCTTGCAATTTTGCAAGATTCACAATTTTAGAACAAAAATTTGTCATTTAAAAATAGACAAAGTAAAACATGCAATTCTACAAAACAAACAGTTGGGATTTTTTTTTCCAAAAAGAAACTAAATTTTTTTTAATTTGATGCCAACAATTTGAGATGTTGTGAAATTTGTGATTGAAAAACAAAAATGTCTGTGCAAGGCCCAAAGTAAAACCAAGCTTAGTGTAGCAGGTAGCATGGACTGACGAGTAACTTCTCCCAAAAGTAGCACACACTTAATAGCAACAACTCAAAAAAAACAAGGTTTTTGTTGTTGTTTTTTTTTTTTTTTTTGTGATAAGTATAAAAATGTTCAGAAAAAAACAAACAGTTACACCCAGAGTCTACATGTTTAGGTTACAATGACACAGGCATAAAGAAAAGAGTCATGTCCACAGACTTAGTGGTAGACATTGTGGGTTTCGTACAATTTCTTAATTAGGTTTCATATCAGCATATTGAGGCTTCTTGTTAAAACTTATCTAATTATAGTCATAGTGAATCCCTCCAGTTTCGTGTTTCAAGTCAGTGCTTCAACCCCAAACCCGGCATTTGGGGAAGTGGACATGCAGACACAACCGTCTCCAACTGAGACAGACTGCTCAATTTGCTTATCAAGCGAAGCAGAAAAACAGTGTCTATCAACAACTCTATTTTAGTCCCAATTAAACGAGAAGCAGTCTCATGCATTATGTGAAATGTATTACTGAATGTAGTCAAGCCAGTATGCACAAAGGCAGTCCGTCAAGGGTCACGAGGTTTGGTAATTGTAGAGGGAGACAAAGGAGTTTCTAGAAGAAGAGTAAGAGTTTAACTGATAGTTATAGTATGACGACATCTGTGAAACCTGCTGTGGGGATTAAGATGAGCACGACAGTTCCTGCTGCTGGTACTGGAGTCTAAACCCAGAGTGACAGGTGTGTCTGTAACATGAGCCCCTAAAAGAGAAACCCACTGGCCTTGTCTCACAGCAAACTCACATCCAAAGCTTTTTCTCCAGTTGTTCGACTACTCGACTTCATCTTATTAAGCGATGAAAAAGCTGCATTACAGTGGTGCTGTCGTGTCCACTTCAACTGTCCTGCTTCCATTCAGGTCAGATGTGTTGAAACATTGTTCACGTGTCCTTTTCAGTCGTTCCAGTCACATTTCCCATGATCCTCCGCATGTATATCAAAGATCACAGGGGGGGGGGGGCTGATGGCAGAGAGGTCATATCTGAGATGCTACCAGCTTTGAAAAAACAATTTGATGCCCCGGGCTGAGATAGAGAGGGTCCTGGACACATGCTGAGGCCTTTCAGAAAGTAGTCAGAAAACAAATCAATAAAGAAGCAAAATATATAAAATCTTTAGAAATAAACATGTGTAGTCTTAGGTTATCTGTTTGTAGGGTTAGTTCTTAAATGAATAAAACATTTATTTAAAAAGAAGATATAGTTTCTCCAGAGCAACAAAGCAATAGCATGATTATAATTTGACTCAAATGGATCAGAATTCTGTGTTACATTCAAATTGTTTCCATGGTTTTGATGTCAAAGGCTTACACTTACTGCTCCAGCCCTGTTTTTGTACACTTCTATGTGCAACAGAGAGGTAAAAAAAAAAAAAATGCACAATAGTTTCACACATTGGCAGAAATAAGAAACACACAAGCCTTTCTGTTCAAAACAATGGTTTCAAACTCAAAACTCTAAAAATAGCTCACTTCTCTTCTTACTATTGTGCTATTTGACTACTCACGGTCAAGAAAGAGATAAGAGCGGCAGAAATAAAACAATCAAAGGCAGGTTTGTCAAACTGTTCTGTATTCAAACAGATCTAATGTTTACTGCTGCTGCTTTACCCGAATCTTCATGCTCATGAAGATAAAAGGAACTAAATGACAATTAGTGTTGAGCTGGCCAGAATGCTTAAAATATACATACTATACTATATAATGCTATATATGTCTTTCTGCTGCACTTTATTTGAACTTTCACCATGAGGGAGACATTTAGCTCTTTTTTATTAAAATATGTGCTTATTTGGTACTGAATCCCTTGTCAGTTGTGACTTCCTAGATGCTGTAATCAGGATTACTGTCCATGAAACCTTTGGTTAATTACTGAGTCATTAAGAATTTGTTTTCTTTAGCTGTGTTATCACTGGTTTGATAAAAATCTCTGGTCCACCTCATACACGCCCATTGTTTGGATAATGAGGTCAGGATCCAGAAAGGGACTGGCCTCTAACTGCTTCGCTTGTTGGGACGAGGCAGGGGTGGGAATAGGAGTGGTGGGGGGAATCACCCTTAACATCAGCACAAAGTTTGGAGGAGATGGGACTTAAACGCTCCCTTGAACTTAGATGTTTGTTTAAAGTGTGGTCTGGCAGGTCAGTTGGTCAAACAGCTGGGATTTGTGATGTAGTGCTGTTTGGACAAACAACGTTGAAATACTGTTGTTTTATGCACACTTTTTAGGCATTTGTTTTACAGTCGTGACTTTTAGATAATCAGATGCTGCATATGTCTTTTTTTATGAAGCCGAAGGATAACATTTTACTGGGCTAAAACACACTTTGTTGCAGTTGTACCTCCAGACAAAAGAGTATTTCCAGGGGTTTCCCCAGACCTCATCCTTTACACCTTTCTGCTGCTATTAATTAAGTCCACCAGAACTGGCACACTCTTGCTCTTTCTTTCTCTCTCTATCTGTCTCCAAACGTAATGCCCCATCCTGTTTAAGACCCTTCAAATATATGGCACACCAGTGCTCCTGCAGCCACACAACCCAGTTTCCTCTTGAGGAATTCCCTCCCTCTTCCTGTGAATGCCCCTCCTCAAACGCCTCTGAAGCAGGGAGAGGGCCAGAGAGGTGTCCAAGGGAAGGGGAGCGTTTCCTTGTCAGGCAGCATATGCCACATTCAACCAAGGGATGAAGTAACAGAGAGCAGGGGGTTATGGGTATCGTGTAGCAGCTCAGAGGGCAACATGTGGTGTCTGCAGTGTACCTCAGACAGGACACAGTCCTTACTGGAGCTGGATTTAGAACTTGGGTAAGTGTGCTGGTGCTGAGGACATATTTGTAGTGTTTGATAAGGCTCTCACTCAGTCTTGTGATGCAGGTTTACATTTCAGTAATATTCGTTTCTTTACTGGCGGACAGCTGCCTGGCTCAGATGAAAACACATTAAGTTCCAACAAAAGTTGCTCTTGCTGCTTGTTGGGTTAATTGCCTTTGATTTTGTTTGTGAATTTTGTGCCAGAGCGCGGCAGTAAATCAAGGAAAACACTTTGTATAAGTGGTTTATTTTCCTGTTAAATGTCAAGCGATGGAAAGCAGCTGAGCCACATTTTACTGTCCATAGTCCTGTGCTTTAACTCAGTCAGTATTACTCAGCCCGAGCCTTCAGTAGTTACTTACTGAAGAAAAACATGTCAGACAGTCAGTGCAGAACAAAACAAGCAGAAGACACAGGCTGTCTGTGACTGGCAGGTTGCTCTAATTAATTTATCACTGCAGATGCCACAGGAGAGACTCCTTGAGTCACTCAGCAGCATAGGTAGGATGTCTTCAAGGGAGGTGTTGACACCAGAGTCCCCCCTCCTCTACAAACACATGATTAAAATACTCCCAACTAATGATTTATGCATGCTCTTGAGGGCTGCCTGGGGGAAAAATCGGCTTGTGTTGGGAGATATCACTTTTATATTGGAAAGTTGTAAGTTGAAGAAGTAAGTGGTAAATTGTTTTTATACAGTACATTTCTAGCCTCAAAGTTCTTTATACGATGAGCCAAACTCCCCCATTCACGCACACATTCATCCATTGCTCTGAGACTACAGCGATCCACTGCTGTCGGCTATGACTGGGGCGACCATCAACCACCTCCTCTACATGGATGACATCGACTCCCTGACTCACCTCACCAGGATCTACAGCAGTGACATCAGGATTTCATTTTGACTTGATAAGTGTGGATGGATGGTTTCTTGGAGAGGAAGGACGATCAGAACTGAAGGAGTTGAACTACTGGAGGGCAGCATCTACTATGTTACCCTCCACTATGACAAAGATCATCGGTTGTTACTGTGTCTTTACAATCAGATAAGCGGGTTCTGCATGCCACTATAATTACCAGTACACAGGGGATTGGACTAGATAAATTCAAAGAAAAAAAAAAATCCCTACATGTACTGTCATAGTTTTGTTGAGTGGTTGAATTAAGGTTTCAGTTACCATGTTACTGATATTTACTGCTTAATTCAGACATTAGAACTGATCTAAAAAGACCTGCAGCAGTTTATCACTGTAGGTAAACCTGTGTCTTCCCAATGATGTCTCACAGTAGTAGGCTAATTGTGTGAGGGCCATATTTGTTTTCCAAATCTTGTCCTCTTGCAGTTATTTTTGACCCCTTCGACCAAGCCAAAGTTTCACTTTCTTGCCGATATATAAAATTGCACATGCCTTTTTCATGGATGTGACCAGATTGAAAAGCCAGGGTTGAATTCAGCTCCTGAGGTAGCGCTATTTTGGTAACCTTTGCTGAATAGAGTTTCGGATTAATTTGGCTGTATGAAGCATTATTCTTCTCTGATTCTTTTTCCAGATGATATTCCAAATGGCAACGACCTGATTAAAAACATTTAAATGTCGTCAGTCAAAAGCATTGCATCTATGTCGACATTGTATCCAAACTGAAGATGCTTGTCACGAAGCGTCAATACACATTAATTCATTCATTTTGGTATGATCTCTCCTTCTACATCATCTACATTAGATAGATGGTTGATGACTGATGTTCATCCGTTGATTTCAAACATGGGTGCTCTTTGAATATCTATCTGTTTCATATATCTACCTTTTTATGTTGAGGATACCTTATCTGTTTTTATTCTTGCTTGTGCTAGCTGTATTAGCATCCATGCAGCCACCATGACATCATATGAGGTGAGCTTCCAGATTTGCAATTCAACAGTTGTACTTAATCAGTGTTCCTTCTTTCCTTTAAAACCCAAAGAATTTGTCCTGACTTTGGATATGACTAAGTAGCATTGGAAATGTTATTTATTTATTCAACCTCATAAGCCACAACTGCCACTCAATCTGAATTGAGCATAATGTGCGGGAGCTGCTGTTTTAGGTGTGCAGACTCCGCTCAGTAATGGTGCAGGATCCATTCGGAGAATTTATTTTTGCATTGAATCTGTGGAGAATCAGTCGCATTAACAACTGTATTTCTGTGTAACAGGACTCTGACAACAGGACACCTGCCTCACACTAATGCAGGGTCAATGAACACAGTAATGATTCAAGATGCTGTCATTGACATCTTCACTTTCAGGGACATGATGGACTCAAATTAGAGTCACTGAGGTGATGAGCTTGTAAATGATTGGTTACAAATGGATGTATATAAATCAAACCTTTCACCCTGTTTGTGTGAGAAGAAAACTGTGCTGTTTGTAAAGATAACTGAATGTAACACTCAGCTCTCTAATATCCCACACTGTGACTTTATACCTCACACTGAATGGATGTTGACAGTTAAATTGCAAATCAAATTCTTCAGTCAGCTGGCAGATGCAGCAGATTTTAAAAATTAGGTCGATTTTTAAATGGATGACAGTGAGAGCACTGCTCGCTGCTCTTGCAAGAACAAACTTCATGCAGTTGTTACAGTGTTTTATTAAAAATAGTCACCAATGCTGGGAAAGGCAAAAGCAACACATCTCTTGCTTGCCACAATGCATAGCGACATAAAGCGTAATATAAGCAGTATAAGCGGAGTTTGTGTTGACTCCTGTTTTGTTGTTGTTGTTTTGTTAATGTCATTTTTAATGCCATCATCGTCACTTTTACCTTTTAGAATCGAAAATAGAAGTAGTTTCGACATGTTTAATAGAAGTCCATGCATTTACTTGAAATGCCAGTGTTCACTATAGTCTGCTTATTGTGGTATCCGGTTCTATTTCTGTGTAAAGAAAACCGGAAAGGGGCAGTTTTTTATCAAGCACATCAAATGTAAACATATCTTTTTATTCCAGTGAAACAGCTATAATTCTGTGCAGTTACAGCTGCATACCAAAGCACAGGCTAGTGTCGCCCTCTCAGGAATTAACAACAGTGTCATTCTGGTTTTTTTTTTTTTTGCTCAAAGATTGAGCAGGTTGTAATGTTTTACTCATTTTAGTATTTGTTGATCTTTTAAAGGCTGTTGAGAATTTCTGTTATTCATAACCACTTAAGCTCTTCTACTCAATACATGATATCTTAGTTTTACGGCTTTTCAGGAAGGCCAGAGATTGTTTTTCCATTTTAAAGAGGATTAGTGAAGGTGACAGATAGCACACGGACTGCTGCTGTAAATTCTCTCTCACACATTTATACCCTGCCAGAAGGATCAAAGTTCACTTCTTTCACGTGCTCTGCGCTGACACACCAGGTAGTGTGTAGTTTCAGCCAGACTCAGCGGACTAAGGTAGCATGTTGTGTGTGTGTTTGTGTGTTGCAGTGTGGAAGGTGATGCCCCAGGCAGTGAGGTGGGCACCTCTGTGGACCCCAGCAGCAGCTACAGCTGCATCCCAGTGACCCACCGCGGTGGGTTCAGCCCTTCCCACCTGGATGGTCAGTTCTACGGGCACGTGTTGCTGCCAGGACACCCTCGGGCTCGCAGGCCCAAGCTTCAGCACTCTCAGTCTATTCTCCGTAAACAGGCAGAGGAAGAGGCCATCAAGCGATCGCGCTCGCTGTCAGAGAGCTATGAGCTCTCATCCGACCTCCAGGACAAGCAGGTAAGAGGGGGAGGGGCTCACACACTTCCATTTAGGTCTTTGATACCTGTTACTAAGACAATATTTTCACAACCTTATCATTTCATATATTTTTACAATTAAAAATGAAAAAATTAATAAATTGCACAAATCTGGCTCAAGGAACAATTTTTTCTCATGTGCACATCTCTTTTTTTTTCCCTGACATGTTAAACTACTGCTGCTTAAGATTTAAAATGGTGTGCATTAGTAGGGAGTAGGACCCGCAGATGTAGATGACACTCCCTAAATATAGTCAAATATGACTTCAAATTAAATTTAAAGTCATATTTTGACATGAAAAACAGTCCTTGATGTCACTTTAAAGCCAATCCTCTGATAGTGCCAGATCTACTGAAGAGACTCAAACTTTGGGTTTTATTGCATCTATGTTATTGTGACTGTCATTTGTTTGGTCAAGTTCTCAAAGCTCAAGGTTTCTTCCTCTTAAAGTGGAATTTTTTGTTGCCACTGTTTGGCTTAAAGGTTTTTTTTCTCCCTCTGTGGGAGTTTTTTACTTGCCATTATCCCTGATTGGATTTGATATTATAATTTTAGTTAATGATATTTGCTCGGGGGTCATGATCTGGGTCTGTGTAAAGCGCCTGGAGACAATTGACATTGTAACAAACTCTATACAAATAAAATTGAATTGAATTGAATTGAATTAAGAAAGGCATATTCTGTCCTTTTTTAAAAGTTAAAAGTTATACTTTTTTTAAAAAGTTAAACTTTTAAAAAAAACATTAAAAAAAAAAAAAAAAAAAAACTTTTTTAAAAGTTATTGTTTTCTGAGGTCTTCGTAATATATCATTGACATATTTGGGCCAAAATACCACAGAGATACGGTGGAGCCTTGTATTCACGTTTTTAATCAGCTCTTTATAGATCTGTACATTGTGGCTGGTTCAAGGGGGCGGGGTCAAGGGGGCGGGTTCGGGCATCCACTCCTCCTTCTGGAAGATCTGTAAAACAGATGTTTGATACCCACTTCTGAGGGTACAGCAAATCAGTATGATGCGAAGTTTGGTGGAGAATAAGATGCAGAGGCTGAATGATTCTACTGTAATATGTCAAAGAGCAATAAATGGCAGATTTTTAGACTGAAGAAACCCCAAACAAAGCGACAGAGTTGTGCTATGTTGGAATCAGAAATGCACAACATTCCCTGGACCAAAGTTCAATCAAAGCTGCTATAATTTGGGCTGACAAAATTGGGTGGTGTGGATCAAGCTTAGTCATGGTTCAGGCTTATTTCTGGTGTGAAAATATGTAAAACCAGGAATTTAAAGTATGTTTTTGTCAAGATAAGAGAGAGGAATTATAAACTACAGTAAATCTTAAAAGAATAGACCAGGTTTGTTTCATCTTTGTTTCAGACCTTTGTGGTCTCTCCGAAGATACTAAAGCCCAGCCAAGTAGCATAATGACCATGTTCAATTGCTTATATACGTCAGCCTTTAGTCTTGCTTTGGTATCATTTTGCATCCTATAATCAGACAAGTGAAAGTGCAACTGCCTGCATGTGGAAACAGATAAACACGTCATAGGACGTTGTATGTCATATAAAGTTGTTTGGGTTTGTCATGTAGGTCTGACATGTAAAGTTGTTAGGTATGCTTGTATAAAGTTATTTGTGAAACCAAACCTAACTGAAACAACTGTGCACAAAGTAACAAAACCATGCATGTAGGTTTGGAGCATCGTGCAGACTTTCAGGCATGAAAACTTCCTTTAGTGTCTGTATAAAACAAACACATGAATTGTAGCAACAGATGTCAGTCACTGAAAGCCAGACGGTGTTATATTTTAGTAAAGAACTAAAATGATTACTCCTGACAACTCTATATGTTACATGACACACCCACAGAAATGTCTTTATAAGATTTGCTCAACTGCCAATTCTATTAATCTTAATTCAAATATGTGTTTAATTCAATTTCATTTTATTTGTATAGCGTCTGTTACAATGTCAGTTGTCTCCAGGCACTTTACAGAGACCCAGAGCATGACCCCCCGAGCAAATACCAAATATTATTAAAGAGATCCAGCTTGAATAGATTCAGATTACATTCAATTTGAATATCAATAAGAAAAGCTAGACTCAAAATGTGGTTGACCTTATCAGTCCTACTGGGTATTTAGATCTGACTGTGTGTCCGTTTGCAACCATTTTGGGGGGGGGGGGGGGGGGGGGGTGGGTGCATGTATGAATACACATACTGGCAGTACAATCCTGTTATGAACCAAATCCTTGAAGAACATTAATGCTGAAACAGCAGTCATCGTCAGAGATGATATTGCAGCTAATCAAAGAGAACAAATTGCTCTTTAAATCATTAGATATGGCATCAAAGTTCTATTGTATTAAATTACTAGTAAATAATAACTGACATTCATTAAGTGTTCACTTGACATATTTAATTATCTGAACGTCATGATATTACAGCTTTGCTGTCAGACTGAAGCTCCTCAGGTTAAATACGTAGATTTAGTGGCGTCTGGTGACACATGTGTGGGAAGGACACTGGAACCAATGTAACCTGCTATTCTAAAAGCAGCCATCATGTCGCCAGTTGCTAGTGGCGAGTTTG
The DNA here is from genome assembly GCA_018398805.1 of Hirundichthys speculiger. Taxonomy (NCBI): domain Eukaryota; kingdom Metazoa; phylum Chordata; class Actinopteri; order Beloniformes; family Exocoetidae; genus Hirundichthys; species Hirundichthys speculiger. The sequence goes on along the minus strand of JAGFBZ010000940.1, from coordinate 280,531 downwards.
TGTCCACCTGCTTCCTCACATTAAGCTTGGCAACATGATTAGTGTCATTTTACATGATGGCTCCACAGGTGGAAAACTGGGTCTCTGTATTAAAAGGTAAATAACTGAGAAAGGGAGGCATTTCAGCACTCTATACAACTCTAACAATGGGTATCCTACAGTGTTGTATATTATATCAGTCATTTTGTTTTACACATGCAGGACACAATTTGGACTGAATTCTTTTATTTCTGCATTTTTTAAAGGTTACAATCTAAATTATTCAGCTAATTATAGTAACAGCCTGTCGGTAGGACAGTTATTGTTCCCCTCACATTTAAACAAGACTTCCTGTATCTTCTCTGGGGGTCTCTTTGAGTATCTTGGTGAAAAGGTATTCTTAAATAATAACATTAAGTGCTTTTATTGGACCTTTACGACCGCTTTCCTTTCTCTTCTTGCAGGTTGAAATGCTAGAGCGTAAATATGGTGGGCGTTTCATAACCCGGCATGCAGCCCGCACCATCCAGACGGCCTTCCGTCAGTACCAGATGAACAAGAACTTTGAGCGTCTTAGAAGTTCTATGTCTGAGAACCGCATGTCCAGAAGGATTGTTCTTTCCAATATGAGAATGCAGTTTTCCTTTGAAGGACCTGAAAAGTTCAACAGCTCCTACTTTGAGGGAAAGCAAGTCTCGCTAACAGATGACGGCACCAAAGTGGGCGCCCTGGTGCAGTCCGAACACAGTGAGGAGAGGGGCATGCAGGTCAAGACCCCGACCACACAGAGCGACTTCACAGATGCCATTACAGAATTAGAAGATGCCTTCTCCAGACAGGTCAAATCTCTAGCTGAATCCATAGATGATGCACTGAACTGCCGCAGCCTACATGGTGAAGACAGTCAGCCAGAGCAAGGGAGAGGCCATCTGGACATGGACGGGGGGGTCACCTGCCAGGTGAAACCTTCCCACAGTGTTTCAGAACACCGCAAAGTGGAGGAGATGACAGCATCTTACAGCGATGTCACACTTTACATTGATGAAGAAGAGTTATCACCCCCCCTGCCTGTGGACCGGCCCTCCAGCACAGAACTGGACCTGCGGCAGCGTTCCCTCAACTCCCCCCAGGACTACTGGTCTCTAGCTCATAAGGATGAAAGAGGCGACACTGACACGAGCTGCCGCAGCACACCTTCCTTAGAGTGCCAGGAGCAGCGTCTGCGGGTCGACCACCTTCCCTTACTGACCATCGAACCCCCCAGCGACAGTTCGGTGGAGCTGAGCGACCGTTCGGACCGCAGCTCTCTGAAGAGACAGGACGCCTACGATCGGACCCAGAACCACCAGCAGAGCAGCCCCAAACACATCAGCCACAGCCTTCCACCTCGGGGGCCCTCCAGAGAAGAAGATGCATCCCGCCACCGTCCCCGACAGCTGGAGGCCCACCTGGCTATCAACGGTACCGCAAACCGGCAGAGCAAGTCAGAGTCGGACTTCTCCGATGGCGACAACGACAGCATCAACAGCACGTCAAACTCCAACGACACGATCAACTGCAGCTCGGAGTCTTCGTCCAGGGACAGCCTGAGGGAGCAGACGCTCAGCAAACAGACGTACCACAAAGAGACTCGCAACAGCTGGGACTCACCTGCTTTCAGCAATGACATCATTCGCAAGAGACACTACCGCATTGGTCTAAACCTCTTCAACAAGTACGTGCACCCTTCTGGATTTATTAATAAACTAGAGACAGCCACAGCATGATACAAACCAGATTTGCATTGAAACTCAAACGTATGATAAACATGCAGGGATGGTAAAACATGCCGAGTTTAACTGAACCTGGCTCTCATTCGTGCTGTGGTTCATCTGAAGCTGGGTAATTCCATTTAATCATAACTGACTATGGATTCGGTTTTTCTCCGAACCAGCTGTTAAGTTCCTTCTAATCATGTGTGATCAACACCACAGAGAAAAACAGCTCCCTCCTCTCCACCCTCAGCCCTCGTCCTATCCCACACCTCCCTCTCCCCCTGCTTTCCTAAATCCTGTTCCTCATCTGACACACATTTGGCCAGGGCCAGAAGTGCAGCGGGATAATCACAGATTTGGATTTTGTCTTCGCTGTTTCCTTATTTGTTTCAGTTGCTCTCAATTTCTCTCTTTCCCTGTGTTTCTAGGAAACCAGAAAAAGGTACCCAGTATCTGATAGAGCGAAACTTTGTTCCAGACACCCCAGTGGGTGTGGCCCACTTCCTGCTCCAGAGGAAAGGCTTGAGTAGGCAGATGATTGGCGAGTTCCTGGGTAACAGACAAAAACAGTTCAACCGGGATGTGCTTGAGTAAGTGGCTCAGTTTGCTCTGAAATATGCTCTTTGGTATATTTCTATGTTTTTGGGATCACTTCATGGTGTCGATTTGATTTACCACCTATTCTTAAATACAGAATGGTGTATTTTTCTCTCACCAATGTGAATATAGGTCAGTATTTAGTTGTAAATACATTTGTGAAGAATAAAGTTACATCCAGAATCTAAATAGAAATAGAATCCACTCAGGAAATTGGAAAAACCCTTTTTTCTTAGTGGAGGGAAAATGTCCGTCGTTTACTTTGAGCAATTAATTTATGTCAATTTGTCCTCAGACAAAGCTCTGCCAGTCAGTGATTGTATATGTAGAGAAAACTATCAATCCAACTCAGTATTTGTCAGCAGTTGTGTGGATCCTTTTAGTATCATCTAGGTCGTTGTTTTAGTTTTATGACCTGTAACTTAATTGTCTGGTTGAGCGTTAAAGAAATGTCATTAACTGGACTAAAACATTAAAAGTTCACATATTAATATCTAAAGGTTTGGATAATGTACTCCTCCAACTTTAAGTATGTATCTTCAAGTTTGAGTTTTTGAGGTAGTTTTATTTTTTTTTTTTTTTTAATGATTTTGAAGACTGTTTTCTACATAAATGTCTCGTGCAACATCATTACTGATGTTTCCACTCATGTTTTTCTCCAGTTGTGTAGTGGATGAAATGGACTTCTCAGCTATGGAGCTGGATGAAGCTCTCAGGAAGTTCCAGGCCCACATCAGAGTTCAGGGAGAAGCACAGAAGGTTGAGCGACTGATAGAAGCCTTCAGGTAAGAAAAACCCTCTGAAAACAGGTACAACACACCATTACTTCACCATTACTTCACCATTACTTCACCATTACATCCCAAACAAGCTGAAAAGGCTTAGCAAGAACACATGTTTTGTAGCTTTTCCACAGAAAAGAGGATTTTTTTTTTTTTCTGAAAGAGACATGTTATGCCCTGACTTTTTTTCCATCATTATAGAAAGTAATTTAGAGAAAGATCATACAAAAATATTGAGGAAAACATCTGCCAAGGTTCCTGGTGAATGTTGTTTGTGCTATGTTTGCTTTACCAAATCCTTGATGCCAAAAATGCTTTAATGTACATAGAGAACTGTATTAGATCAGCGCTTAGCACTTTAGCTTCAAGTAACACTGTGGTCGCTGTTGCACTGGTGAAGAAAACTGTAACTGTTCACCTGGACCTTGGCTGAAGCTCAGTCCAGATAAGATCGTGAGCTAACTTTATGCTGACTCAGATATGACCCATCTGGTGGCTGTAGACTGTACCATCTCATTAAAAGCATTAGCACACAGACAAACCTGGTTCTGTTCACACTGAACCAAACAAACTAATGCAGCTCCAGTCTGTGCTTCAATTCAATTCAAACATCTGGATCACAAGAATAAATTGTGGAAATTCAAAGCATGCAAAGTAACACGAGTATTGAGTTTGTTGTTGAAACAGCACAATATGGGTATCAAACAATGGTTTAAAAAGCATTTTAAGTTGTGGCAGCTCATCAATGATTTCTTTATTAGCAATTTAAAAAAAAAAAAAAAAAGAATTTCTGATTGTAGTTGGACTTTAAAGTTTCTGACATCCCCTCTGCAGCCAACGCTACTGCATCTGCAACCCCGGTGTGGTGCGACAGTTCAGGAACCCAGACACCATATTTATCCTCGCCTTTGCCATCATCCTCCTCAACACTGACATGTACAGCCCCAACGTCAAGCCTGAAAGGAAGATGAAACTGGAGGACTTTGTTAAAAACCTTCGAGGTATTTAATTATCCGTCATTTTTCACGTTCCAAGTTTCTTTGGGAATTAATATTTACCTCAGATTGAGTTTGAGCTTGTACTTTACCTTGATCATTGGCCGTGTCAATAGGATATTTAATTTTAAAGCTTTGCTGCCCATAAAGCATTTTTTAACCAAAAAGATTTGTGGGTATTAGCTAAAGGCCTGTGTTGCATGACTCACTAATTTTTCTGCCTATTGGACAGTCTGCATATAAAGTACAATTTCAAGGTATAGGATAAATTCTTGTCCTCAGAGAAACAAGCTGCACAGTGAAATGTATGTGCTGCACAGCAGGATGAGTAATTTCAAGGATTCACATTCATAAGTCTGTACATTAATCATTAATCCTTCTCTCTCACACTCTTATCCTTTGACAGGAGTTGATGACGGGGAGGATATCCCCCGAGAGATGCTAGTAGGCATATATGAGCGGATTCGCAAGCGAGAGCTCAAGACTAATGAAGACCACGTGTCCCAGGTTCAGAAAGTGGAAAAACTGATTGTAGGGAAAAAGCCGGTGAGTTTGCGTTTGGCCTTGGGCTGCTGCGTGCAGAGTGTGACCATTTTTATCTTGCCCCCGTTCAAGAGCTGAATCAAGCTACAGCATTGAAAACCAAATTACCCAGCGTACCTCTTAGATGCCATTGAGTTGAAATGAAAGAGCATTCTTTATCTCAACCTGACGTCCTGCGCTGTGTGACACCTCAGTTCTCCAGGGACCCTTCATGTTAAAAAAACTGTAATATACCTCGTCAGTGTCTGTGTCAGTCCAAAAATTAAAAAAAAAAAAGAAAAGAAAAAAAGGGCACCACTTGATTAGCTCCATAATAATGACAAGAACAGTCTTAAAATCAATGGTATATGCTATATTTATTTGAAATCCAGCTTTTTTCCATCAGATGATATGTAACTTCTTTTCTAATCTCAAATAAAAGGATTGTGATTGACAGCTGGATGTTTGCTTGGTGAATCATATAACTATACTCCTTGTATGCCAGATGTGGCCCATTTTTCTTGGCAACCAATATTTCATTATTTTCTCTGATGTATCAAAAAGAAAATCTTCATGCATTCACTAATCTATAAAATGTATTTTATATTCATCGTTTACTTTATAGATTGGCTCTTTACACCAAGGTCTTGGCTGTGTAAGTATAACTCTTAAACGTATCTACATTTTGGGAGCGTTGTACCCAAACCAAGACTTTATCGAGCAAATATAAACATTTCCATAATATCATGCATGTTTGAAAGGCCTTTGTGAGGCAGATTGATTCAAAGATGATGCTGTATGATGTGTGCAGGTACTATCACTACCCCACCGGAGACTGGTGTGTTACTGCAGACTTTTTGAAGTACCTGACCCCAACAAACCACAAAAGCTGGGCCTGCACCAAAGAGAGATCTTCCTCTTTAATGACCTGCTCGTGGTACAACAGACATTACTCTTCTTCTACACTGACAGCAAGCTTTGACATCCCACTTATGTCCAAAACATTTAATATGCCATACCCTTTTTTTTTTTTCTTTTCTTTTTAGGTGACAAAGATTTTTCAGAAGAAAAAGAACTCGGTGACATACAGCTTTCGGCAGTCCTTCTCACTTTATGGCATGCAAGTCCTGCTCTTTGAGAATCAGTGTAAGTCATGTTTTTTTTTTCACATTTACTTTTTAAATGTGTCAACATGGCTTTAAATGAACTAAAGAAACATGTTTGCAACTATTTTTTTTTCAGACACATGGAAAAAAAAAACTATCGTAAATAGGGACAGTAGTATCTGTGAATTTTACAGATCATATTCATAGTGTTTCATTTATTTATACATGCAAAGATTAAATGGGTGAAGATGAGCACAAACTCCTCACAGTATTTTGTAAAGCATTAAAGACTTGGCTCTGTGCTTCTTCAGATTATCCCAATGGAGTCCGCCTGACCTCAGCCATTCCTGGAGCAGATATCAAAGTCCTCATCAATTTCAATGCTCCCAATCCTCAGGACCGCAAAAAGTTTACTGACGATTTGCGAGAATCTATTGCAGAAGTTCAAGAGATGGAGAAGTACCGCATAGAATGTGAGCAGTTTTCTAGTTTTGTTTTTTATTTCAATATATTCTTGTCAAAGAAGTAGATCTCAGATCAAGCCTTATACTGTTATAGTTATAAAGACAAAAAGTGTAGATCACAATTAATGTCCGTATATTCCCGGAACAGCTGAGCTGGAGAAACAGAAGGGTGTGGTGAGGCCCAGCATTTCCCAGAGTTCGGGGTTAAAGAAGGAAACTGGGAACGGCAACCTAAGCCGAGCAAGCCTGGATGACAGCTACGCCATCGGTGAAGGTCTGAAGAGGAGCGCCCTCAGCAGCTCCCTACGTGATCTCTCAGACGCAGGTAAAATCACAGATTCCCACAATAACACGCTCTTATTTCTCGCTGCTGCTAGATGGAGTAGAGCATATACCCAAGCTGGATGTTGGGATGAAACCTTTTCCTCCATTTCCTTTGGAAACTTGGAAAAGAAGGCCGGCTCTTGTGATTGGGTAGTTCAGATTTCGGCAGGAGCCGGGTGTGTCTGCAGTACGCTCAGGTGTCATTTACTAAAGACTATCAAGTAATAATCCTGCCTCAACAGCCGGGGGAGGAGCAGCGTTACAGTATGTAGGTCACCGTGATCAATTTGAGCGTCTTAGCATTAAGAGGAATTAATGTTATGCTGTTGATTCTGAAAGGGTGTAAAAAGTTGATGATCCCTCACTGTTGAGGCGCTCTGCACAAACATATGTCTGACGAGTCTGAACTTGTATATCGGAATCAAAGAAGGAGAGGAGCTGTTTGTATTTTTGTGCTTTTTATATTTTGTGAATAAACAATTGGAATGATCAGGGAGCACATGTATGAGCAGAGGTCAATAACTCCTCCAGAGGATGGAGAGGATCTTTATTTTTCTAACTAGGTTTGACGGAAATGTGGATAAGACCAGAATTAAATTGACTGGTTGCATTGCATTTTGGGAAATGTAGGATGTTGAATGTCACTGGATCATGAGAGCTAAAGCATGTGAATACTTCACATTTGATGCTTTTGATTTTTATTGATATCACCCAACAAATCAACAGGTGAAATACTGGAGTCCATTTGATGCAGCCAAAGTGCAGTCCATTTGCTGTTAGCATGGTCTTCTGCTAGCAGTGCTGCAGGTTGACGTGTAGACAACTAAAGAATAAAAATTCTTGAGAAGTTTGAGAATCCGATATTGTTTTGGAGCAGTGACCTGTTTCTTCCCTTTCCTGTAGCGCTTATGCACCTATCCCTGCCTCCATGACAGTCGGTTGCTAACTAGTCATATGCTACCTTAGTCTTTTAGCATCCTCCCCTACTAGACAGAAAGGATTTGTGCACGGCCACGTTTTAACCAGGCGTGTCTAATCTGTCATGTCACATGTTCTGGGCAGGCAAGCGTGGGAGACGCAGCAGTGCAGGATCACTAGACAGCAATCTGGAAGTAAGTAGGAAGCAACTGATGCCGAGCTGTCCTCTGCCTATATGTTGCTCACCCTGAACACATAGTTATTTCTTTTATTGTTTCTTTATGGTGTTCTTTTCTGTTTTGGTTGTGTTTTTGTTTTGAACACCTTGTATGCTGTGCATGCATTGGGCTGAAGTGAAAAGATGCTCTGGCTGTTGCACTAACCCTACACATTTATTATGGCACGACTGATAGCTCACTCATGTTAGGGCTTCTCTGATGATGCTCTACTTTTACCCTTAAAACTTTGTCTGAAGTGCAAGGTACTTGTTTTAAACTCTTTCTCTGCAATTTGTCCTTGTTTTGTTTATGCAGGGTGAACGTGCTTTGTTGAATGCAGCTACTGCACAGTGTATCCCTGAACTTCACAACAACACCTCACCTTTTCTTCTCCATTGCTTTTATTTATTCACTTTACTTACATGCGAATAAGCAGATTCAGATTATTAATGCAAAAGATAATTAGCAAATTATACATAGGAAAAAGTGTAAAGATCAACAAAAGACCAATGATCACTGGTTGAACATCTGCAGATGACACAGCTGTATATAAAGTAACTGAAACCAGCAACCCCTTTACCAACACATTAAAAACAATGTGACTCAGGTAATTTTGTGGTTACTTCAGTTAGTGCTTGGCGGTATACCGGTTTATACCGAATACCGGTGTTTATTTTTCTTATGATATGAATTTTTCATATACCGTAATACCGGTGAGTATGTACTGTAGCGTACACAATGTTGGGAACGCCGCACGGCGGAACATAAGTGCCGCAGAACATTGTTTGACAGGGGACTGTTTTGCAGTTGCACTGGAGGCACAACACGCTACTAGTTTCTAGTTAAACGGTGATGGCTGCAAACAGCGAAAGTCCCAAAGTGGAAGCTCCAGAATGGCAACATGAGACTGAGGAACTTCTTCCTAAACGAGGAGCCGTGTCTGTCGTGTAGAAGTTCTTTGGATTTAAAAAGACGACGTCCTGGGCCGCCCCGGTGGCGCAGTGGTTAGGGCAGGCGGCCCATATACAGAGGCTACAGTCCTCGTGCGGCAGGTTGTGAGTTCGATTCTCGGCTCAGCAACCCTTTGCCGCGTGTCTTCCCCATTCTCTCTGCCCCCTTTCCTGTCTGTCTACACTGTTAATAAAGGCCACTAGAGCCAAAAAAATCTTTAAAAAAAAAAAAAAAAAAAGACGACGTCCAACAAACTACAATAATCTGCTGCCGAGCTAAAGTTGTAGCCGCGGGAGGCTACACCATGTTTACATTGTGTAGTTAATGTTGATTTTTTAACAAAATATTTTTTTTCAAGTTGTTTGCAAAACTTAAAAAAAAAAAAAGGGTTCTGTATTTTAACTGCAACTATCATGCATTCTGATTCCTTCACTTAATTAGAATCACGAGTGCCACCTCTTTGTAAATAGTATCATTTTGTAATTTCATGCAAACCTGTATTAATACTAGTGTAGATATGAATGTTTTTCTACAATATTCACTCCTCGTGACAGTAAAATAGGTCATTCTAAGCCAATTTTTCCAATTTATTGGCAGCAATTCCTCTCTAAATGATTAGAAAATGTGGTTAACACCCAGTTGTGCCTTCAAAAAAAATACCGTGATATACCATGAAACCAATATCATTTTGAAAAATACCGTGATATAAATTTTTGGTCATACCACCCAGCACTAACTTCTGTGCTAGGTCAATATTTGACAGAGCAACCAGTCGTTTAAAAAGTAGGTATGATTAAATATGTATCTTCATTATTCCCAAAAAGTTCAAATGAAAAGAATCCTTCTCTAAACACCTCCCACATCATCTCTGGCACTCAGACTGGACGGTCTGGATATTTCTGCCTGGCTGTCAAACATTTCATTTTCATAACTCTGCAACACTCCCAGAAAACCAAAGTAATATAACGAAAGCATTTGAGTAAACTGAAAGTAATTTTTTTAAGTTCATAAAATTTGAGTTCAGTCAACTCATAAAATTTGAGTTCAGTCAACTCAAAACAATTGAGTTCAGTCAACTCAAAACAATTGAATTCAGTCAACTCAAATGCCCAGAAACTATTTTCTCCCAGTGTATAAAATGGGTATCACTGTCATTGCTTAAAAGAAAAAAAAGAGTTATATTGAATGAAAAAATAAGTATTTTAAGGTAATCTCAGAGGTGTAATGCAGTCAGAAGAAAGAATGAGTCTTCCCACATGTTGTTATTTAAGACGATAAAAGTCACACATCACCCAAAGAGTTATCTGTAAACTCCACAAAATGTTATCCTTTAAAAAAAAAATCCTATTTTGGGCCTAATAACTTCAGCAAATTTTAGGCCAAGCAATATAATAATTTCATTTCCTCTCACAGCAGTTTTTACAAGGCACCTATGAGCAGTTTCTGTTGCATGTTTGCATGGCTCTGAGGAAACGGCTTTGTTCTGTGTTAGTTTGTTGAGTTTGTTAGTTGTTCTGTCAAAGTCTGACAAAAAAATTATACTCTTCATTGTTTCTTCTCATTTTATTATTTTGTTTGTTTTTCGTTCTGAATACACGTTTTGAAATGTTAACACATATTTAAGCCTTGTTGATGTGAATTTGTCAGTTAAATGCTGAATAAAGGCTGATTAAAATGTTTGCTCCATACAGGTTCTGTGGAGACGGCACACGTTCTGTAAACACAGAGCATGTCGTAAACTATATATAACTGTAACAGGGATTCACAGCAGTCAGGGAGAGTCTAAAGCCTGAGAAACTATTTGTCTCTTCATGACAGCAGATATACTTTAGGCTCCGACAGGGTCAAAAAACTGAGCCTCCAGATCATTTCAAGGGTGAGATGTTTGCATGGACAGAAAAACAAAGGCAGTCAACTGTAAAAGGAAATAGAGATGCTTGTCTACAAGCAATCACGGGAAATGTGTGATCGGCTGTAGTTGGTTTTTCTTCGTATGTGCTTAAATGTGAATCTTCTGACTGTCGTCTCTTCTGCAGGGCTCCATCATTAGCAGTCCTCACATGCGGCGGAGAACCCCCTCCAGTCGAGACTGCCCATCCCGTCACAGCGGCCAGTCCTTGCCCAACTCCTCCTCACTGCTCGGATCTTTGTTTGGCACCAGGCGGGTGAAGTCTCCCAGTCCCACCCCCCAGCCCGCACATCCCACCCTCATCTCCCACACCCTGCACCCCGGCAACCTGCACCACACAGCACGCGTGGAGACAGACACGCCAGTCCCCATGCACCCTCACCACGCCCAGTTCTGCCACATGGGTCAGAACCCCCCACCTTACCACCACCACCACCACTACCACCCGCCAGCCCACCTGCAGCACTCTCCGCACCAGTACCACCCACCCCCCGCTCACAGCCAGCAGCCACCCTACCCGCCTCACTCTCACTCACAGCACGGCCACGGGAGTCATCAGGCACACTCCCCACACCCCCCTCACGGCCCCCACCTCCACAGCCCAACGCCACCACCCACTCAGGCTCCCAGCAGTACCAAGCCCAAGCACAGTGGCATCAGTACAGTGGTGTGAGGGAGCACGACAGCCTTGGGGCCCACTGAACTTTAAAATTCTGACAAGGCAGTTGCACTGTGTATCTCTGGTCTGGGGATATGTATCCAGACAAGATCCTGTGCTTCCTTAAGCATTTTTTTTTTTCTGGTTCCACTCATCTCTGGGGCAGATCATTTGCCGTTTTTTTCAGGTAACTCCTTTCATGTAATTTCCAGTCTCAAGTCATGTCTGCCTGCTTCAAGAGCAACAAGCAACAATGCAAGAGCATGCACAAAGACCACAACTACTGTTTCTCTTAAGTCAATTAAAAGGACCATGATCAAATATCTTACAAGTGAAGTAAATAGAAGTACAAACTGATTTTGTCTGGCATCGGTGTTGTTTGGCTGAACACACACAAAGTCAGCCTCAGCTGTAGCTGATTATTTAATGTAGCATTAGCTCCTGGTGCACTGTGATAACTCTGGTAGCAGTGATAAATGTGCCAACTATTGAAGCATTTATTCAATTAGTCGTAAAAAATTGCTTACTGTATATTGTGCTTAATATTTTGTAAAGTATTGATATCAACTGTTACTATTACGATCATTATTGAACAAATAACATGAATTAAAACTCAGTATTATACTCGCTCATCGGGAGCGTAGTCAGGAACCCAATCACTGCTTTTCTTAGTGAGGTAATTATAAGCTGGAATACTACTATAAATGGTTGCCTTTGAGTCAGAACTCAGTTGAAGATAGTTGAGGGATGGTACACACTCACCAGCCCATAGTTTCATCCATGAGTCTTGTCTTTGGTTTGGAGTCGTCCCTCCAAGAAACAGCAAGCTGCTGAACAAACAGTCTTCTCAATCTCAGTCCTTCAGGATAGGCTTCCCATCTGCCCTCCTACAAGTATTATTATTATTATTACATATTTTCTAACTTATTTTAAAAGTTCTCCTGTTCCAGGCAAACTGACTTTTGCAGAAAGAGGAGAAAGAGTTTGCTATTTGCATGGAAACTGAGGGAGTGTGCAAAGACTGTCCCAGTGAGGTCATCCGTCAGCTGGATAATAAGTGGGACCCGTCTGTGTTGATGGGTTTCACTGCCAGCGTGTGCCAGACTGTTTGACTCCCCGAAGCCACACAAATGCCACAGTGCAAAAATCAATAATTATCATTCTGAGATGGTGACAGCACCCTTATCCTTTTCTCACCACAAGCAGCAGTTTTATATCAATAATATTTTCTGACATATTGTGGTCGTGGCCGGTTGTACATCCCAGCCATCCTGTGCACAGTATCTGAGGTGGGCGTGGCCTAGAGGCACAGCACTGGTGTGCAGAGAGCTGCATGTGCAAGTGACAGACACAGCACTTGTTGATATCAATGGCAGACGTTAGTGTGTATCTACTTTAAAACTATGAGATGCATCTTTTTTTTTTTTGTTTTTATTATGTGCAATATGTATTTCCATTTTTGTCTAAGAATGATTGTAATCTGAAGCTTGTTCATTTGTTTTAATTTTCATTGTGGTTTGATCTTTTTATCTCCCAGTGTTCCATGTCATTTCCTTCTAATTGTTTCAGTAAAGAGCAAACAGGTGATCCATGTGGATCTGGAGGAACCGGCCCCTCCAGGTCCATGTGGATCTGGAGGAACCGGCCCCTCCAGATGGATCTGGATCTGGAGGAACCGGCCTCTCCAGGTCCATGTGGATCTGGAGGAACCGGACCTCCAGATCCATGTGGATCTGGAGGAACAGGCCCATCCACTCTGATACAGAACAAGGCAGTAAAAAACCCACACATAACAGTGTATCTTTAAGCTGTTTTCAAATTAGCGTATTCCCAAACTCTATCAGAGTAGCAGGATACAGCTGTTAAAAAGTAAGGGTGTGATAAATAAGGCTTCTCCAGTTACAGATGTGCTTTTGTCATTCCAGACAATAACTGAATCTGTCTTTTCCTGATCAACAGAACTGAATCAATGTATACCACCACAGTTAAACTTGGATCTTATCACAGCTACGAGAACAAAGTTCTTTGTCACCAAAAGACGGTTATATTTAGAACTGGGCAGGAGAATTGTTGCACTCTTCATCTGAAGATCAAAGTGAGATATAAAGTATTTATGGAGCTCTAATCCTTATGGTGTCTCTGTCAGTTGAACACTTTGACTGTTGTCAAGAGCAGAATAGGCTTTTAGTATTCTTGACAACAGCTGTCAACTTTTAGTACGAATCTAATGTTTATATGAAGATCCAAATGTGATACCAGTTTAATTTTTTAATTAGATGAGCGGCCTGTCAGTCAGTCTTTCAGTAATGGTTTTTACATAAGTAGTAAACCAGGATTTTTTTTGTGTTGCCACATTGAGAGAAAATCCGTTGGACCCTAACCCTGGGTGGGGGAGGGGGGGTTCCAAAGATGCAGCCCTGAAGTTTAAATATCATCATTTGAAATATTCTTTTATGAGTCAAACAAATAAAAACTTCACTAAGGCAGATTTAAATGGCTTTCAGGGGAGGAAAAAAGCAAGTCATTAGTATATATCACACCTGGCAGGGTTCCCTGCGTTGGAACACTTCACCTGAAACAAAGACCCTCCTTTCACATTTATACTCTTTTATGAAATAAAGCATTAACATTGGAAACAAGCACAGCTAACAACATATAAAAAATAATACTGAGTCACTTCCCAGAATATGAAGCAGGAGAAACACCTGCCTGAGAGGTCACAACCAGACCGCCCAAATGTATTTCATCTTAAAGGTTTATTACTGCTTTGTAAAGTATCCATGCAGAATATAACTACTACTTAAAGACCTGACTAATCTTAACATTTATAAATTCTTCATAGTGCTGATAAGGGCTGACTCTGACCGTGTTTTGCTGTACTTAATGGACTATACCGTGTGATAATTTATTTACAACATGATCCCGTGCAGTTTGTCTCGTGGAGTCAGGAAAGTGCCAGTGTTGTTTTTGGTATTGTTTGTGAAATCTTAAGCGCAAATAAATTAAATTGGGGACCAAATTTATCAACCCACCACAAAAACCCCCCATTTGAGCTAAATTCTGTGGTCATGCTGGAGTCCTGTTACTAACCAGCTGTAATGGATTCATGTTGCAGACAGCAGCTTTCATTTTGGTTTTACAGTAGTAAAAGTGTGTTTGAGTCACAACCTCCCAGCTGCAACAGCACAGAGGTTTTGTAAAACCCGTCCAGATTCTGTGTGAGGTGCTTTGTTGTATGCCATTGATGCCTACCATTTCTTTTCTCTTTCCTGTGTTTTTGTTTGGTTTTGTTCTCTCTCTCTCTTTCAAGCACTGTGCATGGCCAGACCCTAAACTGTCAACGCATCTTTGATTTCTCTGACTGTTGCTTGTTTACATTTAGATGAATTCTCGCTGGTGTGTCTTTTTAAATGTGTCATTTCACTCTGACATGCATCTCTGCTTCCACTGCTCCGTAAAGCAACATGGCGTCGTACTGCTGAGTTTACTGCAGTACACTGAGTGTAAATAGTCCTCCCCACGGGAAACCCAATGTAACTTGCTGAGATAAAGGGGGTTGGAAATGGAGGATGTATTTTTAGAGAGGGTAGATGGTAAAGAATGGTAAACATATGTAAATACTTTGTAAATTACTATTATTATTATTATTATTATTATTATTATTAGTTATAATTATTATTACTACTCAATGTCTGCAGTTACGATGAAGGCTCATTCCTTGTCCTCTCTGTTATTTACATAATCATCAAACTGCTTCTCTCTGTTTTTGACAGGACTGAATTATCGTAGGATCTAGAAACAAAAAGCTAACTGTTTCATGGTTAAAACGCTTCTGAATTAAGTCCTGAGATGCTCCTGTTTTCTCACAGTCAAAGGAAAGGGAGGAGTGCTCTTATTTTATTAAGCATTCTGTTTTTAAGTAGACAAACCCCTATTGATGTAAAACTAGTACTGTGACAATGTTGAAAACGCAAAATAAATGATATACTGTAAACTCTGCACTGCCTCCGAGTCTTCTCACTTTTTTATGGACAGGTGCTATGTTTTTGAATGTGTTATACTAAGCTAAGCACAAAAAGTAAGGACATTTGTGTTTGGTAGATTATTTCTTTGTTTTAGCAATGCTTCTTGGCAATCACATTTGACACTGTTGGAAGGCCTGTTTATTTCCCTTTTAAATGATTGCCACGTTTGTCAGGAACATGCATTTGTGGGATGAGCAGCAGAGCTGAGTCTGTGAAAGTTTCTCTGCCTTTGACAAACAGCTTTTGGGTTTTTTGTTGTTTTTTTTTACCTTAAGCTTTTTGTGCTTAGTTACTTATGTATCTTGCATAAATTAAGATAGATAATGGATACTGCTTTTGTACCTCATCATCATTACAATCACTTGTTGACATCACCTGTTTGAAATACCTTTTATTTTTTATTTTCCCTCCTTTCTAGCACTAAACTTTTTGTATATCAACAAATGAAATTAAAGCTGATGAGAATAAACAAAATATCTAGAGTTTCTAACTTTATTTCTTTGCAGAAATATAAACAAAATATCTGGAGTTCATACTTCTGTAAAGAAATAAAACTCAGAGTTGAAATACATAATAATAATGTTAGTTTGTTGTTTGACATTTTCAACATCAGCCTGTTCACACATGACCTTTTCAACTTGAAATTGTGTTTTCTTAGCTTGCCAACAAAAGTTCATTGTTATTTACTTCAAATACTTTCACTGGTATTTTTGAGCAAAAGTGATGCTATGTTTCTATGATTCTGCTTACTTGTAACAGACAGTCCTAATTTCATTTGATTACTTTAATCCTGCTCTTGTAGCTAATATCACCTGTTTATATGACCCTACCTCCACAACTCCATATCTTAACTCTTTTTTCTTTTTCTTTTTTTTCTTAACAAACCACTCTGCTTTAAAAAGTGCAGTGTGCAGGATATCCTGCTTGTATTTCTGCGGGCTGATTGAGTAGCGTTCCCTCACAGCAAGAAGGTTCCTGGTTCGAACCCCAGCAGGGGCCTTACTGTGTGGAGTTTGCATCTTCTCCCCGTGCTTGCATGGACTTTCTCCAGGTACTCCAGCTTCCTCCTACAATCCAAAGATATGTATGTCAGGTTAATTAGTCGTCCTAGATTCGTCCTGTGGGTGCACGAGTATGCATGGTTGTTCGTCTACATATGGCCTTGCGATGGACTGGTGACCGGTCCAGGATGTACCCCTGCTTTTTGCCCTAAGGGACCTGGAGATAGGCTCCAGCAGATCTCTGTGACCCTGTATAGGACTAAAATGAGTAGGGACGATTGAGTAGCACTTTTTTTCTGACAACTAAATGGGTCTTCATAAATTTTGTGGCATTCCCCTTTAAAATCCTCACACTCCCAGAAACTATACTGATGACATGGGATCTGTGTCCTTGGTAGGAACTACATTATATGGCCCTACCCATGTATGATACAACTGTGTGTGAAATATAATATGATACTACATGTTACTTGCCTTCTTGGAGGCCAACAGGGTTACTCAGGTACTTCTAGCTATCAACAAAAACAAAATTCTCTGGAAACCTGTCACTGTTGATGAAGGTCAGCGCAGCAGTGCCTTGGCTGCCTGCATGACTGTAACAGGTGGTCTGAAAAACACTTTGTCCTGTTTGTCTGTCCGGCCTTTGAGGTTGGAGTTTAAAAAAGAAAAGAAAAGCTTTCAGGGTCACATCCATAGAGTCACAGGATGGCGTCATCATGCAGCTGGGCGGGACCATATACAGGACTTCAATCCAGCAAGAATGCTGGCCTGTAGGCTACATTCAAAAAGATATATGTTAAGGTCAGAGAGCTTTTGTTGAAAGCATGATATGTTTTCCTTCTTTTTTATACATATTATTGATAGTTAGGCAGAAATTAAATCAAATTTTATTTTGCCAGATTGTTGTATTCCATTTTAACCAATTCCCTTGCACATAACGCCATCAAGTGGCAAACTTGTGTATAGTCATAGTCAGCACTTTGTTCCAGCTGATGACGTGGACGGACGGCTGTTTAATTAACTGCTTACTGAAATTTGTACCTACTGTAATATTTTTGAATTTATTAATTTAAAAAAAAGAAAAAACTGATTGACTGAAATCCAATTCCTAATGGATTTATGCATTTGTTTTATAATTGTTTGCGTTTGGGAATTACGTTTTAGTTTAAAACAAGCTCTCGTTTGTCAGCATCTATAATAAATAGATATAAATATGTTCCAACCTTTTTAAGAACGAAATCCAGGTAGCTTTGAAACAATCAAAGATTTTGCCTTAATCAATAATTATTTTAATAAAGACTATTTCTAATAAAAGCCATATATTCAGAAGAAGGGGTTAAAACATCATGTAAATAATAGTTTGCGGACGCAAATCTCTTCGTTTTGTATTTCTACTTCTTTAACTATGCCGCTTGATTTATCTAAAACATGACTGAGGTGAAACGGCAAAGCTGTTCATATTTCGTTTTGCTTTATTTATTTGAATTTACTGTGTACGAAGGGCAGCGAACGCATCTCGAACTACGTCATCGGCATGAGCCAGAAACGGGTGAAAGGTGTTGTGGCGGTGTTTGATAACGCGTCTCTGGAGTGTTTTCAGAAAGAATGACGACCGTGAACAGATTGCTCGTGTTGTCCAGAGGCTTTCCAGTCGGTAAACAGCTGCTTTCCCGCCCTGGGAGACATGTCTGTAAAGAAGCGCTACATCTTCAGCAGCGGAGGCTCATTAAAACTCACTCCAGAAACCTCGCGTACGCCAAGGACTTGTTCCTCGGTCAGGTGAACAAGGTAGTGTGAATGTTAGACAGCTCACTCGACAAAAATATCTTCAATTTAAGGTCAACCAATTGTTGGCGGTGGAAAAACCTGTCATGACAAAATTGTGTCTCGTCATATGAGACTTAAGTCTGAAGTTTGTCCAACACTGCTTGTCTCTTGAAACTTAGTAGTTTCCCAAATAGAGACTCTGGTCCAACAACAGAAAGATGCTTTAAACAGAAAGACAATGGCAATTTGGACATGAAGCTTATATGGTTTGGTTATGCTATTTATGGTATTTCTTCTTATATAAAAGTTGCAACAATTATGTTGTGCGCATTGACTTAATCTTTGGTCTGATGTCAGAGTTGATCTTTAATTTAAATCAGCAAAACAGATGTAAACTCAGCTCTCTGGCAGGTACAGTCATGGAAAAAAAATTATTAGACCACCATTTCTTCTTCACTTTCTTGTTCATTTTAATACCTGGTACCACTAAATGTCATCATCTGACTAAAACAGACAGAAAAGAAAACACTGAATGCATAAAAGCAGTGTTTTGGCAGTACAACGCCATAGCTATTGATGTAAAAACTTAAGTGATTTAGGTTATAATCAAGAAAACCATGGAAAATGGTAAGATATCAGCTCTTAAATAAAACTCTTATGAGCAATCTTTGTGGTTATCGTTATGTTTGTCCAAACAAATGTACCTTTAGTGGTACCAGGCATTAAAATGAACAAGAAAATGAAGAAAACAAGGGTGGTCTAATGATTTTTTTCCATGACTGTAGGTACTTTATCAAGGATAGTAGTTCCCTGACCCCTCAAACACACGCCAGTATTCTCCATGTTGGCTTGATTTATCACATCATTACCTGAATCTGTTTATCACCAAGTAACTTCACAATGCAAGGAATTGGTTTTGTTTAAAGATGCGTTAGCGTAATTCATTTTAAATTCAATTCAAAAATACTTTATGAATCACTGAAAGGAAGTTAATTTTTGCAGTAGTTGTCATTATTTAAGTCTCCAAAGCTTTATTGTAGATGGTTATATCTGTGGGCAGGAAGGATCTCCTGTAATGTCTGTGCTGCAGCAGATCTGAAGATCCTCTGACTGAAGACGCCGTTGCTGCATCACTGTGTTGTGTAGAGGATGTTGAAACTGCTAGCAGCACCAGACTCATGAAGAGCACCTGGGGAATGGCATATAGATAAATGAAAAGTAAAAAAAAAAAAAAGGCAGAGGTGATGCATCATGGGAGGCCCGAAAGAAACTTTGAAACACACACCACTCTCTAATTCTCCAAGCAAGGATGTCAGAAGCGTCCAACAATGCAGGAGCCTAAGCTCCTAAAGAAATCTTTAGTTCTATAGCTTCACTGCAAGTAAAACCATCAGGACTACATCCACGAGAAGACCCGGTTCTGTCCAAACCATTTGCAGCCTTTCAGGAAACGGGTTTATCAAAGCAGATTACATTTCACTAGTCTAAAACCATCTGTTTATGTTGAGCCTATGCCCACTCCAGCATCTTTTCTTTTTTCCACCTCAGTTTATATGTGAGGTTATTTTGCTTTTAGTTGATGTCCAATTCTCTTATAATATATTCAGTTTTCCCCCCCCAGGCTGAAGTTTTCCCTTATCCAGAAATTGGAAATGAGGAAGCTGGAAGAGATCAAACAGTTTGTTGCACCAGTGGAGAGATTTTTTACCGACGAAGGTCAGAGAAGAGATGCTGCAGCTACATGTGAAGTCTGCTTCTAAAAATCTGTTGTCTTTAACTTTTTTTTTTGCCAATTAACTGTATTTCCAGTTGACTCAGCCAAGATTGACGAGGAAGCCAAAATCCCTGCAGCGACTCTGAATGGGCTGAAAGAGCTCGGGCTGTTTGGGATCATGGTTCCTGAAGAGTTTGGTGAGACAACTGTGTTTGTGAATCAAAAACTAAACTTGTGTGTATTGTCTTACCCTAAGGGTGCGAGCAGCTTTAAGACTTAGTAAATACTTATATCATATGTAGATTGCCTGTTCTGTCCAGTTATAAGCACTCTACATGAAAAGTGAAGCTTCCTGCAGCGCGAGCTGCCAAATTTACAACTTCAGTGATTTCCTTTCACTGTTTTCTTTTTTTAAGACTTCAGACAAATGTGGACATGTGGAACAACATATATAGACAAGAACATGAAAGCAATGCAAGGTTGTAAAGATTTTCGAGATTTTATGTCAGTTGGAGAAATGCAGACGTTTCTGGTTCTGTGCACATGTATGAACATAAATTCATGTGGATGTTATTCAGTACTGTGAGGTTGCACATGATGTAATCTTTCATAAACCTAACTGTTTGAGTCTGATGGGCTTGAATCTGTAACGAGAGAAGTAAAGCATAAAGCTAATGGAAAAATAGGAAATAAGAGGACAACAGTTGGTGTAGTAATGAAACTGTAGTCTCCATTTTTCAAGTTGAAGACAGTGTCTGTTTTTTTTCTTAATTCCAGGTGGTCTTGGATTATCCAACACCATGTATGCACGACTGAATGAGATCATCGCATTAGACGGCTCTATTGCTGTAACTCTGGCAGCACATCAAGCCATTGGACTAAAGGTAAAACTTAAATTCTGAAGTATAGTATAGTAGAGGAACCGGGTTCTTGAAAGGTTCCTGCGGTTGAAATGTACCTCTTTGTAAACTACAGAGCTGTTATATAGAAAGATGTAGGAAATGTGTTGGAGCTTTTTGCTGTAATGGGATGACTGGTGCAGCAGCACTGTATGAGGTTTTTGAAGTGAGCTGCCTAATAGCTGTGTGTGGTTTCAGGGGATCCTGATGGCAGGTAATGAAGCCCAGAAGAAGAAGTATCTGCCCAAACTGGCCTCAGGAGAACACATAGCAGCGTTCTGCCTGACAGAGCCTGGAAGGTAAAGTCTCTGTCCTCCTCAGTGTTTATACTTAAGGCAGTCTTGTACACAAAGTAATACCCAACCAAGTGTTCCAATAAACACAAATAATTGACGTTTTTTTTCACATTGGGACACTTTTGGGTCTTTTCTGGAAAAAAGGCAAAGAACAAGTGAGATTTTGCTGCAGTCAAGTCACGTGTGTACTCCCCACCCCCATAGCCTCCATTGTATTTAAACATTTTTAATCAGAATGGTCTTTAATTTTAATCGTAATGATATAGGACACTTAAACTAGACAAAGTGAATTACTCTTTAGTTTTCATTAACCTTGATATCTGATGAAACGCATCATGTTCTTCTGTGATTGAGAGAATTAGGTGTCCGGGGAAAGTATCAACTTAAAAACTTAACCTGTGTAACTCTTAGTGGACATTTACATTTGAAAATACACAATTCGGGGAGAAATTCAGAGTTGTATTTCCTAGATGTTTGCATTGAACTTACATGGCGTGATGCATCATTAAACTGTGTTGGGTGGAGTCACTGTAGTTGGAACTCCAATGTTTCCAGATGTGTTCAGTCTGACTTCTCCCAAGAGAAGCTTTCAGAGACTCATAAATCTCTAAATATTAAGCCAAAAATTGACAATATTATGTTTTAGTTCAATAAGGTTCTTCATGTCTTCCAATATATAGCTCTATTTTTGTGTTCTTTTCTTCAGACATTTCCTTTTTCTTAAAATCGTTTTATGGATTCTTCGAGGAGCAGTTTTTAAACATCACGAATTGCTCTCTTCAGACGGGTGTCTTCCCTACCGCCTTTAAAACGGCGGTGAAGAAGAGCAATTTAGACCCCAACGTTCTTAATAATTACCGACCCGTATCCAACTTACCGTTTTTAAGTAAAATTTTAGAAAAACTGGTTTTTAACCAACTTAATGACTTTTTAAACAGAAATAGCATTTTAGAGAAACATCAGTCTGGTTTTAGGAGGAACCACAGTACCTGAGACAGCACTTTTAAAGATTTTAAATGATATCAGGTAGAATTTGGATAATAAAAAGCTCACAGTATTGGTTCTACTGGATCTAAGCGCCGCTTTTGATACAGTAGACCGTCGCATTTTATTAAATAGACTCAGACACCTGGTCGGCCTTCACTGGTACTGTTCTTAACTGGTTTTGTTCCTATCTCACAGACCGATGCTTTTATGTAAGTATGGATACATGTTCCTCAGAACCTCATGAAATTGAATGTGGGGTTCCCCAAGGCTCAATTTTAGGTCCACTTCTCTTTAATCTTTACATGGGGACGTCATCAGGAGACACGGCATCAGCTTCCACAATTATGCAGATGATACACAGCTGTACATCGCCGTGTCTCCTGATGACTCAGGACCAATTGATGTCACTTTTTAACTGCATTGTAGACATTCAGGTCATGGAGGCAGAGAATTTCCTACAGCTCAACCAGGACAAAACTGAGGTTTTAGTTATAGGTCCCGAAGGCCAGAGAGAGAAACTTTTACCAAAACTAAAGGATCTTAAACCGACCCAATCAGTAAAGAATTTGGGCGTGACTTTTGACTCTGAGCCAAATTTTATCCCACATATTGAAAAAAAATAACAAAAATAGGTTTTTATCACCTTAAGAACATAGCCAGAGTCCGCCCATTTCTCTCTCAGGCTAGTAAAAGGAAACAAAGATTTCTTTGAGTGACATCTTCATCTAATCTGGGATTTACTAATCTGTCTTTATTGAACGTTATGTACGGTAATCCCTCACTCTTCGCGGTCTCAGTCCATCCGCGGAGGTTTCAAAAATATTCATTCAGGCTATGGTTTTGGGAAGCACTTTTGTTGCCTAATGATGCATCAGGCCATGTAAGTTCATAACTAGGCCTTGTGGGAGACACTTGGCTTGCAGCTCTGTGGTTCAAACCACGCAAGTCGCTAACACAGTTAGCAACAGTGCTTTTGGGAACATCACTCACTCTGAGAATCTGTGTTTCAGTGGAAGTGATGCAGCTTCCATTCAGACCCGTGCAACCCTGTCTGAAGATGGAAAACACTACCTCATCAGTGGCTCCAAAGTAAGACAAATGGAGCACGCAAATGTTTAATGTGGGCCAAAAATGTGTAGACAGAAATTCTCTCACATCTTCAGGATACCTCAGGCTGACTGGATCCTCATGTCTTGATGTTTTCTTTTGTTGCCAGATTTGGATCTCAAATGGAGGAATGGCAGATGTTATGACAGTCTTCGCCAGGACTGAAGTGATGGTTGATGGTGTGAAGAAAGACAAAATCTCTGCTTTTATTGTTGAGAGAGCTTTTGGGGGCATCACAAGTGGCAAACCTGAGGACAAACTGGGCATCAGGGGTTCTAATAGTAAGCATGTTATGTGAACTTGGGAGTGCTTCAGAGAGTTTGTTCCTTTTTCATTTCAGTGAAAGTTCAACTTTTTGTTCATATTTTTAGCTTGTGAGGTGTCCTTTGACAATGTCCCAGTCCCACTGGAAAACGTAATAGGAGAAATAGGAGGTGGATTCAAGGTACGCTTTATCCTGCCCTCATAGCTAACTGCTGTGCATGACTGCATCTGTACGATTGTGTTATCTTTTGTGCTACCTTGTGTTTGACAGATTGCCATGAACATCCTGAACTCAGGGAGGTTCAGTATGGGCAGTTCCTGTGCTGGAATGATAAAAAAACTGATTGGTAAATACTATTTTCATCCATCCATTTATCCATTCATGCATTTATTTATTGGTTGTGGAAGGTTTCCTGATTTCAGTTTTCTCTATTATGGCTTTTTTTTTAGAGCTGACCTCTGAGTATGCTGCAACTAGGAAGCAGTTTAGTAAAAATCTGAGTGAATTTGGTTTGATTCAGGTACAGTGGAGTCTTCTTTCAGTGCACTACCTTCTGGGCCGGTTTTAAGTGTCTAAATCATCTGTTTGCCTTGTTAACATAGGATAAATTTGCAATGATGGCCCTTAATGCCTTCGTGATGGAGAGCATGGCTTACATGACAGCTGGAATGATGGACAGACCAGGAGTTCCAGATTGTTCTATAGAAGCTGCCATGGTCAAGGTTGAACAGCTTTTTCACCTGCTTTGTCCATATTAAACCAATTTGAAATGAAATGCCTGATGGTGCTTCCTGTCTGTGTTCTGTGCAGGTGTTCAGCTCAGAGGGAGGCTGGATTTGTTGTAGTGAGGCTCTACAGGTTCTTGGAGGGCTGGGCTACACAAAGAACTATCCCTATGAGCGCTTCGTGAGAGACTGCCGCATACTGCCCATCTTTGAGGTAAAATTATTCTGACGTTGAAACCTGGGCTGGAACTTTTAGACATTTAGAATCTCTTCTCTTCTAATCTCTTATAAACTCATGCAAATGTTTGATACATTTTTATGATATAAAAATGATATCTGTGTTTATGTAGTAGATGGCACCATGAAACATCACCGCTTTATAGTATGCAAGGTCTCTTTTTAAGTTAATTCAAAGTTTAAAAACCTATATTTACATGGCTGCTGGCTGGAAATTGAATATTCAGTATTTAAAAAAAAAAAAAGTTAGATACTAGTTGATCTGCTGGGATCAAGCCATTCTTAATATCTCCACTAGGTGGCACAGCTGACTCACATGTACATGGTGAAAGATTTCATTTCAATTCTGTTTCCTTCCTGAAATACAGTGATGAATCCTTTGTAATCTAAATGTATATTATCCCAAAGCACCTTGAATTCTGTGTGTGAAAGATTTCAGAGCACATTTCTGTGTGGAATTGGTCCAAAAATTAATTTAAAAAATAAAGTATTCTTACTTATGCTTTTTTCCTGTGTTGCCAGTCCTGCACATGCATTTAATGTTAGAAAAGAAATACTGCTAAGATGTTTCACTGGTCCCTCCTCTCTCCAAGTACACAAGCATCCACGTGCACTTACTCTCAGTCTGTTTATTGTGATTTAAATCATCTTGTAGACCTTGTATAGTAACTATATAACTGTTGTCTCTGTACAGGGAACAAATGAAATCTTGAGGATGTACATCGCACTCACTGGAATGCAGTATGCTGGCAAAGTTCTCACAGGGAAAATAAAGTATGTACATGAAAAAGGTTTTATTGTACTTGCAGCTTCCTCACAGCCGTTTAGATTATTACAGCAGAGTTTTTGTCCTAATAACTCCATGACTCATTTGTGTGTTTGTAGCACCATCATGTACATCTTGTCTTCATCTCTCAGCCTTCTTTTACTTTGTCTTCAGGGAGATGAAGAAAGGAAATATAGGTATGGCAATGGGCATGGTTGGCAAGAAGCTCAAGACCTCGCTGGGAGGTTCGGTGGATCTTGGACTGACTGGAAAGGATGGAGTGGTGCATCCCAGCCTAAAAGTAGGAATCTTACAATTTATGACAGATTTTCTTCAAGGATTCTGGGTCAGTTGTTTTCCAAAAGCTCAGCTGTTTTTCTGTTTTTGCTGGAAGGAAAGTGCAAAGAAGTTTGAGGAGAATGTCAACCTTTTTGGGACCACTGTGGAGAGCCTGCTGTACAGATATGGAAAGGTAACATTTAATTGATTCTGGAAAAGCAGCTGTTCACATGTGACTCTGCAACTTCTTTCAACTAGTTCTATCTATTTGTTTTGTGTTTGTGCTTTTGTTCTCACTGCATTTTCTTTTAGAAATGGCTCAGCTTTCCACATGGTGACTTCCTGTTTGTTTTAGCTGTTCTGACATTTACTACAGTAAATGAGAAGTGTCCTCAGAGGGCTCATCATGATGGCTTTAACATTTGCAAGAGCTTAAATATTTAAGTTCAAACCGCATTAGAGCAAAAAATTACACTTTGAAACTAAATATGTCAGAGAAGGCAGCTGTTGTTCTGGTGGTAGACTGGAGGAAAAATGTAGGACAAAGCTGAATAGAGCAAGAGATTAACCAGTTATCCAGTAACTGGTTGATTACTCCCTTACTGGATTATTGGTTATTCACTTACAGGGTTTTTGAAATGTTTTTTTCTGGAATAACAGATGAGAAGAAGAAAACACAGTAAATACAAAGTCCCTTATCGCAGTCTAAATAGAGCTGTCTGAATGCTAAAATGCAGTTTGTGTGGAAAAGTTTTTTTTGTGAGAGTATTCTGGTTCCTGTTTTTTTTTTTTTCATGTTTTGTTTAGCCTCAGGGGAAGTTGCTCGTTCTTTTTCCTTCTTTTTAGTTTAAAGATTCAGATTCACAGCCACCATGTGGGACAGCCACACATGATGAATGAATGAAATGTGTGCAACATTAGTGCTGTGTTACCCACTTCTCTGTTCCTCATGCTGGCATCACATGATAATAATTACTTAGTTCTGAGGTGGTGCACTTCTGCTGATAAAATACTAACCTAAAATGCTTTTTTTTTTTTGATAGAACAGCATCACTGGCACTCATACTGACCAAAAATCTCAAATATTCTCTGTCACCAGTACCCTACTTTCACAGAGATGGTCCTGATGTTGGGCAGAAATATCCATATCCGTGTTGCTATAAAGACCAAGTTGGTGTAGACTTTTACATATAACATGCTATTGAGAGATGATATTCAGTTTGTCTGGGTCTTCCAGATTTTTTTTTTTTCTTTTTTACAGTAAGACTAAATGTAGACTTACAAACTGGTGCTACAGCTTTGTTTTGGACTTTAAACCACAACGGATGACTAGAATGCAGTTTAACAGCTGGTGTTAGATTATGGGCTTCTTGTGATTGTCTTGTCATAGTTATTACTTTGCAGTGATGTTACTGTTTGAATGAACTCCAAAGGTTACTGCCAGACTGGAGCATGAAACTCGTAGACTTCAGGGAGAACTTGACTGTCAAATATGTGGTTTATTGTTGTACGCTACTGAAACAGGATGTATCCTTGAGGTCAGCACATAGGCCACGATTGATATGGCTAAGAGAAAACTGGTCCCTGTAACTTAGACATCAAATGTTTAAAATATACATATACTACATAATATTCTGTTGTCTCTTAGAAAATCTCCAAACATTAAGGGAGTTTTATCACCTCGGTGGAAAAAGTTAGTTCTCCTTACAAACCGAGCCTCAACTGCTTTTTTCTACACGGTACTCAAGAAACGGAAGTAGAGGGGATTTAAATTTATTTCTGATGTTATAAATGATTGAAAATGAATTTGCCGTCTCGTCTGTCCACTGATGACCTCAGACCATAGTGGACGAGCAGCTCATCCTGAAGAGGGTAGCAGACGTGATGATCAACCTGTACGCCATGACGGCGGTCCTGTCCAGAGCCAGCCGCTCCATCAGCATCGGCCTCAGGAATCATGACCATGAGGTGTGTATATCATCTACACAGACATGTTGACGGTAAGAAAGATCTGGAAGAGTGAGAGGAAACCTGGTGCTAGGCCCAGAAAGTGCCCCTGCTTCACTTTTAAATCAGCTGCAAAGATAGACAGCTTTTGTATGTTTGTGTTTACCTGGCAATCAGCAAGATTCAGCCTTAAACTGCAGTAAGTCAATCACAGATAGGTGAAGAACTTGTTGGTGAAAGAGGCTGCGTCGTAACGTTGTAACGAAGCAGGACTGTGAGCAGCGCTGTGGAGGGTTTTTTCTTGAACGTTACAAAGCGAACACAGTCCCTATATTATAGGCAGTAAAGCTGCTGTTTATTGTGAGCAGATGTTGTTTTTTCAGGTTTTTCTTCAGAGACTTTGTATTTCTGCGTTAATGGGCTGTGATGTGCTGATAACGACCTCTGCACCATCATAAATCTGTTTACTTTTCATGCTTCCTTTATTTTCCTTACTGTATCTGCTGAATATCTGAGCTGATTGTAATGTTAGTAAAAATACTGGATGCATTTGTAACTTTTACAGTAACATCAGTGGATTTGTTCTGTTTGTTGATTAGCTGACTGCTAAACATGAGTGATCCAGCTCTGTGCATGTAAGGTAGAAATCTGAGATCCAGCCACAGGTGGTCACTAGGGACGACTGGAATCATGTATACCTGTCCAGTCTGGACCAGATCAGCTGGGACACGATGACACCAGTTCAGAGCCTCATAGATCTCTGTAAAAGTGTTGTCAGGACATCTACAAAAACAAACTATTTTCATTCTAATATTGTGTTTTCTTGTTAGTTATTATTAATTACTATAATTTGTCTCTTTCACTGTTTTCATTTCTTTATATCTCAAGTTAAAAAAGACAGAACCCAAGGCCGTGAATCTTTGTACTGATCCAATCTGAGCTTTCTCTCTTCTCTACAAGCACCAAGCACTCATTCATTCATTCATTCAGTCAGTCAGTTTTTATTCATTGTACATAATTTATTTCAGTATATTTTATGAAGATTGCATCATTACAAGTTCCAAATTTTATTCTCATGTTTTTTATGGTGTGAATAACAACAAACAATCCTTAATTCTTGATTCAGTTTTGGCAATCCCTCCCAAGCATCAGTGATAAAGCTCTCATCTGATTCAGTTCCACTGTTCCCATAAAGAACAATCCAAAAAAAAAAAAAACATTCAGTAATTAAAAAAAAAAAAAAATCAACTTCCTGTTTGGTTATGGCTATTATTTTAAATGACCTAATCTCACAAATGTTCAGAAAGGACAGATGGTTAGCTGATCAGAGTTTGTGTTAGTTTGTTTTGGTGCTTGTAGAGAAGTCTAAAAGTGATGAACAGAACATTTGTCTCACAGTTATCATCGCGGTTTTTATTTGGACTCACTGAACGTTTCTGATGGTACTGAATCTTTTTAGGTGCTGCTCGCAAACACTTTCTGCAACGAAGCCTTCTTCAAGAACAATTACCTCATGGTTCAGCTTCAAAAACGTAAGTAAAACAAAGAAAGGTAATTGAGAACAGCCCCATGGGTTTTTTTAACAGCGTCTTAGTACAAAAGACTTTCACATGTTGTGCAATTTCCCCATCAAACCCCACATCCCAACACTCAGTGGTAACCCCTAACCCCTAACCCCTACCCCTAACCTCAACCCCAACCCTAACCCTGGGCTTTTGATTCATAATGACCCTTATTTAATCCAGAGTTAACCAGGGACATGATTCAGACAAATTAATATTCAGTGTTTTAACAAATGAAAGTGCTTGTTAATGATTGTCATAACAATTTGTTCCAGATGCTCCTGAGAACAATGATGCCAACATCAAGAAGATCGCCAAGGCGGTCTTAGACAACCGAGCGTACGTCTGCTCTCACCCGCTGGAACGAACATACTGAGCTCCTCCCCGTCATCTTTAACTCATGACTGATCAACATGTGCAATAAACTCATCTCTATGATTTGTTTTTAACTCTTACTTAGTTTTTTTTGTTTTGTTTTTACCTAATTTATGAGTTTAGTTATAAGAGCTAAACGCATAATTTTAATAATCATGAGTTAAGATAACGGTCTTCTACTTCAACATTTTTTTTAAATACAGAAATGTTAATGTGCTATTTAACATTTGTTTTCATGAACTGTCAGAGAAGTTATAATTGTTCAAATGAGCCAGTTTGATATAAAAAAGGCAAGTTTTCCCGAGGATTTGTCTCCTGCCGTGTCCTGATGAGGCTGGACAGGTTTTGGTTTTTCTGGATGCACATTTTTGAAAAGTGAAGATGGCTCATGGCTCAAACAAAACAGGGCAAAACCTTCAGGATTTGGAGATCTGCAGAGAGGAGTGGACGAAAATTACTCCTGATGTGTTTAAACCTAGTAAGAAACTACAAGAAACGTCTGACAGCTGTGCTGCTAACAAGGGTTTTGCCACCAAGTATTAGATCATGTTTTGCTAGGGGATCAAATACTTATTTCCCTCAATGACTTGCAAATCGATTTTTATTTTTCATTTCATCTAATTTTCTCAAATTTTTTTTTCAATATTCTTTCTATAACTGTTAAAATAAAGCTGCCATAGAAGTCTGAGACTGTTAATTTATTTCTTAGTATGACAACTGCCAAAATCAGCGGGGGATCAAATACTTATTTCCTCCACTGTATCTATTTAACTTTTTGCATTCAGGAACCCATGAAGTTCGTACAATTGAAAAAGTTAAGAAAGTGGTCTTGGCTTATAAAAGACACAAAATGCAAAAACAAACTGGGTATGTTTGGAGACTGTTATTTTCAACTAAATTTCCCCCTGAGCAAAGTTTTCCTCCAGTGCTGTGTGGGATGTGATACTGGGCCTGTACTGGCTGAATTTCCACCATCTGGAGCCTCAATCAGAACATGTCAACATTGGCCCTCAGTACTGAGGAAAAGCCTTCAGTCTGCACACTTATATAAGAATATACACTCTTTGGACAGTCTTGGGCTTTTGGATTTGGTTCACTGTCAGAAGATATTTCTTCATAACCATCACAGACATGTATTTGATCAATTCTATGATCAGATTTTAACAGGAGAAAACAGTGGCAGTCTTTGGTTTACCAGTCTTCAGTTTGTGTGGCAGTAAAAGTGAAAGTGGGTCACTGCTGTGTTTGATCTCTGCCAGAGCTTCACTGAAATGAATGTTAGTATTTAAAAAGTGCTGTTTCATGTGTTACTCCACCTACTAGTTACTACTGTTATACTAAATTTAACTGTATTGAATATGATTAACATTCGAATTAAATTAGTATATTTAACTGATTGGAATTGGATTATAATTTAGATTTTATAATAATTGGATTGCTTTTATTTGAACTGTATTAGGTTTGACTTTACACTCCAGGACACCCTCATATATTTATAGTCCAGACCCTGACCAGTCAGTGCTCCCAAGGACAAGGAGGACTTGCTTATTATTAAGTGGGTCATCAGTTTATTTCATGAATCCGGACATTTTTCAGAATATCAACAGCAAGGGAGAAAGCTTAAATCAGCACCTGTAATCTTCAGTGGTTCTTTTTACACTTAGCATGACTATCCATGAAGCCAGATGAAACCAGTTAATCAACTGGGTTCCAAGCATGTTTTAAAAGCCAGGATGTGCATAGCCACTATACGTTTCGTAAATGAGCAGCTGTATTCCACTTGAAAAGGTCACAAACACACCCAAAAATAATTGCAGCACTTTTATAGAGATTTGGCTATAAGGACACCTGCCAACTTCTATAGATTATGGAAAGGTTAATAGAATTAACAAGCCGTTTGTCATCAATTCAATTTTATTTGTGTAGTGTCTGTTACAATGTCAGTTGTCTGAGACCCAGATCATGACCCCCGAGCAAATATCATTAACTAAAATTATAATACTGAAGGGGTTTAAAACCATATTTCTGTATGTTCATGTATGTCTTAAGTTAAAAACCTGGGAAAAAAAAAAAGACTGTTTTAATGACATAAGGACCTGCATAACCTTGGACAGGAGCTCCTCAATAACAGGCTGCTGGCTGCTCTGGATGGCATTACTTTGTCATCTAACTGAGTTTATAATTTAATTGGCCCATAATTTTCCTAATAGGGACAAAATTAAGAACATTGTATCACAGAAAACTTTCCTCATGTTACTTCAAGAATCCTTGAACTGATGCTGTCGTCTAGCAGATCCAAAATTGCTGCATCTTGGATCATCTTTTAGCTTTATTTTTCTTTCACTCCATATTAAATCCAGCATAGAATTGTTATGATGTGCAACGAGAAGAACAGAACTTAAATCCATACACCAGGACAAGATAAAACATTATTTTTCTCATATATCGTATAAAGCCCTGAAGAAGTCAAGCTCCTTGAGGATCACATGGTTCCAGATTATTCCAAAAGAGCACTTGGCTCTCAGGTTGCAGGATACTTGTGGTTCCTAAAGTTTCCAGAACGGGAGCCAGAGACGTCAGACGCCGGGTCCTTCTCTCAACTGGACTCATCTCTCTCCCCACTGGTTCTGCTGGAACTCTCTTCCTGTTAAATGTCAGTTTTTCAGGACCTGGGATTGAATTAAAGTAACAATTTGCTGCAATCTGGTGGGGGAATTATATGAACAAAATTACTGAATGAATGGAAAACTTTATAAATGGACTACAAGACATTGGACTTAATTGTTAAATAATGTATTACGACTGGATTAAATTTGGGCCATATTTTCAAACTTGTATTGCACGTTTATCTTCTCTGTGAAGTGTCCTAAAATGACTTTCTACTGATGTGAACTGACGTGATACAAATAGATGCTTTAGCATCAGTAGCTCATGCAACATCATGATATCACACCAGCTGAAATAGTTTTTTCAAAATACAATAAAGTCGATCTGTAAAGACAAATCATTTCACAAATAAAATTTCAAATGAACAAGCTACACATATAAGTTTGTTTGATTTTATAAAACAGTTTTCTTGAAATGGGGTTTTGTACATCAAACAGTAGCTACTTAACAGGCAGCTTATACATAAAGATGATAAAATACTTTAACTGAAAGGATTTATATATATTTAGGATGTAAAACGGTACCTCAGAAAGAAAGACCATTGCAAAATGATCCAATTCTCTGATTTTACTATTTATAAGTATGAGTTTGTAGTTTGTGTTCTATAAACGACTCACAAAGTTCCTCCCAAATCCCATGTGCAGACAAAATAACCCCCCCCCCCCCCCAAAAAAAAAAAAAAAAAATCATGCACTTTTCAGACCTTAAATAAGGCAGATAATGAGTTCATAATTTTTAAACAGCACAATTCTAATGATTTAACTTAGGAAGAGTTCAGAAATGAATATTTGGTGGAACGAGTTCTCATTTCTGGTATCTGAAATGTTATTTCTTGCATCCATGTGTAACATTTTCTATCTTTATAAGTGTCCTATATCCCTAAGCCACTAGTGTCATCAGCTGGAGTGTCATCAGCGAGTTTTCGCTGTGCTCCTGTTTGGTGCTGGGGAGGCTACATAAACTGAGCTTTTTTTGTAATGTGAGTAAACATAAGTAATAAAATCATCACAATGAGCTTAAGAACAGCAAAGCAAGGATTTAGATGGCTGATTTAGTTGTGAACTCATCACAGTGACTGTATACATTATATCCAGTCACCTGATGTATCGCTTATGTGAAATTAAAGGTTGCTGTGGCTTTAACATTTCTAGGTCTTTTTTTTTGTACACACTTCTTCACCTCTTTTCCAAATAGATCCACTAAGATGATCAACTTCTTCATTAACTAGTTTAACTATTAACTATCTATGTTGGCAGGTAATCTGTAAAAGCCATGAAGCTCAATAAAACAAGGAACATGATGAAGCCTTCAAGGAAATGATGACATCACTGCCACATCTGACAGTGTATTGGCTGGGATCTTTGAAATTTGAAAGCAAAAAGTGAAAATCCAAATACAGACGTTTCACAAGTGTATGGAATAAGCTTTCTTGCGAGAAAAAGAGTTCAAGGTGAACAAGACTTTTGTGAGTCCAGCACCACAGTTTTGATTGGGGCGAAGCAGAGCATATGTCAAATCAAATCAAATCAAACTTTATTTATATAGCAATGTTCATACATTAAAAATGCAGCACAAAGTGCTCGACAAAATAAAATGTAAAACAGGATCACAACAAATAGTAAAAACCCATCCTTCCCACACTCACCCACAAAGCACACACATGCACACTCACAGTAAAAAATAAATAGTTTAGTAACATGGCAGGGCACTGAGGCTCCAGGTGAGGAAAAATCATCTACGGGAGGCCATGCACACCAAGAGGCACCACAGCCTGTGACCACAGGGGGCGCCGTCATAGAGGCCACCTCAACCTGGATAGACCAGGGCAGACCTTGTGCAGAGACCCAGTCCTCCAGGTCCGAGGGATCTCCAAGACAACGCCCCTGCAGACAGACCAGACACAGCTCCCAGTGTGGACGGCCCCACGTGCACACAAACTAGGCCTTTCTACATGTGGAGGCGAAATTTTGAGATGTAATGTCAAAGCTTGAAAACAGGGAAGTCTTCCCTAAATTAAAAAAAATAATAATAAATAAAGAGATTTTGATTTGAACTAGTAATATATCCCCGTAGACGCATGCTGGACCCTGCCATCTTCATGCATTTTTCTTGTTTTTCTGTTTCGGCTGTATTTGGGGCTCCAACTTTTGGGGAAACAGGTGTGCAGACTCCAGCCACTGACAACATATTATGTAAGGAGTTCAGTCTGCTCTCTGTTCTCTGCTCTTTGTCAATGTTCATTCCAACTAACACACAGAAACACTAACACACAGTTTAAATGCTCCAGTATGTACAAGAACTTACATTCCACCACAGTGAAATAGAGTCTTTATTTTCTGTCTCTGTTAATTATTTTTCTCCCACAGTGGGAGAAAAAAAATGCATTACTGGACAATTTTCCCTCTTTTGAATAAAATAAAAAAGAAAGGTTTTTTTGTACCTAAACCAAGGGGACATATGCAACTTATGATGGCGGATTGAAGGTGACATGGCATCATGAATACAAGGTTCCAGTCTTTTTCATGACTACACAACTGTAAAATGAAAACAAATTTGTAAGGAAGTATATTACCGTGATCTTTGGCAAAAACATGAAACCAGACACCAGTGTGCATTACCTTTTCAGTGGTGAAAGCACTTATAATTCAGCTCTAATAAATTATATCCCTCTTTCTCATCTCATCTCTGCAGATTTTCTACATCTGGATGAATTCAATCATTCAAAACCATCTTAAGTAAAAACAGGAAAAAAAAAAGAAAATCAAGAATTACTTTTATTAGAATTTGATATAATTTAATATTTAATGTTGGGTTCACTCACTCGTTTTTTCAAAGAACACCCACCATACCTTTAAATTGAATTTGTGTGCCTATAAAAGACTGGGGGGGGACACTATATAAATTTGAACAAATTGACGGCAGCATTTCTGGATTGTATCGCAAATGGTTTCTCCATGTGCTGAACTGAACTGCCTGACATTTATTATTATTTACACTTATTAATGTTTTTTAATCATGTCGTTAATATTTTACAGTAATTAAAAACATATTTTAAAAGATCGAGGATTTTAATGACCTCTCACGGCCCACCTGCAGTACCGCGACGGCCCACCAGGGGGCCGCGGCCCACACTTTGGGAATCACTGTGTTAAAAGAAGAAGGGGAAGCTACACAATAATGAACATCTCCCTGTTCCAAATGTTGAATGTGTTGCTGCCATCAAAGTCAAAATGAGCGAAAATTTTCCATGAAATGGTCAAATGTCTTGAGTGTCAACATCTGTTCTTAAGGTTCTCGTGGGAACGAAATATGACATTTGCAAATTGCATTGAACTGAATTGAACTGAATTGAATTGAACTGAATTGAATTGAACTGAATTGAATGAAGAAAGACTTACAACATGTTGAGTGAAATATTGTCAATGACACTTAGAAGTTCCAGAGAAGAAGCTTGGATTTGAACGAGCTCCTGCTTTACAAAAGGGGCTGCAATTTGTACAAAAAGTTGCATTAAAGCGTGTGTTTAACCCTGTAAACAGATACATACCATTAAAAGTCTAAAGCTGGGGGAGAAGGTATAAGCATACCTCTGCTGCTTATTAGTCTCTTGGGCACCTTACATCTTAGTGAAGTCAAACGCAAGAATGACAAAAGTTTACACACCTGGTGGTAATTAGGATCTGGGCCTGACCAGGACCACCATAGATGTGTGCGCGCGGCTCAGACCTGGTTGGGACCCGCAGATTTTGGGGGGCAGTGCTTAATTCAAAACTGCTCTGTTAACACACGCCTCATTCCTGCTTCAAGTTTCTGCTCAGAGCCAGAAGACAAGCCCACACCGACCGGATGCAGCAGGAAGAAAGAAAGTAGCTCCTCGGTAGGTAGAAATGTTGCTCGGCAGTGATGGATGTGATCGACTCCATTGATCCGTACAGCCGTCCGGCGCGCAGGACGCAGTGGATCGTCAGCACTCTGGCCTACCACTACGGACTGGACCGGGGGGTGGAGAACGAGATTATAGTTCTGGCCACCGGACTGGATCAGTATCTGCAGGAGATTTTCCACCATCTAGACTACCAAGGGGTCGGCAGAATCCCCGTGGAGGACTTCAACATCTTGTGTGAAGTTCTGGGGCTGACCCAGGACCCGGAGGACCCGGAACACCCCGCCGCTTCAGACCGTTTACCCAGCGAACTCACTTTTAGACTTTTTCACGCCAAACTATGCGGATATTTCAGCACCAGAGCGGGGTGTCAGTATGAGAACGGCCGGCTGCTGGTCGGGAAGGACAGCGAGCACATCGAGACTCAGATCCGCCTGAGGAGCCCTCTGAGGCGGCGAGAGAAGCTGCTGTCTGCCGGAGCGGGCGGCTGCGCGTCGCCCTCCCCGGAGGAGGAGCGACACTCCTCCGGCTGCAGGCTCGGCTCCTGCTCCAGGGAGTGCTATGAGGAGATCGTGGCCCTGGAGGAAGCAGAGGACAGGATAGGAAAGCTGGAGGATGAGAATGAGAGCTTGAGGGAGCTGATTGAGGACATGAGAGCCGCTCTGCAGAGCAGTGACGCCCGCTGTCTGGCTCTGCAGGTAAAAGGGTTCAGACTTCTGAATGCACTTCTCCTATGGAGCCCCATTTGGGTCATAATTCAATGAATAAATTAGTCTATTATTATGAAATACAGGCGTTAATTAGTATGAAATATTTCCCATTATTATGAAATGCATGTTTATTATTATGAAATATTTCCCATTATTATGATAAAAGTTTCGTTTTTCATAAGAATTAGCTTTTACATAATGGCTTTGTTTTTCATAAGAATGATTTGTGTGTCAATCACAGCAGAGAGGGCGGAGCCATTTATGTGATTGGCTGCTCTTTCATTCAGGCATAAGCAACAGAACAGTGAATATCTATAGTGGGCGAGAGGTGCGATGTATATACTCCAGGCCAGTAGGTGGCAGAATGCACCTCAGTTTACGGTTAAAAGTTGACATCGACTAAGAAACGTAGCACGAAATGTAGGGAAAACTTGATTTTGACAGCATGGCGATGAGAAAGATCATTTTCTGACTTACTCCAAGAGGTAGCCAACAGGCTCGATGTGAGTCCCCCACCAACTGCATGGAGAAGGATCAGCCAATGAGCATGCAGGTTAACCACTGGTCCCGCCCAGTGGCAAAATGTCATTATTATGTAAAAGCTCATTCTTATGAAAAACGAAGCCATTATGTAAAAGCTCATTCTTAGATTAAAAAAAAAAACCCATTCTGAAATAAACTGTTATGCATTATACTAAGATTAGGTAATAATAAAAATATATTTCATAATAATTACATTTTTTCATAATAATGGGAAACATTTCATAATAATGGATACGTATTTCATAATAATAAATGCCTGTATTTCATAATAATAGAGTCATTTATTCATTGAATTATGACCCAAATGGGGCTCCATAGTTCTGGAGATAATATGTCATATATGTAGAAGAAAGTGATTCACGCTGATATACAAACCAGTAAGCTGTTTATCAGTCCTGAGAGAATGTGATCCCAGACATCTGTCGTTAATGACGTCAGTGTCACTTGATGATTTATAAACGTTAATAAATCAGGTTTTTAACAACTTACAAACATTTAGTTAATGTACTCCGGGTTGCACAGGTTTCTATTTTACCAGAATCCCCAAAGAGCACTTTTCATAGATTTTGTCTGTTTTGTGGCCCAGCCTTGTAAAACAAAAAACCCCCTTTGTAAAATATACCCAACCAACACTAAAAGGTTCGACCCAGTTTAATTTGAGCTGCACAACCAAGTTTTGAAGCTTTGAAATCCTGGTTGCAGAGCAATGAATGGGTCAGGGTCAGGGTTTATCCTGGTTTTCAGCAGCACACACATGTTTCTTTGTGTGGCATTTTAATTATTAATTAGCTGTTCGGTCTTAATGCTAAAGGGAGTTAAACATTAAAAAAAACAACAGTCACCAAAAGAAAAGTGTCAATATTTGTTCATCTTTTATGTAAGCCTTAGGTATTACTTATACACTCTTTAAAAGGACATGCAGACTTTGGGCTTGAAGATTCAGTCAAAATGACGTATTAAAAAGTGAGAAACTCATATACGTCTGATCACAACATATTTATGTGAGTATTTATAAATAACCTTTAAAATACATCAAAAATGATTAATTAACCAATCATAATGCATTAGCTACTGAATGTTAGTTGGTCTACTAGAAATTGGTACAAAATCAGTGATTCTTTGTTGTTTATTTTATTAAAATTAAAACAGCCAAATTTAGAGCTTATTATGCAGAAGAAATTGCAACATCCTTTGGAAATTACTTGTGATTGCTTGCTTCATAAGTAATTATTCACCAGAAAGAGATATTCACAGCTTGGTGATCTGTATTGACATATTGTGATCTATTTATAAAACCTTGAAGCACAGCTTATGAGTGCAACCACATTTCAATTCAATTCAATTTTAATTTTATTTGTGTAGCGTCTGTTACAATGCAAATTGTCTCTAGGCACTTTACAGAGACCCAGATCATGACCCCCTGAGCAAATAACTCATTAACTAAAATTAATCCCAATCAAAGAAAATGGCAAGTTAAAAACAACTCCCACAGTGGTAGGAAAAAACTTTAAACCAAACAGTGGCAAGGAAAAACTCCACTTTAAGAGGAAGAAACCTCAAGCAGGACCTGGATCATATGGGGGGGACCTTCCTGTCGAAGGCCAGCCGGGTAAAGAAAGAAAAGAGGGGAGACAGGA
Source organism: Hirundichthys speculiger (assembly GCA_018398805.1). NCBI lineage: Eukaryota > Metazoa > Chordata > Actinopteri > Beloniformes > Exocoetidae > Hirundichthys > Hirundichthys speculiger. Next base: position 241,962 of record JAGFBZ010000940.1, on the reverse strand, counting down.
CAGAGAGAGGATGGAGGACAGAGAGAGGATGGAGGACAGAGAGAGGAGAGCACATACATCCTGGCAACTTATATTCTGACTGGTACGTTGTTAGTACATGAACTACAGAGATGACTATATAAACAGATCTGGGCAGCAACACTGAGGTGGTCAGAGGATCAGACTGCAGGTCAGCATGTTAGCTGATATCCCAGAGACACCTGTATAGACAGGTGGAGGTAAACGCTGGGATGGTCAAATGATGGAACTGCAGGTTTGTATGTGACTCTGGAAACTCTGGCCTGCAAACATACAGAAAGAAAAGAGAAAAAAGTGGGGCAAAACAGCACAAAAAAAACTAAAGAACAATGGAGCAAAATGACATTTATGAGGTGCTCCTAATTAACTATGGATTGGGCTGAAGGAAGAAGAGGAAGGGGAGAGAAGAGAGGTGGAGACACCGCTCAGCAGCGTAGGCCTATAGCAGCATAACTATGACAACACTATGTTTAAGATGAGCCTACTCTAGTCTTGGCTCCTATACATTTCACTTTATTTCATTGTATGTAAATAATTCTCAGTCTCTTCAAGTCACATTTTCTTCTTCTCCTTAGGTTGGACTCTGGAAAAGTCACTCAAAACATAAACCAGAAAAAGGATGTTTTGTTTCTCAGGAGAGGCAAGCGGCACAGAAAACTATGGTCAGCACCAACATGAGAAGCAGCTCTTACAGCAACCTAAAGAACTTACAGCACATTATCCATGAGATAGACCTGCTGCAGAGCTCAAGAGATAGGCAGGTGGAGGAAACCATGCTGTGTAATCAGAAACTGGAACAGGACCTGCTGAGCTCTAAAGAGGCCATGGTGGCTCTGGAGGACTGCAACAGGGCTCTGAAGAGGGAGCAGGTGGGCATGAGGAGGAAGCTGGAGGAAGCCAGGCAAGTGTTACTGAGAGGACTAAATAAAGTGAAGGAACTGGAATCAAAGGCCAGTCACGTGCCAGCACTGCAGAGGCACATCCTCCAGCTGGAATCAGAGCTCCTCTACTACAGGTAAAGACAACTGATAAGCAATTCTTTATTAACGCAGCACAAACTTTTTTTTGTCATTTTAAAATATCAGTTTTAATTTTGTTTGAGGGAATATTGGATAACTTTTTTAAAGTGTCATCTAGCTCTTGTGGTCTCCTGTGACTTCTATCAGCAAAAACCACGCAAAGTGACTAGCCCCCATTAACCACAAAGTGTGAGAGATTGTTGTATATCTTAGTACCCATAGCTAGTTTAATTTCTTTTGTGCTATGAATTCATTTGGTGAAACAATATCTCTTTTTTTTTTTACATTTTTTTCTTTTTTTTTAAATTGAGCCTTTGGATAAGACAGTTTAACATGAAGTTATGAATCTTACCCTTTGCAAAAGGCGTAATGGCTTATGGACGCACAGTCAATGCATGAACTTGTCCAGGGGCGGATCTAGAAAAATATTTATGGGGTGGCAAGAGGGGGGCAGGGATTTTTGAGGGGTGGCAACATATGGCAGGCGTATATATACTGAGGCAGTTATCGCAGTTTGATGAGAAATAGTAGACAATATAATTTACACTCAAGTATTTCTGCTTGCAGGACTTTATACATAATTTAGAACATGAATCCCACATGTAGATATACTGTAGGTTCACTACATAAGGGCACGGGGTGCCATTTACAAACTCATACAAACTTAATCTCATGCAATCAATGTCTTGTATTTGAGGTAACAGGTTTCATGTGAAACAGTTAATATTAGGAATAAGTGACCATAAAATGTGATCTCACTTAATTGAGATGTTACATCCTTCCTCCTTGTGGTATTCTCTCTCTACTTCCACCTCATCCCCTCGGTCTACACTGTTCAGTTCATCTAGTATTTCTCTGGCCTGTCTCTTTGGTGTGAAAAAACTATATATGCTGCCTTTCCTCTTCATTTCTGTAAGATTCAAAGTAACTTTACAATGTTTGCCCTGATAAACGTTGAATCAATATTAGGTTTTGTAGCCTACTTTACACAAATGAGTCAGACCTAGCTAACATTATATGTATAGTTGGCGAAATAATAATGTTCTTAAACCTGATTTTTGTCATCTTAAAATCAGCATTACAAGTAAACTCGCACAGTCAGGGCATAAAATTAGAATTTTTACCAAGTCGCCCCTGGCTACCAGGTTTTTGAAGTTGGTAGCCAGCTAGCAATTTTGGTCGCCAGTGTTTTTCGTCGCCCCATACGTCAGGGGTTAATATGGCACCAGCAGCATTGTCATATATGAAAAACCCCTATTATCGTCTATCACTACATTTCAGAAGCATTTACAAGCATGAAAGCGCATTTTATTCTGTTTCCATGATGCTTACTATGAAAACTAATATTATTTCTTTTTTGTTAACACCAGAACCGCCAAGTGGGTCATTTTTACATCCTAGCATTTTCACATGTTTGTATTTCTGTTAAAATAAAACCCCTACATCTGTAAGTTCATGACTTTTTCTAAAATGGATTTATTAATCATTCAATGAATTCTGGTGAGTGTGTGATCAAAAGAAAAATGAATATGACCATTTATACCTGGAACCGCAGAGGGTGGGTCATTTTCACCCCCTCATATAAACGCTGTAAACAGCTGTCATTTTTTGCGCCACGCCCCTCCGCGCCCCACTGCCCGTTGCTTGGCAACGCTCAAACTTTGTGGCTTTATCGGACTTAGACAGTTATTGTCATCACTAAATCTTTCAAACAAACAGCAAAATTTAAGACATGAATCCAACAAAAACAACAGTCTGGCTGTTGTACCAGGATTTGAGTCAGAAAGAGAGGAAATAACGGAGATGTGGGTGAGGAGGAATCGGTGGGGGGGGGGGGGGGGGGGGGGGGGGGGGGGGGGGGGGGGGGGGGGGGGGGGGGGGGGGGGGGGGGGACCAGTGACCCGTCATTTTTACCAGGTGATACGACACTCAACTGAGGATGAGGAGGTGAATTTATGAAAAAGGTCTGGCTTCTATAAGTGAGGGGTCACCGCCACATACATTCAGTCCTCAGACACAGTGGGGGCTCGCGGAAATACTCTGACAGATAAATTCAGAATTCAAGCGTTTTAGTTTCCTCTGGTTCTAATCATTTGGTATTTTAGCGTGGCTACGACTCTGACTGATCTAATCATAAATATTTACATTGATCAGAGCTCAACCTGTATGTCAGCTACATGAGGCGGCCAAGGACCGAACCGTTTGGAGACCCATAAAGCTGGGACTGGATCGGGAGAGCCCAGTCCACAAATGTCCCGGTGGAGAGAGGTGGTCCAACTGCATACGCGCGCCGCAACATTGACGACCATGTGAATGCTTTCATGTACTTGATGGACCAGGTGATATAGCACACCTGTACCTGTACGGTGGCGGAGCCGCGCCGGTGGAGAGGAGAGCTGGGAATGGAGTCATGTGTGCGTGAGGGGGAGCGCGCAGCGTTAATCCGCTTTTCCAAAATTATTAAAATATCTGTGATTGACATCTGAAGTCTGTTGTTTTGTATTGTAAATAGTCTGTCATTCGATTGCTGTTGTTTTCATGTTTGCGTTAACATACAGCTCCTACAGTTTGTTGATGAACGTACCGATGTATTTATTCGTGTGGCTGAGAGAGAGCGCGCGCAGCGTTCTACCACGTAGAAAAAAAGCTCGCAAAAATATACATTTTAAACACTTATTTTGACAAGTGTCCATCATTATTATTTCAGAAATATTCAGGAATGAGCCACGTTACAACTATTATAAATGACATGTTAGCGTCACTGACGCTGTTGCAGCGATGGGGTGAAATGAAGTTTGGAATCTTGGTTCTACTGTTTACTATTCTGTTGTGTATTTTTATGAGGTTATTTACCAAAATGATCCATTTTGCTGTGAAGTAGATTCACTGATGGACAAAACTGAAGACCGACGAATGCAAAAGTCCACCTGTCCATCACTGGGTTAGGCGGTTAAGTTATTTAGATATGTTTACCTTGGTGACACATGACAAATGTGCAGAAATCATTAAAAAAAATATTTTTTTTTTCCTAAGTTGATGGTGGATTTTGTGGCCCTCGCCACTGGCGACAGGGCAGAAAAAAACGGTCGAAATCGTTAAATTTGGGTCGCTTTTTGCGACCAGTTGGTCGCGATTTTATGCCCTGACAGTCATTTCATTATTATTTCATTATTTGATAGATGGTTTATCAGTTTTAACCCCTTTCTGCCTGTGTCTCCCTTCCTCACGACACCTGGCTCAAAGGAGTCTCGTGCCGCTCTCGAGTTCTCTTGTGCTGCATTCATTGTAGTCGGACATCGGAGCTTCAGGCTCGTAAATGTTAAATTGGCCATAACTTTTCTCTGAATTCATTGCTGCCAACTGGGGTGGCAGCTGGGGTGGCAAGGGTTAATTTTAGGGTGGCATTTGCCACCCTATGCCACCCCGGTAGATCCGCCCATGAACTTGTCCATTCGCTCAAAACAGCTGTCAGACTTGACCAAAACAAGTCTAGTTGTTCACCATGTCATGAGAAACAAGGGTTTGTTTTGGCGGGTTAGTGGATTACAGGAGCCGTTGTGGCTAGAATAAACCATAAAGAATTATAATTCCGCCTGGAGCAGAATGTAAATTACTCTGTTTACCTCTGGCTTAATGCCTGGAAACCTCTGCCTTACTATTTTGAAGGTTTGATGTGGCTTACTATTGCAATTTTCAGCCCTGTTGTGTTTAAGTTTATTGAGCAGGCTTCGTGTGTGGTAGACTGGTCTTGCCTGAGCTCCGCTATCGTTCAAAAATATTCATTTTGGTGGAAGAGAGGGTGTAATTGGACTTTTAAAGTACAAAGCCCTTGGTTTAATGTTTACCTCTGTGTCAGTTGTGCCTGCTTCAACCATATAATCCGTCTGCTAGTCTGGTGTTTGTAGATAACAGATGCCTCTAACTGCTTGTAATGTCTGCAATTTGCCACTATTAGGACATATTTATGCACAAACAGACACATATAATTTGAGTTCCCACTACTACCTGCATTTAGCATATTCTAAAAAACAAATTCAACAGTCACAATATACTTGCTTTAGCCTCAAGCTCTCCTCATGTATGCAGACTGAGCTCTACGGTCTTTTCACAGCCCTTCCACTGATGTTGTAATAGCAAATAATTCAACACCACAAAGGCAAGTGAGAGCTCCATTGAGTGAAAACCTCAACAGACTGGCTATTCTCATCAATCTCCATTCACATCTTTCACGCTGCCCCCCAAATGAACAATACCCTTGTTCTATGGATCTTAGCAACCAAGTCCCCGTGAACATTCTCATTAGAAATCCTCAAACCCTCCTTATTCAGATCTTATCCAGTGAACTATGTTCTAGATCTAGAAGATAATCTCAGCTGAGGTGTTTAAAGATTTGAATATGATAAAGTAGCCACTGGTCCCTTTTACTTCTTGCTACAAGAACTTAAAGCAATGTGACAATTTTATATTAAAATTAAGTCATTATTCTCACAACTTGATGGCCCAGTGTCAACTGTCATGGACCATTTGAACTCAGCCTCATGGTTTGGAGTCTGTTAAAACAGCTGGTTGTAACTTTAGCTCCGTGGCTAAAGCAGCATTTAGCAGCATTTCTAAAATGCTGTGACAAATAATGAGGTTATGTCAAGCGCTGCTGAATCCAGAGCTTCCAGATTTATAGCTCTTGGGTTGCAGGGCTGGGGTTTGGCAGATGCTCGTTAAATCTCTTAAACACAGTTATGACTAAATAGTTAATTCTTATGGATCTTTACAATGCTTAAGACTTTTTATTAGAGCCTTAAACCTTCAGAATAGCAACAAATTATGGCATTCAGACACTTACATTTGTTTTTTTTTTTTTGCAGAAAGTGAAATGAAGGGTTAATATTCTGATACTGACAAGCCACAAGCTAAAGAGTAGTATTGATCATGATGAAAGGCAGTGCTAAAGCCACTCTGAATTATCGCACCATGCTCCACAACAGGCACGTTATTTACTATAAAATTAATCTCTTGTATTGCAACTGGACTGGTACAAGAACCCAGGAGAAACATTGAATTTTCCTGTATGCTTTTTTTTAGTGATGTAATAGTTATGTACAGTGATCCCTTGCCACTTCGCGGTTTGAGTACCGCGGTTTTAGTGCTTCGTGGATTTTTTTCAGAAATATAAAATAAAATATATAATAATATAAATAATTTTAAAAAAATTAAAAACTGCGGAAACACCACAGTATTTTGTGCGCATTCTCTCACAGTGAAGAAATGCTGTGAGCCAGCCTGGCCCCTTTAAGAAGGTGGCCTTATGGGTAATGGTGTAGCCTTAAGCCTGATTTATACTCGAACTCTGCGTAGGTGACGCAGACACTACGCAGAGACTCCGGTGCGCCTCCTCAAAATTGTAGGTCGACGCAGACAGTGTCGCAGAGAGGAGCGAAAGGAGGCCTGTGATTGGTCAATTCTACATCCGTGTAGAAAAGAGCACGTCATTGAAGAAATGAGGAAGTACCCACATCTGTACGATTCTGGCTCTCCACATTACAAAGACAGCACATATTTTAGTAATTCATGGAGGGAGATAGCGATGAATGTGGGTCTGGATACAGTCGAGACGGTGGGGAAGTGGAAAAACGCAAGCGATACGTTTAGTAAGTTTAGCTAGTTCGTGATTGTCCCGCTTGCGTTGTGGCATAACGCGGAGACCGCGCGAGTATAAATCAAAAGTGACGGTGGCATCTCTGCGACAAGCTGACGGCGACACATTGACGCGAGAGTATACACGGCCCTTCATGGGTAATGTAGTGTGTGTGTCGTGGGATGGCAGAACGAAAACGGGGTTAGATGAAAAGTGTAGTGAGCATCAACAGCAGCCCAGCGTGTATAGATTTACATTCTCTGTTAACCGACAGGAGCCCAACAATACAACCTGTGTGATGTTACAAGTTCCTGCAGTACCAGAATAAAGTGCTCGTTCCATGCAGAGAAAACCGGACTTTTGTTTTGTGTTGTTAGCGTGTTAGCCGCTAATTACGAGCCAAAAATAGCACAATAGCAACGGTTTCTTTACTACAGTTCAGAGACCAGAGGCTGTGAAGGTAACAGAAAGACCACAGTTGAGCCTTTGTCTCATTTCGCTGCAGTGTCTCGCTACTTTTTGGGGGTTTTTATACATATTTTAAACACATTATTGAGCCTCGGGGGGCTCCAGCTCCAGTTTGCGGATTTTGATCTTCGTGGGGGGGCGCCGGTCCCCATTAACCGTGAAAAATAAGCGATCACTGAATTGGTAATGTACAGTTAGTCTCACTGCAAAAAAGTCCTTCAACATCCCAGCAAGTGAAAGTTTAAAAATGGGGCAATCGCTTTAAAACTATGGTGTGTGGGTGTAACAAGTCTGTGAGGCTGAGAGCCATACATGCCTTCAGCTGTAGTTCATTACTATAAGAAAATCTGTATCCTATTATGATCGAATAGAGTTAGTGTTTACGGTTGTGACATTGTGTTTGACATTCAACTTCTTCTTTTCTTTTTTCTGTTTTGTTTTGTTTTTTTTAAGATAAAGACGGCCAATATCAGTCACTAGAGTATACTTAGCTCTATAGGTCTGAGGGATTAGACAATAGGGAGCATGGGGAGAAGAACAAAAAAAGCTGAGGGGGAGGAGAGTCTACCATCTGGAGGAACAGGCAAACACTCAACTGTTTGTTCATGAATGACAGAAATGTTTTGCAAAGGTCTCAGAGAGGAATGGATTCATTCATCTTTCCTCCTTTTTGTGCTACACAGAAAGGATGTATAATGGAGTGTCACAGTCCCTCAGTAACAGTGAACTTTGGCTGTATTTCTTCCTCAACATCATCAGTTCAACTATCCCGTTGACAACTGGTGTCTCTCCATGTAGTCCACCAATTTCTACAGAGAATATACAACCTCTGTGCAACTTTAAAACTCATTTTCATTTCATTGTCATGCTTCCAGGCTTCCCTGCATGCCTCTAACCCCTTTCCCTCCGAAGGCAGGCCCCAAGGGAGGCATAATCTCTGAGCCTTTCATGCTCCCTGCATGGTGCCTGAGAGCAGAGGAGTCTAGGAGACCATTTATCTGCCTCAGCAGAAGAGCTACAGCTTTGTATGGAGCAGGTGCTGCCACTGCATATCTTTTAAAGGGTTACTCCAGCATTTTTAGAATTAGCTTTGTTCTGACATACCCTTAGCTATGTCAGGGGGTAAATACATAGACCTGGTATTTTTTTATGTTTTGTTTAATTAGGGGTTGGTAGGATGTAATGAGTGAGTATAGCCCTGTACATCTCAGAATTCATACAACACATACCATATATAAATGTATATGTAGAATTAAAGATAACTAATTTAAATGTGTAATCTGACTTGAATGGTACTCTTGAAATGTTACTCCCTGTGAAGAACTGAAGAATTCTCCTGAGACTACAAAAACAAGTTCACATTCAGGTGGTTTCACCACCTTGATGGAATACTGCAAACTCATCAAAAAATATGATTTAAATTAAGCTTACTTTCTGTGCATACTGGAGCATTGTTACAGTTGCAGAAAGAAGTTGTTGACATACTTTTGTATGGTTGTGCTGATTTTACTTATTTATTTTTACTCCCTTGTTCCGGCTTCCTCCCACAATCCAAAGACGTGTATATAAGGTTAGCTAGTGGTTCTAAACTGGTCAAAGGAGTGATTGTGAGTGTGCGTGGTTGTTCGTCTTCATGTGGCCCTGCATGGACTGCCCACCTGTCCAGGTGTACCCCTGCTCTTTGCCCGAGGAGAGCTGGGATACACTCCAGGAGATCCCTGTTACCCTACATGGGATTAGCATGGATGATGGATGGATTTTTATATAAGGTAAATGTACAAGTTACAACATGCAAATTAGGAGATTTTGGAGATGTTTGGAAGTTTATTTTGGTTTTGTCAGACCTGGTTATTGGATGCACAGAGAAAGTATTTACTCCCTTACCTAGCTCAGTGGCTGACAGCAAAATAAGCTCAGTCCTAAAATGTTGGGAGTATTTCTTGGATATTATGCGCAGGGAATACTCTGAGATCTGTGGCTCTAAAACAGCCTTCAAAAACTTACACTGCCAAGGGGACTAGTTTCACAATGAACTGCAGCTCAACTCTCACTCTTTCTGGGTTGAAGGTATGCTTACATCAGCAGAAATACATCACACACAGCATATCATATAAACTGGTGCCACCCACCACTTTAGCTGTTCTCTCCTTTTATATTTCCCTCAACTTTAATCCCTTCCGCTGTTTAACTCGGTGGGCTTTTCTACTTTGCTTGCTAAGAAATCTCCCCTTCTGTAAATGATACAGATATCTTTTGTTTTACCAAGTTCTCTGCTAATGTCAAACTATATTTACATTACTAATGTTGCTTTAATTGCATTTTGAATAAACCGCTTCACTCTACACATGCAAACCAAAAAGATTTGATTAGTAAGCATCCTCTCACCTGTCTCCATGATGTCAACAAGAATTACAAACCCCCACAAAGAAATATGAGCGTCATCGACTGAACACACGCCTGAAAGTGGAAAGTGCTTTTGTAGGAGGAGGAGATGAGTGGTATTTGTTCATTATTCTGCTCCTTGGTGAACACGTGGAGGATTCTGGGGGTCTCAGCTCTAACAACAAACAGCTGAAGCAACTTCCACAAGCCTCAAGTACAGCTTTAAACCTCTGCTAATAGAATACAGGATACTATTAATTAGAAATGTGCTGGCAGAGTACAATAGGACACATCATATAAAACTGTTCTTAGCTGTTTGTGCCTGTAGGGATGTCAAGATAATTAGGCTACATTACAAGCTTCCTCACTTTACAGTACTTTGTATTGTACCACCACCTTTTCCAATGTCCAAATCTCATGTGAAATTATCTGGATACGATTAGGCTGAATTGTACGACAATATGCATCTTACATTTTAATTATTTATCCATTTATTCTCAGGTGTGAAATTGATTGGCTTATCTGTCCTTTCCACTTCTACTACTGCGCTACTATTTTTAATCATTAGGTGTCCAGCAGATATATATATACATATAAATTACGTCTTGATTCTCCAACTGTTTTGGAGTGCTTCCAGCTGACCAGTGAAAACTAATTAAATTAATAAAACTGGGTTACAAAGTCAAAGCCATAGAACTAAATGCTCTCAACACACATACAGTATCTGAAATGAGGTGGACTACAAAATGAGCTTGTTCATTTCTCTACCTGTGAGTTGCTCCTTTGCATCTATAAAATACTTTATATTTGAGTTATTGTCAATTTTTAGTTTAATTTGAATTGTTTTACTATTTAATCTGACAGTAGCACAGTGTCCAGCACCGGGTTGCTGGTGCTGCTTTTCTGCTTTTTAACACTGACAGTAAAGGACATCTTTTTGTTGCTAAAAAGTCCTGCAGAACTAAGGGAACTGTAAAATGTTGGGTGGGTGTATCAGTCTCTTCACAAACTCTAGAATATGTCAAGTGATGTGTATGTTGCTAAAATTGTAAAATGACTCAGAGCACTGATGCTGTCTAACGAAGCAGCAGTCCCGTTATGTCTGTGTGCGCTGCACCCCACAGTGGAACCGTTATTTCCCGTCCTCATTTCAGAGTCGTAACCACTGTCAAAACACATGATGGGAAAGCTTCCCTCCAGAGTCGACTAACCAGATGCACACGCAGAGTCCTGTATACGTTTCCTGCACACAAACTGGGATTTATAAACAAAGAATGTCCGGTGCAAATGTGCACGCTTCCCTAATTTTTCAGAACAAGCATCCACACATTTTTGCAGGGTTTTAAACCAAAGATGGAGTGCAAGAGAAATCAACAGGGAACAACACAATATCAATAAATCAGGTTGATAGTGATTTTTTTTTCCAAAATATTTTTTTTAATTTTTTAGCTTGCTTTAGTTTTCTTATGGATGTTAAAAAATAGCTTGAGCTGTGCACAGAAGTCATATCATGGCTAATGCAACACTCTTACACGACAAGCCACTCTCATACAAAAACTCATGTTTTTGAGTGTCTGTTGTGCTCTTTTTTTTCTTTAAGGAACACATTCTTAAACTGATACATCAAGGGCATTCAGCATCTTGCTCAAGGACACTTTGGCATGCAGATGGCAGGATCAGGGATAGAACCAGCAACCTTCCCACTGATGACTGCTTTAGTTCCTAAACCAGCAGCCCCGTTTTTGCCATGTGGTAGAAATCAAATTCATGTACATATTTCACTTTCACAAAAATTTGAGTTTATAAATGAGAACCTTACATCTGGCAAAAAGACTGCACATGTGCAGACATATCAGTTTTAATCACGAAACAGACTGTTATCCATCTGGCCCTCAATGTTGCTGCTGTTGTCTAAAACAAATCAGAATTAGTTTTTATGTGATAGTTAGAGGGTTATTCTTTTTACTAGCCTATATATTAGGATCATTTGAGTCAACAGCATTTTCTTTACTTTTTTAATCATCAGAGCTGATCAAAGCTTCATCTAGAAGCTGTGGCCTTGGCACACTGACTGCAGCCTCTATCGATCTAACTTTAAGTGTAATTAGTTACACTGCATGTGACGAAGGCGTCGACCGGCTCATTCCTGAATGAGAGCGTTTCCATGCAACCAGAGTTTTGTGTGCTCATGTCTAACTGCAGCTGTTCACCCTCAGTAACTCCTTTTTTTCCCTTAACTGTAGCACCCACCTTAACTTAAACACATCTCTCTGATTGATTACTTGAAATCAAGCTGCAATTACAGACTTTTCAGTAAAGTCCATTTCCCTCCAGTGTTGCACAGAGAAGGTTGAAATAGTTCTTGGATTCAGAATAATAGAATAATGCTGTCTCACAGCAGAGTTTGCCTCCTGCCAACAGGATATAAGCATGAGTGCTTTTTGACTTTTTTTGTTTTGTTTCATTTTCTTTTTTCTTTTTCAGACTCAGGCTGCTGAAAAACGTTTTGAGGATTTCTCTTTTCTTTTTCTCTGGAAAGACATTATCATCTGGAAATACTTATGCAGTTATTTTTGAAGGCCCCCTATCAGATTTCCCTCAATGTAAAAGAGCCGACAGCCGAAGAAACCTAGAAAATTCAAACCATTACAGAACCATTGATCTGCCCGAGCTACAGCTGCAGGCTTTTCATCAGAAACAAATGCTTGAATGTGACCATGACATGAGGGAATACTTGAAATTTAAATGAGAAGAGTTACATGACGTGCATGTAACTGAGGTTAGAAAACTGGATGTTGCACTTAAAAATGTTGTTTCGAGCTGTGTGCTTTAGTTTTATATAATGCGTAAAATCCTGCGTGCTAATGGGAACATTCTACCACCTCAACTCACCTTACTGCAAAATGCTTTAAAGATAAAATGTCTGGCTTCAATTACCCCGCCCAGATTTGGCATACAACATCACAGGCGTCTATAAAATTATCATGGCAGTTGTAGATGTGGCATAATTCACACTTCCTTGTGTTGCAGTATGTTTTCTTTGATGTTTGCAATTGGTTTCAACAAAATTATTCTCATCTGTGCAAATTTGAAGTAGAGTTTTAGCATGTTTGGTAACCATCAGTGGAGATATTCACAGAAGCACAGATATCCATTTATAGAGACCATGCAGATGAACGGCCATACTGAACTTTACAGCTCTCTCTTTAAGGTCAGATGTGTCACAACTACAGCTCCCAAGGTGCACTAGGCCAGAGCAACAACTGAACACCAGCAGCAATCCAGGCCAGAGATGCTGCTCAGACACCCACCATGACCGCTGCTCCCCAACAGGGCGGGCCGTGACCACGCCGGACAAGAGTTTAAGAATAAAGAGCCACATGTCTGCTTCTATAAAGTATCTTTATTAGGCAAAGAAACTCTAGCCAATCACTTACCCTGATTCTGAAGACATTTTTAAAAGTCTCAGAGAAACTACTGACTGTTGCACAGATAAGCAAACAAAAACATCATATTCATTTTTCTCTGTCTTTTCTACAAAAAGACCTCAAATCCTCATCGCTTCAAACTCAGTTCCCATCATATAATCTTTTTGGTTTTTATTCAGTTAAATCTGAAATAAAACACAGAAACGTTAAGAAACAAAATGAAAAAAAAAATAAACAGGATTATAATAGTAATGATGCTATTTGTTTGTTTTGATGGAAAGTGGAGGAGCAGCTGTTTCGGTCAGTGGAGGGACAGGCAGCCTCGGACGAAGAAGAGGACAAGTGGACTGGCCATCAGCAGAGACAGGTGGACGAGGTGAAGAGGATCTTGACCAGGCTGTCATGCTGTGGTCAAAGGTACAACACAATTTCTCTACATTTTCAAAATGACAGCGGGCGACAATTTATTCCAAGAGGCAGTAGATTCTTGTAAAGGTGTATATTCATCTTCCTTGTTTTGGCCACTGAGGGTCAGAGAAAATGTGGCTTCAAGAGTATTACTGAAGAGTTTATTTATTTATTTACTTAAATAAAAGTTCTAAAGATCACAAAATGCACCATTCAGTTTGAAAATAAATTCCTGCCTGACCCAAGGTAGGAAAAGCTTTTTTATACTTTACTGTCAGATATGAAGGAAAAAAAAGTGTATGTATCTTTTGGTAAAAGTGCATTCAGGTCTGCCTATTATCTGTTTGCTTATGTCAAATGTCAGTGTCCAAGTAGGAGGAAGTCAGTCTTGATTTTGGGGAAACTGTTGTGAAATAAAATATAATGAGCAAAGTAAGATAAAATGATGAACCTGTTGCTGAAATATAAGGTGCAGAAACTCCAAATTTGTGAAGGGAAATATAAAAAAAACTATCATGTAATTGTGCTTTTATACTTTGAACCTCTTGCAAATATGCCAGTTTGCACTTGTGTGCTATAAAACTGAAACTGCAGTTTGAATAAGAAATACATACACAGAATAACACTGCCAGTTATTTTTTTGTGCCCAGTGACAAGTTGCCCAGAGATAAAGCTTCATTATCTACATTGACAATTGTTCCAATTCTCAGTCTGATAGGACTATGTCTTCTCTCTTAATATGCTCACAACAAGGTGTGACGACAGGGCATTCAAGACGTTAATGTCTCATTTCGGGAGCTCAAGAAGTGAAAAAAGCTGCAGCACCGTGGTGGAGCTCCTGGAGAGGGTGACCAAGCTGCATAAGCAGCTGGAGCTGAAAGAAACCGAGGCAGACGTAGACACAGACCAGGTACAAACCATCACTGACCTCCATCACACCAGGGTGGGCTCCAACACCATCTATTTCTCCTCAGCTGAAACTTTTTTTTTTTTTTCTAAAGCACTTCTGTGCCTGTGTGGTCAGTGCCAAACTACACTGTTTACTGCTAAAGGTTATTATGTATGAAAGTGGATGGCTTCAAAGGCCAAACCACAGCTAATGGTATAACCCTGCAGTTTCCACCTAACCAAAGCACCAACAGTGGCTACAAAGCTTCCCTTTGTCAGTGTGTGTGTGTGTATGTGTGTGTGTGGGTGGGTATGTGTGCTTGCAGCTGTTTCTCACTGGGGCCGACCACAGAAACACTCCCTGGTTTTTGCTGCACAACACTTAGAAGTATTCTGAGTTAAAGGTCTCCTGACACAGTTCAGCAGTATTTTTCAAAACACAGGAAGACAGGCAGAAGGGGGACAGTGATGTAATGAGTTCCCAGAACATCTCAGCACTCAGAGAGGAAAAGTTCAAACTAAACAAAGTGAAGCTGACTGTGAAGCTGTGTTTATGAGCAGGATGTGTGGGGTCACACATCTGTCCTGAAGTACACGATGACATAAAGGTGCACTGCAGGGATTTCAAACACCTACAGACTGTGGAGGTGAAGATGAAGCCAATGAATATATTTATGATGAGATCTATCTATCTATCTATCTATCTATCTATCTATCTATCTATATATATATCTAAGTCAAAGTCAAATGTCAACTTTATTGTCAATTTTTCCAAATGTAATAAACATACAGAAGAATGGAAAAAAACGTTTCTCACTGTCCCACGGTGACAAGTATGAAGTCAAACTTAAATGTTCAACAGTTAAGAAAAGAAAAACAGTTAAAAACAAGAACATTTCTGACACCAGTGTACCTAATAAAGTGCAAAAAGGATTCATTGCAAGTATGTTGGATAGTAGTGTATATATCTATATATAAATAAATGAAATGGTATGATATGTGTCATATATCAGTTTTAATAAAATCTATCACAATAAAATCTAAAAGTTCTATGAGGCAGTAATGTGCAGCAGTAATGCAAAAGAAAGTTTAGCAGCTGAAATGGTATAAATATGTGTCATGTTTAAATATCTATTACAGTTTTTTTTTAATATATATACATATATGTGTGTGTGTGTGTTTCCTTTTTATTAGTGTTTTTAGATGTGTAGTTGGTAAATTTTCACATTTCCTCATATTTAGAAATGTAACCAGCATCCAGCTGCAACTGTAAAATGATGTACAACTCCAGAGTATATTTCCACAGGCTTCAAAATCTGTTTTTGCTCCTGTTTTTTTGTAATTTTTTTCCCTTATTTTCAATAATGCCAATTAAAAGACTACCCAGCAAAGGTCTAGCTATCACGAGTGCATCATGTGTGTAGCAGAACAGTCATGTTTTCCAACTATTAATAAACACTGTCATTTATCTCCACTCTTCCAGACTCACTGTTCAGCTGTTGGAAATACAAAGTAACAAATCTGTAGAGATCCACCACTGAAAACAGTGCAGAGCAAACCCACCATTTGAATTGAATTTTACTTTATCCCCAAAGGGAAATTATATTGTTGTAGTATACACTGAAAAACTGTCGAGACAGTCTGAAGTCTTGTGTAAAACCTCCAGAACCCATCATGAAGTTTTTGGGGTGTATGTATTTATTGCCTGGCAACAACTGGGCCAGTAACGGGACATGTTTTGGCAGCATCGGTAAGTAACACTGCTGAACTCTTGTTAGACAACATTGACTGAACCTCTCTGGCATCAGTTAATATCTGGGGTGCAGAGACACTTTTATAGTCGCATGTTCAAGATTATGCTGTCTGCAGTTAACAGGGCTGCAGTCCCTCCTCACTTTAGTCAGTTTAGTCTTGCTGCTGTTTTTGCTGTCTCTGTATGCACATATGAAAGTGGGGGCGGAGGGGTGTTGGGGTCCAAAATATGTTTATGCGGCCATGTGTTGATGGCGCCTGAAGTACCTTAATTCTCAACCGATCTGGTTTGCCTTCATTAGTGCTTATTCCATTTTATATGACAGTTATCTCATATTTTTTCATGACAGTTCAGAGAAGAAATGGTACAAAAACAACTGAGAGTCAAGATTAGAGACAGGAGGACAGGTGGACAGGAGAAAGCTGGAGAACAAGTTCCAGCAAAACAACGTACAAAATGGGTGGTTAGGGATAAAAAAAAAAAAAAAGATCACAGGCTTCAAGCAGAAGGAAGATCACATAGATAAAAGTCAGAAAAAGTTAGACAAACTATACAGTTCTTACTTGTGATAGACGTGGATACGTAGCTGAGATGACTCCAAAGACATAGTGCAGAATCCTCATTGAGGTAAAGAATAACCCCTGAGTAACAGCTAAAGGCATGATAACCTCACTGGAACTGGCAACGCATCTCTGTCCCTGAGTCCTGCACCATATGTCACATATGCTGAAAGACTGAAGTTAACCAAAGAGCACCTTTCGCAATCCACAATGAAGCTGTGAAAATATTTCGTGGACCAATGAAACAAAAGTTGAATTGCTGGGGATGAATGCTTCGTCATGATGTATGGTGTGGAAAGGGCAGATCTTGCCAACATCAAAACATCATACCAAAGGTGAACTATGGTGGAGGAAGCATCATGATTCCAGTTTGAGTTCTGGCATCAGAGCCTGGAACATTTGAAGAAAACAATTGTTTAGAGATCCCTCTGAGCTTCTCAAACCAGATTATAGTTGATTCATGCAACACTCCTAGGCTTCCAAGTCTGTTTAAAATATTCAACATAGTATGTGGAGGGACCACCCACTGTTGCAGTCATACTTGGCTCTAACTTATGGTATTGAAGTCAAGTACTTAAAGGTCTTGCCCCAAAACCCAATTCTGTCTGACCATTCTTTAAATCTCATTCCAGTTTTCTTGTCACAATAATGTTGTATGTAATTTAAAAAAAAAAAAAGATTAATTACAATAGAGACCTAGATGACTGTTCATCTCCTGCTCTCTGTACATTTCTCCCTTCTGTTCATCTCCACTGCAAAATGAAAAAGTCAAAAGAAGCACATATATTTGTCTGCATTTGTTTATGCACAGTTTCAGTCATAAAACAACAGTTTTATGCATATGGATCCAAATATTCACATTCGAAAACCTACATTATGAGTACTGATCAAGAAAGAAGATGGTCACTCTGGTATTGATTTTGAAAGTTCTCTTGTGCCATGTTGTTCCAGATGAAGGACTCTCTGATCCAGGAGCTGCAGCAGAAGGCTGAGGAGACTGAGCTGCTTCAAATGGAGCTGCAGATGGTGGAGACAGAGAGAGTTCGCTTGTCCCTGGTGGAGGAAAAGCTTGTGGACATCCTGCAGCTCCTGCAGCAGCTCAGAGACTTGGTTAGTCACAGTTTCAGGGCCAATTTTTTTTTTTTGTCATTACTATCTAATAGCTATTTAGACTCAGGGACTCTGTGAGGGGCATTACTTTGAAAAATGAAAGTTAACTTTCAAATAAGGGTTTTCTCAGTTCTTTTACTTCTAGCCTTTTTTATTTTCCAACAATGTGACAATGAGCAAATTAATACCCCAAACAACCCTTTGAAAGCTTATGTGGATACAAGAGCTCTCTCTTGTTTCAGGACGTCTCACGGCGGTCTCTGGGGAAAATCCTGCTCAGCACTTTGGAGTCTGGCAGTGACCCACAACACGGTCAGTCGAGTTTGCACAGTTAATAAAATTAATGCACGTGCTGTGAAATACGTCAGCAAAAATTTACTGTTCCCCACAGCAGAGAAAAAAAAAAATGAAAGAAAAAAATTAAGTTTGCATTTGGTAGTCTGTCAGATGACTCTGTGAGGTCACATGTGCTTTTTTTTTTTTAAACACAGGGAAAGCCCACATTCTGGAGGTGCTCAAGTGCTCTCTATCATGAACTGGCTGCTTGTGAGATTCTGTCATCTGGTGGACCTCTGGGGAAGACACAGACTCAACAGCAGTCCCGAAGCCCCCTCATCATGTGCTAAGAAACACTGCCCCCTGCTGTGCATACAATGCTCAAGCATCTTCTCAAAGATGCTGAAAATGGTGTTAAATGATGATTGTGTATTATACTGTAGGGTATATAGTCCTCATATATTATTATACATAAAGGGATTTTAGCCTAAAATTGTAGCAAAGAAGTTTTTCGCATTTTAATGAAATTCTTTCTTTCACATGTTTTTCAAGGTATTTTATTGTATAAATGGTCCTCTGCAAAAGTCTTAAGCACCCCCAGTCTTGCTGTATTATTAAAGTTTTAATGACATCCATATTTATTTCCTCTATAAGATACAGACAAAAAATATAAAAATGTGGCTGTCTCAAGCTTAAATAGAAATCCTATTTAATATCACTGCAAACATATGTCTGGGACAGTCTCCTTAAAGAGTTAAATCTGGGCTTGATCCTGAAGGAGGTCCTATTAAATACTGACTTCTTCCCATTGAGTCATTTTGTTATGAAAATTGTCTTTTGAATCCATTTTACCTTCAGGGCAGCTCATGTTAGTTTTTCTATAGTGCCAGTTTTTTCTTTTTTTTTTTTTTTTTTTGATTAATTTAATTAATCAGACATCATCTGTTATTACCACTGTACTTTTTGTTTTTATCTTAAAGCAGCTCAAAGGGAGTTTTGTTTTGTGTAATTTTTTTTTTTTTTTTAATCAGTGGCCTCTCTTATAGGTACAGAGTCACTTTTATAACACTGCACGAGATGACTCTAATTTGCTGTTCTTTCTTGAGTCTCTCATTTTCCTCTGCCTTTATGTCCACTGTAGCTCTGAGAGCTGCTTTAATCACTGTTGGTGTGAGACATAGTGCCGTAAGTGATATGCAAGAGTCCAAAGTTGATTTGGCTGGTTTTTGACAATAGCAGTATCGGAAGATCAAAATGGCTAGACAACACTCCCAAAAAGTATAATACTCCTTCAAATCAAAGTAAAATTTTGAACTGGAAGATAAAGTCCTTTGTGCTCCATTAATAAAAACACAGAAAAATATACGTGGATGGTTGTTTGGACATCGATGAAACAGTCAAGATGTGCCTAAGACTTTTGCACAGTACTTGAACTTTTTTTTGGTCACATTAGGATTTCCCTATTTGTACTTTTTTTGTGTGAAATTGTTAAAATAAGCTCAGCTCTTTGAACTCTATCAACCTCAACACTTAACCAGCCTCCATGGTGACGTTAATGGAATTAAAAATCCATATATCAGTCTCCATTTCATGATCAAATTCATTTAATAGACAGCATTACTAAAAGGACTCATATGCAGAGAAATGCAATTGCAAAAACTATTTTGACCTGCATGTGCAGTCCTCAGGACGCCTCAGTATTTTTTCACTGGGTCTTCATTAATTTGTAATGTTTGGAAATATGGTATCTGATTGTACTGAAATATTCATTTGTCTTTGGCAAAATACACCACATGACTTTGAACAATTAAAGAAACCACTGAAAAATTGTTACAGTAAATTTGTTTCTTCTATCTTATGCCTCCCATCTTTTCCCTGAACTTTCAACTATGCATCAGCAAACATATGGATCAGAGTTTTTTTAGGCAGAAATGAACAGTGAACAGTGATGCATTCACAATTAGTAGAGGGAAAAAATATATGACAAACATCCAACAGGGCTTTGATAAAACAGAAACAACCAGTAGACCCACACGAATCTGGTTTACTGTATGGCACACTTAGACTAGATGGACCGGACAGCTTCGTGGAGTTCCACAAGGTCCTGTGCAAAGAATTAAAACTAATTATTTTTCTGATTCAAACTTGCAAAATAGTCAAGCTGACATTTGCAGTGTCCAGTAGTTTTAAGAAACACTCATTGGTTTTCCCTGAAGAGGCCTAGTGAAAACAGATTTTGGATAGAGGGTAGCAGGTGGTCAGACCACCCACTACCCTCTATGCAAAATCTGCGAGATACAGGTACCGCAAGAACCGGTTTGTGCAGTCCAACTGCATGTCGGACTGGGTGGACGCGTCCAAATCGCGTCATTGCGCGTCCACCCATTCACATTGGACGCACAACCGCTCTACTACCTCTCGATTATGCATCACTGTATTACTTGCATACGTTATTATTCTCTTAAGGGCAGATGATGTCTGTACAGCTGTGGCAGGATCTCATTCAGATGTTTGAGGATAGAGGGTAGTGGGTGGTCAGACCACCAGCAGGCATAGTGACTATGTGCAACTTGGGCATGTTTTCAGGTCAGGTCATCTTTTAACTATGTTATTGAAATAAAAAAAAAAATTTAATTTAAAAAGGTGAATATACTAAATTGTTAATATAAACTATTAATGTATAAAAATATTTCAAATAAAGGTAGTTAAAATAAGTTATTTTAACATTTATTTAAATAATTTAAATACATTTATTTTAAAAGATGTAATAAATAACATAAATTTAAAATTAAATTTAAAGAACACTACTTTATATTCCACTACTTGACACAGTTCAGTTCACGAGGCTCGGACTGCTTGGCAACCGCAGAAATCCCGCGAGACATCATTATTTAGGAGGAAAAGATCCAATTTCGTTTTAATTTGCTATTCTTCAGATTTCCAAAAATTACAGAGACGGAAGGAAATGATAGGATGAGAATCGAGCAGACTTTGGTAATAAGAACTGCAGGGACAAGCTTGAAGTCGCTCTCGCGGGATATCTATCGACTGTCTAAAGTATGTGGTGTTGCCTAGCGACGTGACTCTAATCACTCTAGTACATTACGGTTGTCGTGTCGTTTCTTTGTCTAGGTTTTAGTTATTTTAAAGCGTGCTCGCAAATTAAAACAAACAAACGGAATGGCGTCTGTGACATCACAGCCCCATTTTATTTTTGGGTTACGAAAAGGTGTGAATAACAATTTGTGTTTTGTTGATGAGCAAACAGTCGTATTTCCCAGCGGAAATGGCTTTGTATGCCACAACTTCGTCCAGAGATCTCAGCACTTCATTTCAGGTATTTTGACCGTATATATATATATATATATATATATATATATATATATATATATATTAGTGCTGGGCAATATGACGATACATATCGTGGGGACGATAGAAAAGTGTGAATCGTGCCATTTCTTTTCTATCGTTTCTAATCTAATTTTATCAATTATTACAGCAAATATGTAATTAAATAACCTGCAACAATAAATTTGATAGAATAATATCTACTTCTACAAAGTAGCCTTTTATGTTTGCACTTTTATTCATGGTTAATGCCTTAAACAGAGTTCTCTTCAACCCTGATGTTTACTTTAGACACTTTATATTGGTTTGCAAACTTTGCACTACAAGGTTACAGATTTCAGAAAGTTGAAAAATAAATTGTGTTTTATTTTTTTATAGCTGAACTTCAGTGCAAAAATGTGTTTTTTTCCTCTCAGAAACTGTTTGTGCACTTTAAAAAAATGTGAAAGCTACTGTACCTCTGGACCTACCGGTTTTTGCTGCACTAAAATGTATGTTTGTGACAGTTCAGCTAAATGTCCTTTCAAAATAAAGTTGAAAAGTAAGCAATTAAATTTTTGTCAGACTTTTCAGAGAATAACTGAAAGCATACTTTATTATGGTATATCGTGATATATATGTCGTTATCGTGATATAAAATAGTCCATATCATGATATATGATTTTTTACATATAGCCCAGCACTAATATATATATATATATATATATATATATATATATATATATATATATATATATATAGAGAGAGAGAGAGAGAGAGAGAGAGAGATGGCTTTCTTAAACACCAAAGTCTTTCTTAGTAACTCTGGAAAACTAAGTTTCTGTTTGCGCCATTTTGTCTTGTTGAAGTTGTTTTGTCTTTCTGCTGGTAGTTATCTGTGTGTGTTGTTTGCAGGTTCAGAGAAGGGCCTGGGCGTGCGCGCTATGGCCATCAGTACAAACCGTCGTTACCTTGCAGTGTCAGAGTGTGATGAGAAGGCCACGATCACAGTCTTTGATCTGCAGCACGAGCAGGGCAGGAAGATCAAAGTCCTAGATGCTGGGAATATGCGTTTAAAGGAGTTTTTATGCATGGCATTCTCCCCTGATTCCAAGTATCTGATAGGTCAAACAGGGGGCCCAGAGTGGATGTTGATCCTCTGGCTTTGGGAAAAAAACAAAGTGCTAGCAACAGTGAGGACAACTGCCTGTAATAATTCTGTAACCCAGGTGACTCATTTATGCTTTTTTTTTCTAGTCAGCCAGAGCTTTCATACATGATGCACACACTGAACATACTGTTTTGACTCACCAGTTAAGCTTCAACCCTCACAACAACATGCAACTTTGTGTGAGTGGCACCGGCATGTTCAAGTTGTTTCGCTACTCGGAGAGAACCCTAAAACAAAGCAGCTTTGCAGAGGTGGAGTCTATGAACTTCATGTGCCATGCCTGGATGTCAGACGGTAGGGTCATTGCTGGAACAGACACGGGCAGGTTGCTGGTGTTTGACTCAGAGGACCCAAGAAAGGAGATCAAAATATCTTCTAACGTTGTGCAGGGGCAGACTGACAGGTCAGATTTGACATTTTATTTACAAAATCATACTTTCACCTTGGAATGATTTCAAATCCTTTTCAGGTACAAGGATCAAGAGTTAAATTCAATATTTCCACATGAGCACAACGCTTCATTTTAATGGGCCTTTAGTTATTATTTCTGAATTAATCCAACTACATCCAAACCATGTTGTGCAAATTGGATTTATGAACTAAACAATGTAACTCAGGTTATCACACTCAGTTATGACCAGCAAAAACAATTAGCAATACGCCAAAAATATTTATTTCATGATTTATTGGTGCTCTGTCACCGGAATGACATGACAATTCATGCCTCATCAGTTTGCTTACATTTATGTGAAAATGTATAATCCAACACTTTTGGGTAGTTGTATTGCTTACCAAAGGAGAAACAGCATAATCTATGAGAATTCAACTAAAAGTTGCCATTGTTTGGAACTGAAGTTGTATGGATGATTACAGTCATTACAGCAAAGATGCTCAATGCAAATTCTCTCCTTTCTTTTGGTTCATTTTTTTGTCACCGCATTAAAATTGCTGCACAGCCGATTGGAGATGAAAAGGATGGAAGAAAATGATGTCAAGTGAAGGTCTGACTGTCTCACGCATCACAGCTATCCTGTCGTACTCCAAAGGCTTCGTGTGCGCTACAGGTCCTGGCACCGTATGTCTGTTTGAAAAGGCAGAGGAGGACATTTACAGGAAAAGTCGGGAGATACAGGTAAATGCGCTTCAAAAAAATGAAAACATCAGTGGTACTGTGGGCTTTGTGTTTATATGAATCTGTATGTGTCAGATTCCCTCCAGATCCTTATGGAAATGATTTGACCCCAGCAGCATGCCAGGAGATCAAGCACCATATGCATCAGTCCGGCAGAGGAGACTTTAGCCATCAGCACTGACCGAGGACAGCTGTATAGAGTCAACATTTCATCTGTTGGTATGAGCCAGGTAATGTCGAGTGACACCTGCCTGTACCATCAGAGATCAAGCAGAAGTTAAACAGTCAATGGCACTGCAGCGGATATTAGTTTAATATCATTACACAGTTGCTGCATTTCTTTCACCTGCACATTCTGTACCATTAAAGGGACCTATATGTACATGTGTCATGTATCTTCCTTTTTCACATTCTTCCTCTTGTCAGCCTCACTGATTTTCTTTTCTTCTTCTTTAAGACTAAAGAGAAGCTGCATGACTTTTGTTGGTTAAGTTGATGTAAACTGTACAACTCTGTCCACCAGGAGGGACCTCTACATTTTGAGTACTTGTCCCAGCCCTGCCACTCCCATACCATTACTGGTTTGTCCATCTGCATTCGCAAGCCCCTTGTAGCCACAAGCTCTCTCGACTGCTCTGTCCGCATATGGAACTATAAGACAAGGTAAAAAGTCACACAGTCTTTGGTATTTTGCCCATAAAATTCATTTTATAAATCACTTAACTTAATTGAACCCTTAATCCGGGTACATAATGGACATGCTTCTGGGCTCTTCTCTGTAAATTGCCCCAAGGGAGTTGGAGTTGTACAAGGAGTTCCCGAAGGAGGCATACAGTGTCGCTCTACATCCCACTGGCCTCTTCATCCTGGTGGGCTTTTCAGACAAACTCAGGCTAATGAGCCTCACTTTTAATGACATCCGTACCTTCATGGAGTTCACAGTGCATGGATGCAAAGAGGTACAGGATACTATTTGTATGTTTTTATTGTGTCTACAGTAAATTTGAATTTAATGGTAATTAATTCTTACTATTTAACTATTCAACTCCACACCTTCAGTGTGCTTTCAGCCATGGTGGCCACATGTTTGCAGCTGTTGATGGCAACGTCATTCACATATATTCTTTCACCTCGTTTGAGAATGTTCTCAGTCTGAAGGGTCACAATGAAAAGGTGAGCCAGGCAAAATAGTGTATTAATGCCTGTCAGATCTTTTGCCAAATTTGTTATCTGTCTGTCCTGATTCTGTCATTGTTGCTATCATTCTATATCTGTATGCTTGCCTGCCAACCAGGTACTTGGTGTTGAGTGGAGCTTGGATGACAGCAAAATCGTGTCTTGTGGGATGGATGGTGCAGTGTATGAGTGGAACACACAGACAGGGGAGCGGGAGTCAGAGAGTGTTCTCAAGTCATGCAGTTACACAGATGTTGCCTTCTCTTCGGACAACAAGACCATCTTGGCTGTTGGAACAGACTTCAACCTGAAGGAGATCCAAGACTGTCAGGTAAGTAGACTCAATATTTTCCTTAAGCTGTTCCATGCAGCATAAAGAGTAGAACAGCATGTGATAGTATTCATTGACAGAAATGGACATTTCTCAGTGACCTTACAGCACATTGAAACAATGATTCAGTCCTCCTGAAAAGTGAATTTGAAGCAATTATCTCATGTTTACCTGGATGTCTTTATGCTATAGAGCAAACCCATAAAATTAAAAGGAATTGTTTTTGTTTATTTTACACAGATATTCTGGACAGAACTGGTCGTGACCCTGGAAAGGGCCATAAATCATTGTATTATAGTCAAACCAATTGCTTTCAGGGCATAAAGTATTCTGGCACTATAAATAAAACATCATTTAGACTCGAATAATAAATCAAACGGTAATAATGGAAGTTATTAATTTTTCCTCTGCTGCCCGGTACTAAATGACCCACAGATCAGTACCGGATGAACCCACATGAAACAACACCAGAGGTGTACACAAGTACACCATAGAACTGATAAAACACAGAAAATGATGTATAAGCCTCAGCTTATACAAATATACAATTTGCGAAACATAGAATAACATACCACCTTGGCCTGCAAGTGGACAAACCGGTGAACTTAAACACTTATTATCCTTCTTAATTGGCTTAATATCAGGGCCGTTGTATTGAATGTTTACCGAACCTTCAAGTAAGCTTCAAGTAAGAACCTGTTTTACTTTGGGACCGGAAGTGACGTCACCGTCATCTTTATCACCTTTATCAAGCTTGCTGTTTTACCTTTGCTTATATACCAAAAATTATTACTTCTTTCCTCAAATAGATGTTTTTAAAATATTAAAAAATAGAAAATAAAGCACTTAAAACAAACGTGTCATTTTAACATTCTCTATGGCATGAACAGCACCACAGCCGCATCCAGTGGCGAAACATGACAAAAAAAAAATTAAAAAACCGCAACTGCTGTTACAAAGACAAAAACAGGTCCCTCAGGTGCAAAATGTATTTATTTTTTCTCCCCATTTCAATATTTTAATCCCCGACTCCAAAGATTACAGTGTAATCTCTGGAATCGGGTCCCTCCTCCGGCTCTGGCCGACTGCAGCTTTCATCTTCCTCCATGCTTGTTTTCAACATTTGATGATGCAATTGTTAGCGTGACAGCTATTTATAGGATATTTATATGTATAAATATATGTATTCACATATAGTAGCTGCTTTTAACTGGAAATATTTTTTAATAATTTCAAATTAAAGATCTTTGATCTCTTGTATAAGTTTAAACTACTTGGAGTGCAAAGGATCATGTAAGCATGTATACATGTAATTATGTATATGCTATAAAGTCAAACACCCAGACTGTATGATGGGTTCCTTAACAAACAGAATGATCTGCAATATGCTCCTGGTCAGAACATCACTTAAAGGTATGGTTGGAGATCTTTGAAAAAATGGTTCCAGCAATCCAACTCAAGTGAGATTTTGAAAATAAACTCTCCCTCCATCCTCCCAAAGGCTCTGCCTCCTCCTCTTCAGCTCACCTGCTCGAAACCACGGCTTCACACGATTCCATAGCCGTGTGATCAATCAGTAATCTAGTCTTATAGAGCACATCAACTGGCTCTGCTATCTGCGTATTGTCAAGGTTGGGTGATAATAGTACTTACAGGTCTGAGTCTGAAGGCGACTCCTGTACGAATGGTAGACACTGGGGGGGGGGGTGTTTGAAGGCACCGTTACTTCGTAGAGTAGAGCTATGTGCCATGCCAGCGTCATAATAAGCAGCATTTATCGGTTTGTGCATGAAGCTTATAGTTAACAAAGGTATAGCATTCAACGATATTGGCAAAGCTACCGTCAAGGATAACAACAGCCTAGCTAACGGTGTCACACATAGTACTGTAGCCTAGTTGACAGAGTTGGTAGCTTAGTGAAACATGCTGGAATATGTTCGTCATGTCACTCGATGGACAATAATTTTGTCATCATCTTTCATTTTCTCACTGACTGGGTGAATAGGCCTCCAATACCCATAACCGATCAGTATGTTGAAATATATAATCAGAACAGCATCATCGTACCTATCGAGTAGAAACTGGGCCACCTTGGCATCGGTCTGGAGCCCCTTTTCATTTTTTAGCTGGCGCCAGCGCTGGAAAGCCGTACCGATAACCACTCTTGTTCTGTTTCGTTCTTCGGTTAGCTTCCGCATGGCTGTTGCTTTTTCAACAACAGTTTTCCCTTTGATTTTGCTGCCGGTTGACGTCTTCTACTCTGCCATTGTTGCAACAAAATGATCTGTGCAAGCTAACTTGGTTTCTGGCTTTCAAATAGCAACACTGTGTCTGCTCACCTGATTGCCAGAGCTGAGGGATCTCCCACCATATCTTTAACCAGGACCAATCAGCACATTCAGTAAACACACAGCTGTTACCAAGCATGGCTCGTTCACTCAAGAGACCACCTATTTATGACTAAATAAAAGCAGAGAACCTGATTTAAATGCTGAATATCTAATATTTGAAAAAAAAAAAAAGACTGAATTAATCTTTGTCATCGCAGTTGAGTTTTTGCAGGAATTATCTATGTGCATGTCCATTGATTCCACAGGTTCTGGGGGAAGTTCCAGGTGATGACATAGCTCACACAGCTCTTGCAGTGTGTCATTCTGGTAAGGTTGTCTTCACTGGAACCACCAGTGGAGCTATCAGAGCCATTAAATACCCATTACCCACCCAGAAGGAATGGATCGTGCACCAGGCTCACTGTGGCCCTGTTACCAAGGTTATCTGGAAACACTGATATACACCTTTTATTGTAACTTACTACTGAAATGATCATTGCAACCATTATGTAATTCACTCACTAAACACTTTAACCAAACTGACTCTTTGCAGATGGTGATCACATATGATGATCAGTTCCTGCTGACAGCGTCTGAAGATGGCTGTTTGTTGATATCAAGAATCATCGATGAGGAGGATCAAGGATTGAAGAGAAACAGAGAGATTGTCCACACTGAAGAGATCCTTGTCACAAAGGACAGACCTGGAAGATAAGGTTTTTGTTGATTTATTTGTATAATAGCCATTTAATTTACATAAAAAATTGACAGTATTCTCAACACTGAAATTTGGACTGCACGGAGCTCATTATGTGGGAAAAGACCACTCCTGATGAATCATACTGCTGCTGCCCATAGTTTGTAATCCAGCGATTACATGCACATGGAAATTAGAAAGTTTGTGTGTGTCTGTGTGTGTTTAAACAAATTTGCAAACATAATATCTTCATAAGAAAACATAAAGACATGTACATTTGTAATCTATAATATGAGTCCGAAATATTTGCGCGTGCTCAAAGCATTCCTAAAGTTCTATTCTGTTATCTTTTATTCTATAATAATTTATTAATCCACAAAAGAAACTAAATTGTTGTCTCAGGGTTGTGCAACATGATTTCCATTTTGTGAAGGCTTCTTTCTTTGCATAATCAGCCCTTGAGGCTTCAGAACAGTCACTGGCTCAGATGTTGCTACCCCACCAGATGACTGCAGATGAGACTGCGCTCTCCACAAGAGATTTATGGAAGAAATGTATGAAAATGACCACTTACCTGTGCTTATCATCAGATATTAATTTGAAAGCTTTGCTACTCACTGTAGAACAACTACTTGTGGCTTTTCTCATTTAATGGCATCATTGACAAAATATTATCTTGTACTGTGAAGGAAGGAGAGAGTACCTGCAGGAACGTGTACGTTTTAGTTTAGGACAGTGGTGCGCAAACTGTGGTACGCGTACCACTGGTGGTGCGCGAGCGCTCTCTGGTGGTACTCGGGGTAACGTCAGGACTTTCCACATTTTCACTTTTTTTTTTAATTATTAAATCGGAAACCTACAATGGCATTATAAATACTTTTTAAACGAAATTCAGATAGCAATAAATAACTACAATAAGGAATCTCCTGTGAATTTAAAGCTAATTGAGAAGGCATGTATGGCTATATTTTAAAATTGGTCACCATGGAGGTACTCAGAGAGCTGAACAGTTTCTTAGGTGGTACGCAGTATTAAAAGTTTGAGAACTACTGGTTTAGGAGAAATCTAGGGACACAGAAATGTTCCTGTCTGTGTTTCAGACCCTGAACCTGCAGGAGCTGAGGATGCGTTTGGAGGAGCAGCAGATGGAGACTGAGTACCATCTCCGCCTGAAGGAGATGAACTACAATGAGAAGCTGAAGGAGCTTTCTGACAAGTTTATCCAGGAAATAGAGTCTCTGAAAGCAAAACAGCAGGTCTGTTGCCGTCAGACAATTTTGCTCAATATATTTAAAGGTTTGTCTGTTTGGCTGAAAGGTTTTCTCCCAATAGGGAAGTTTTCACTTGACATCTTTTCTTACTTTTAATATTGCCCAGGGTTCATGCTCTGGGTTTCTGGAAAAACACCTAGAGACAATTTACATTATTAAAAACACTATACAAATAAAGCACAACTGAATTGTTCAGTATGATTGAATACAGAAGCAAACAACTGTTGCTATGAGATGATAAGGAAGTCTAATTATAATTTCTCTCATTCTGGATTGCCCCTGGTGGATTAATTCATCTTAATTTATCAAGTTATTTAATTTTACGTTCCAATTCAGTTTCTTGTTCCTTTTCTTTCTTAACAAAATGTGATTATTTTCCCTATTGTACTGTTTCCCACAGAAGCTTTGGAGAGATCTCTGGTACATTAATAATTAATTCATTTCCAGAAATTAAAGCACCATCTGGTGAAACGTTTATGTGAACTCTTATTCAATGATTACATGGGGAAAACTACTTATAATTATGTTGTGGATGCTTGGATTTTGAAAATGAAATGAAATAAAAACTACTTTATCAATCCCAGAAGGGAAATTCAACAAAAAAAGATTAGATATGATTGAGTTGCTGAGAGAGAAATCTATGGGTGCGATTGATCAGCTGAGTGTTCTCTGGAAGTAAGGTGGAGTTGACAACTATGTATTCTTTCTGTAGAATACCAAGGACGAATAGTGTTTGAAGCTTTTGATCTCTGTAATGATAGGTTGATCATTCCATTGAAATCACCCTCTGCACTGCTGGACATGTTTGTGATGATTTCAACTGAAAATGATATGCATCACAAATCAGGGCCTGTACGTGGAATGAAACATATTGGTGCTTAATCATATATAAACAATAAATTGATGCAATGTCAGTCAAAAGAAGACTTTTGGGAATGAATTAAGAGAAAAAGAAAGATTGGCTCTGAGAGAGGACAAAGGAGAGAAGAGTCTTTAATCATCTTTTGATAGTTTGGCCACTGAGATTACTGCCCCCCCCCCCCCCATTTATTCTTTGTTTTATGGATTTGTTGGAGCTGCTTCTGTTTCTAATGTATTGTATAATTTTATATACTGCTCATAATGCACACTGTAATCACAGATCATGAAAACAGAAATGGAGAAGCTTAAGCATGAGCACCAGGAGAGTTCTGCAACACTTGCCATGAATCACTCATTAGAGCTGAAAGATTTAGGTAAGGAGAAATCTTTCAGTGTCCACACAATACATTTGCTTTTAAGTAATCAAGAGCACTGGGTAATTTTTCTATCACACACAGAACTGTCTTACAGCCAGAAGCTTTTTGTGGAGCATGAGAAGTATCAGGATCATCAGCAAAAACACCAAAGAATGCAGGAGGACTATGAGAAGCAACTGAAGTCTGCAGAGGAGAACAGAACCAAAGCTCTGGAGGAGCTCACATCGCTGTATGAGACAAGGTTGCAGGAGAAGACTCAGATCCTGGCTGAGGTCAGATAGTTATGCATGCAGTACAGTGAAACTACTGAAAGTCTTGGGGTCTTGTTAAATTAATTGTTTTTTTGTTTAATTTATTTGTTTTTTGGAGCAGTGTCAGGAGAAGGCCCAGTTAAAGATCTCTGAACTTGAAGTGATCATAAAGCAGATGGAGGAGGATGAAGAGAGAAAGATCCGCGCCATTCAAATTAAATATGAAAAGAAACTTTACTTAGAGAAGGAGGACAAAACAAACCTGAAGGGAAAAACCAATATCATGGAAGAAAAGGTGATTAAAGCTGCTTCGATAAAGAGAATCCTTGTTCTTGTTGAAGATAATTTGTTCAGATCAGTAATTATGAGAATTTAAGATTTTGAAAAATTAAGGTTTTAACTATTTTTGACTCTTCTTTCTTTCTTTCTGGGTTTTCATGTGATCTTCTCTTTTTGATCTTTCTCATTGAATGTTTGTGTTATCACAGTTAAACAGTGTTCAGATGCAGATTTTTGACAAGTCTGAGGACATACACAAGCTGAAGCAGGAGCGGAAGAATCTGCTAGCGTCTATCCATTTATTGGAGAATGACATCAAGGACCTGAAGAGACAGATCTCTGGACATGAGAAGATGAGTCAGGATCAGGTGGCTCAGCTCAGGATTGGTTTAAAACCTATTTATTACTTTCCATCTAATATACATATAATCAGTAATAATTAGTGAACAGCTGCATTTGGATATATCAGCAATCAACACATGATTTTGGCCCAAAAGCACAATATCTGGAGTTTGAAGAGACTCGATGAGGGTTTTAAACTGAATTAGTTCTTTTTATATGTGTGCATGTGAAGAGCTGTAATATCTACTGACGGCTGAACTAGTCGCAAAATGATGTGAGGGTGAGTGATTAAGAATTGTAATTTCATGTGAAAAAACAAACAACAAAGCCTGAACTATCAAGTCCTTGTCCTACCTAAAACACATGCCCATGTCAGTAAGTAATATAATCACTGTATTTAATTACTGTTGAGCGGTTATAGCTGTGCATATAGTTATAAACTGAGACAGCAAAAAGCAGTCAATAAATCACCACAAATTAAATATACTACCTTTGAATTTAGCAATAAGAAAATGTGCTCTGATTTTGGCCCAAAATGACAGTAACATCCATCAATGTTCACACAGGATACCACAATATCTGGCCTGAAAAAGAAAAATCAGGAACTGGAGAAGTTGAAGTTTGTTCTTGAATTCCAGTTGAACAACTTAAAAAAGCAGATGAATACTCAGCAAGATGACATAGATGCAAAGAGGGAGAAGATCCATCAAGTGAGTCTGTGTGTTTGTCTGAAAACTATAAGGACACAATATCTATAGGGTTGGAAATCACAAGTTTTATTATATTACGATATTACATGTTAACTCAATGTTGATTGATGTTTACTAAAATTACAGTCTGAGACAATACGATTTGATTTGATTCAGGAGCTAGTAATCAGTAAGAGACAATATCAAATGTTGGATTGAACACACTGACCTCAATTCATATCAGATTGCAGTAAGTAAAATATCATTTCACAGTTTTATTTCTGGATTTTACTGTAGTCCTGAAAGGATAATCAATCTGTTCCTTTAACAAAAAGTATTACATACAGTCATGGAAAAAATTATTAGACCACCCTTGTTTTCTTCAGTTTCTTGTTCATTTTGAATGCCTGGTACAACTAAAGGTACATTTGTTTGGACAAACATAACGATAACCACAAAGATTGCTCATAAGAGTTTTATTTAAGAGCTGATATCTTACCATTTTCCATGGTTTTCTTGATTATAACCTAAATCACTTAAGTTTTTACATCAATAGCTATGGCGTTGTACTGCCAAAAACACTGCTTTTATGCATTCAGTGGTTTTCTTTTCTGTCTGTTTTAGTCACATGATGACGTTTAGTGGTACCAGGTATTAAAATGAACAAGAAAGTGAAGAAAAAATGGTGGTCTAATAATTTTTTCCATGACTGTATATTGATGCCTGATGTTAACATTTTCATTTTTATTTCATTTTCATTTTCATTCATTAATGCTATCATAACACTCATCATTAAATCGGTGTATCGATGTAGATTGATAGATCACTACACCCCTAAATAAATTCAGGAGTAAGAAAAAGAATTTGGACTCTGAATTACTTGATTTGAGGCAAAACAAATATAAAAGGGTGTTCTACTTTTTATTTGGCGCATATTTAAAATTTAAAAAAAATTATAATACATTTATGGTGGTGCTGGAAAATATAAGTGAGCCCTCACATTAAATAGCTGGTTAAACCTTCTTTGGCAGTAATTCTGATGAACAGTGCACAACGTTCACAAAGGTTTTTGGACCATTCTTCCCTATAAAAGTAATTCACTTCATCCAGATTCACAGGATGTCATGTAGAAAAGAAAATACATTGTACTAGTACACTCTGTTTCAGCTCTGCATGTGACATCATGAGCTCACTTGTTGCCAGGCTACAGAGACAACACACTGTAGCGAACTGTAGAAATTTTATCCATACCCCTCTCTCCCCGTTACACTTCCATCTTTTCAGAAGTTTGTTAACTGAATATAATGTAGCTTAATATTTCCTTTTCCTAATCCATTTATACTCTAATGATATTGTTTCCATTTGGAAAGCATTATTCAATTCAATTTAAAAATTTAAAAAAGAAAAAGCTTGAGCTTTTTCCTCCTCAGACTCCACAGTCCTTTGTTCGAATGTTGAGACAGACAGGACTGAGGTGGAGTTGCCGTAATGCACAGTTTAGCTAATCCCAAAAACAATATTTCAGCACAAACACTGTCAGTATTAAGTTCAGAAGTGGAGAGGAGACAGTTTAGGTTGTTTTCAGCCACAGGACCTGGACACCAGTCAGTAACTGAGTCCCACCGTGAACTCTTCTATATACCAAAGTATTAAAGTGTCAAATGTGAGGTCATTTGTCCAAAAGGGTAAAGACTGGTTGGAACTGGGTCATGCAACAGGAAAATATTCCAAACAAAAATAAAAAAAATCTAAAACACTGGCTGAAAAAGAAAAATCAAGCCATTGCAATTAAATCCAGACTGAGACTGAACTGAATTATTTCATAATTCCGCCATCACAAATCCAGCACTTTATCGTCAGCCTATTCTTCTGTTTTGTTTACATTTTTCAAAGCTTTGTTAGAAGCTTTCATTTATTTGAGCAAAGTTAAAAAAAAAAAAAAAAACTTTTACAGTTTTATTTTTGCAAAGGCAAATACACTATTGCCTTTAATGGTGTATTCTGGGAACACTCTCCGCTCAGTTTCACTGAAGCATCTGATTTATTTTAACTTGTCAGCATTGTCTGTGCGAATTCTCAGGCATCCAGATGAAGTCATCGCGAGGTTGTGTCATTGTAATTGGACTTCTTGCTTTAGGTCAGAACGTTTCATGAAGTAGTTTCATCAGTCTAAGGAAAAGCTGGTATGGAATCTCAAATTTATTCTTTCTGGCTGGTTTCACTTCACACCTGGCCTAAATAGGTGCATTAGGAAAACTACAGATGTGAGCACAATGATCTAACAGCCCTCACCTGTGCTCAAGAGTGCTCAAGTCCAAGTCAAGTCACGGGTCCTTAAAATTAGGACTTGTTGGGCTCAAGCTTGTAGTACTCGAGACTACAACAGTCTTGACAAGTCCACGATGTACTTGGGTATCCCTATAGCCTAAAATTCCATATAAATGAAAAAGATAATAAAATACTATATTACTTAAAACAAACAGACAGGACAAGTGTTTGCAATGTTGACAGTGACATGTTGTTACTCCTGTTCCACAGCTGGAGGTGGAGCTGCTTCAGATCAACAGGAACAACACTCAGCTGAAGCTCACCATTTCAGACCTGAGGCTCAAACTGAATGCCAGCAATAAAGAGATGCACAAGGAGATGGAGAAAGTAAGCATAAAATAACCTTTGGTTTTCATTCAAAACTTAGTGTAATCCTCGTAGTATAAATTAGGTAATTCAGTTCCGGTTTGGGCAGCGCCATGTAAAGACGTGGTTTTGTCGGGCTCCTCACGGAACTACAAAAAATCTCTCCATTGTTTAATTTATCATTTTAAACCAGTATTTACGACCCTAAGCACATCTATAAACCAGCCAGGTTGACAAGATTTTTCAACTGCGGAGAGGAAAATGTCTGTTTTGATGTAAATCCAGCCAAAAAGAACTTACATTCAGATCAGGCATCATAGTGTAGCCCCCACCCCCTCTTTTTTTTTTTTTTTTTTTTATTTTGGTTTTGTTTATATTACTCTGTATATGCAGTTATGTGTATATGTGTATACATATGTATGACTACTATTTTAATACTGAGTAACTTGTCTGTTTTATTCTCCTGATTATTTATTTTCATTTTTTTTTTAACTATGCATTCCCTCTTGTTCGGGGTATTGAGTTCCATTGTGAGTGTTTAATGAGAAAATCTTTAAAAATATTTGAATATAAATTAGGTAATTCAGCACCTGTTCATTCTCAGCAGTCTGGATAAGTAAAAGCAAATAGTGTAATTATCTGGGCTCTCTGTTTTTAGGAGCAAAACAAATATGACAATAAAGCCAATTATAAAAACTTAGAGATTCTGCTATTTTATGTTTCTGACTGAGGCTGCTGAAGCTTTTGCTAAGGATTTTGGAGCTGAAAATGAGGCTTGAATTAATGTGAATCTGGCTTTTCCCAATGATCTCTGGACAGATGAAACACATGGAGACCCTTCTTCAACGACTCAGGTCAGATCTGCATAACTGTGTTGGGTTCATCCAGGAACCAAGAAAACTGAAGGACAATATACTGAAGATTTATGCTCACTACGTTTCAAAGACTGACAGTGTGAGTTTTGTCCACAGACTAGATCTGGAAGAGTTGCCTGAATGTTGAGTTTATGACACAAAATGTGTTACATAGTCAGAGTCCACTGGTTGCAAACAGAAATTGTGGTTAATTACTGTGCATTCCAAGATATAAATCATAAATTTGTTTTCCAAGGTGGAGGAAAGCCGTGTAGATGATTATCGTCAGAAGGAATTCCACCGCCAGCATGATCACCTGGAGAAGACTGTTGATAGTCTGAAGGTCAGGCTGGAAAAATCAGCTAAGGAGCACGAGAAAGTCTACTTAAGAAAGATGAAGGTAACTAAAAATAAGGATTGCTGCTTCACAACCTATCAGACTTACTAGAGCAGTAAAATTAGTTTGATGACTCAATCCTGAAAAAGAAGCCTGTTATGAACTAGTGACCTGTCCCAGGGGGTACCCTGCCTATTGCCCCAAGACGTCTGGGACAGTTCCAGCAGACTCCCCAGCGAAGCAGCCAAGAGTAAGACTGAAAGCAGGTGTTGAGACTGAGTGAGTGAATCCTGCAAAAATCAGGGTGTTCAGTTCTGAACATGAACCGTGAAAAAATGTTGTGGGTCTTTTTTTTTCTTTTTACAAGCAAGAATAGCATGTCTTAGCAGTGTATCTGGGCTGATGTCTTCTGACATTTCAAATAAGTGGTGCAGCTTTCATTATTGCAGTCACCTACCCTTACTCATTTAGATGGAGTTCAGAGCACTACTGGTAGCATGACTGTTTTCTAACTGGGGAGTTAGAAAACAGCCCCACCGGTACTCTAACATCTGGCCTGCCAAAGTTTTTTTCAACTGGATCCCCACGAGAGGTGGTGACCCCATGGCTGGGGGGGGGGGTTCTGTGGGGTGTACCTCTGGTATGTCCTTTCCCTATGTGGGGTGATTTATTTATTTACTTTTTTTTTTTTGGGGGGGTGGGGGGGGTCACCTTTCCCCCACCCTTGTGCTATACCGGTGGTATGTTCTGGTTGTGCTGCTGGTGGGGCTTGTTGTCTTGACCGACCTTGTGGTGGGTGAAGGACTGGCCACTTGAACTGGCTCCAAAAAGACCTGTGAATTCCTGTGGGATTAAAGTGTGTGTGTTAGGGATGCACGATAAAAACTATTGTTTTTAAAGCTTCAAAAACCTATTTGATAAGGTTCATTACTGACTGAAATAACTGCATAACTAACTGAAAAAATACATTCCTCAAATGACAATAAAAAATAATGCACAGGTCATAATGTACTGACACAAGTTAGACTTGTCTGTGTAAATAAACTGAAAAAGTGCACTCCATAGTAACAAAAAAATTATTTTAAAGCATTTTGGCTTGTGGTTCCATTCAAATGAATGCCTTTAATTAAAGTAAATGAGGTTTAGTAGTTTTTTTTTTTTTTTTTAATCTCATGGAAGCTTTAGATGAGAGAGATGATGGCGAAGAGCGGAGAGGAGAGCGGAGAGAGAGACTTGGTGCTGGTTTGCTCACATTATCTCGTGTTAGCTCATGTTAGCTCACGTTAGCGTGATTTCAAAACTCCATGGAAGCGACTGTTATGTTTCAGGTGGCTGATCGTGTTTGACGTATTAAACTTGTGCTATTTTTCCCTCCTTCGCTTGGAGCATTTGTCACAAATAACCAGCGAACTATCTTCTTCTGAAACTTAAACGAAGTTCCATACAATCCGCCATGTTTTTTTTTTTTTCATCACCGCACTGTGCGGCAATGCTGCATTCACATAGCGTATATTCCCTCGTTCCCCCATTTTCTAGTCGTTCTTTCGACCTTATCTGTTTTTCTATTTTTATGTTTAACATGCGGGAAAATACTGCAAATATCAATTAAACTCAGCAACTACCAAAATTATGACCGAGCTAACAAGTTGTTTTCTGGCATGAGGGGGTATTCTTGATTTTCCTTACTGAGAAATCGTTTTTCTGATTATGCCGCCGTCACTTGAACATCATCACTGCTGGTCATTCAGGTTTCAGAGCGAGCGAGGCACTGCTGTGTTGACAAAAATATATATGTTATCGGGGCTGTTTGTCATGATATCGGACTTATCGGGATGACGTCATAATTTCCTGTTATCGGGCCGATAATTATCGTGCACCCCTAGTGTGTGTGTGTGTGTGCATGCACGTGCGTGTGTCTGTCTAATCTTCAGGTTTTGCCAGAGAGTGCCACTAACCATCAATATGCAAACAGTTGTTTTGGAGAAAAAAAAAGTGATGTAGCTTTCTTTTCTCCTTAGCGGTTACCACAGTGGATCATTAGTGTCACACCAACCAACTACAAATCCACTTTCACCACATTTTCTCTTTGATCCTCTTCGCTCCATCTCCAGCAACCTTCTACCTATGTATTCACGATCCCTCCTTTTTGTGTCCAAACCTGCCTTTTGATTTCAAGACATCCAACCCTGGCTGCTCCTCTGATGTGCTTGTACTTAATCCTATCCATCCTTGTCGCTCCCTAATAAAATCCTAACATCTTCAGCTCTGTTTCCTTGAAAAGCAGGTCTCACTACCATACTGTAAACCTTTCCCTTTACTCTTGCCCATACTCATTGAAAAGCTACAGTATCACTCTGAAAGGGAAACTCCCATAAATTCAAGAGCCCCAGACACAAAGACTACTGTGCCTTTTAACTCTACACTACACCTCTGAAGTAACTCCCAAAAGTAGCTGGTATAAAGCCAAAAAAGAGTTTAGAAGGACAGTTGCTAAACTAATTCAGGCATTGTGACTTTAGTACCATGGTGACACTAGGATGTCATGAAACTGAAAGAATCTGAGATTGAGCAAAATTCTTGCAGAATGAGCTGTATTCTAACACTGTGGTCTTTGCAGGAAACTGCCTCTCTGCATGCTGAAAACGGTGAACTGCGTAAGGAGCTGCATTTGGTGAGAAAAGAGGCTAAAGATTACAAGGCTCAGTTGGCCATGTTAAAGAAATCCAGCTGAGGTTGTCTTCACTGCTGCAGAATCTCTTTGAAGTTGATAAAATGTAAATGGTTCTTTTAGATGCAGTATTTTAAACAACTTCCTTGCATGTAGACCACTTTGATACAAGGCATGATGGATGGATACATTTATTTCAATGATGCAAACACCAAAAGACCACACCTTCTTGATTTATCTCCCTTTACAATAAAGTCTGCTTTTCTTGTTCAGTCACAATAATAGAGTGGCTTTATCAATCACCTTGTGCTGATCAATGAATTTCTAAAGTGAAAGTTGTTAGTCACGTGCCAGGGCCAGAATACTGCTAAAATTTGTTTTTTTAATAATAAGTACAGTTTATGTAAGTGAAGCTCTTGGTAATATATTTACATGCATCTATTGACTTGACACAACAATGTCGAAGCAATATGAATCACCACAATAAGGACTAATAAAGCGTTGTGTGAAGCACAAAAATTATCAAACAGCAACATTTTTGGCAATAAATGTACACTTAATGGACAAAAGAATCGACAAACAAAAGCAATAAAGCCAACAAAAAAACCTACCTAACTAACAATTTTATTACATGTGTTTTAAATAGAAACTTAAGTAATACAACAGCAAGTGTTAAATGAAAACTAAACAAGTTAGAAGTTTGTGGCCATCTTGGTAACATTCAGTTTCAGGTCTGTGATGTGCATCTCAATCCTCTTATGCAGCTCATCCATTGAACGTTGACAGACTGTCATACAAGGCCTGGATAGAGACAAGAAACATATCAGCCTCAAACCATTACGGATACTGTGCTGCAAGTCAGACAATGGATGAGATGAAAGGCTTGTTTGTGGCTGTGGCTGTACCTGAGCCTTCTCCGTCTCTTTGCTGCAGACATCTCTCATGCTCTTGATCTTGGCCTTCAGCTGCTGCGTCTCTCCAGAAATCTCTTGGATTTTATCAGCCATCTCTTCACGCTTCTCATGGATTTGGTTACACTGCCTGAAGAACAATTGAAATTAGGTTTTGACACTGGAGTTTTTGATGTGAAGTTTATCGAACTGACATATCCAATTTCATATTCCTGTGCAATGCATGCTTTATGTGATGGCACTGAAGTAAATACCCCATCACTTCTTGAACATGTTGCTCCTTTATCTCTCTTTTCTTCTGTCTGCGGATATTCTGTTTACACTCCTTATCCAGCTTCATGCCCAGGGCTCGCTTCAACTGGCTCTCTTCAATGCAGAGGTTTTTCAGTTCCTTCTGCTTTTTCTCATACTGAGCCATCAGGTCCTGATACTGTTTCATTAATCATTAGGAAAGCTTTAATCACAAAAAAACAAACTACAAAGGCACTTAATGATCAATAAAAATCTCCACCTTTACAGATGAGATTCACATCAACATGCATTTAAAACCTGACTTTACCTCTTGCTGTGTTTTCTCACAATAAGATTATTGATCCCTTTGTAACATGTTACAACAACAAAATAACTTTAAAGTACTATTAAATCCTTCTTCACAACTCTATTCTATGTATACTGTATGAAAAAAAAATAACACAACCTCACTTTACACTACTATTAGTTGGTGTCAATAAGGCAAACCAAAGCAAATATCAATTTGTTTTACTATTGAAATGATAATGACAGTTGCACTGACACAAGGATATTCAGAAATCCAGCGACCAGTGGAAGTCCTGACACAGGCCTCGCCACTGGAAGCATAATGATTAAGGGCAGCACCTGCACCCTGATCATACCTCTTCCTGTCGCTGCTTAGTGTTGCTCATACTGCTCTCCAGGTCCTGAAGAAGGCTGTACATCTGCTGGATCTCTGCCTCAGTGTGGCTCACACCCTGCACCATGTTCTGCAGCTCCACCACACGCTCATCTGTTTCTTCCTGAAAACAAACAGCAAACTGTTGGATGACAAACGCCTTGAGGGTTAGACATCTCCACAGCCAATTTATTTCCAACCCACGATTGAGTTCTTGATGTTCTTGACATTCTCCCTCATCTTCTCCATCTGGCTCTTCAACTCATCTGGGGACTCCACAATCTGAGACTTCAGTTTGCCGATGTCTTCCTTAAGGTTGCTGACGTCCACTTTCGTTTGAGCCTGATCCAGACAAACATATATGATCAGTGAAACAACCGTAACAGAACAATGACATATAGAGCTGTAGTATGTTTGCACCACAATCGCATACCAGTTTCTGCGTCTTCTCTGCTATTTTGGCTTTCCACTCAGTAATGCAGTCATTTTTAACATTCTGAAAGAAAGCAAAATTATTTAACCTCAACTAAGTGCATGTGTCAAAAACAATTTCTGACTATTTAAATAGCACCTACCACTTCTTGATATTCATGTAGAGTAGTGGCCTGCAGCTCAGAGAGTGCAGCTGCCAGCTCCTCTGCCTCAGCCTGCTGCTCTGGTGGGATGGTCCTGAAAAACAGCACAAATCTGGTCACATCTCACTATGTAGAGTGGAACACTTCTTCTCTTTGCCTCGCAAATACTCTGTGGATAACAGGCACTTCCCAGGAATATATATGTAATAAAAAAATCACATGTTCAGTCAAAACTTACGTCAGAATCTCAATCTTCTTCTCTGCTTCTAGATTGCCTTTGGTGTAAGCCTGCAGTCTGTCCATGTCAGCCCTCTGACGGTAGAAAAGTTATACACACACTATTACAACTCATTATAATATTTGAGACTGATCTAGTTCTGCTACACCTTTTAAATACATCCCAGTATTTAGAAAAATACGATCATTTCATGTTAGTCTCATATACCACTGAAATAAAATTTGAGAAACCTTCACTGGCTGCAGGACAGAATAAAATTCAGTGAAAGCATGTTGAGAAAGGCCTTAGTTAACATGCAAAATTATTATCTCTAACACCACTGGGTAATTCAGCCATCAAATATCCTTTGGTGCCGCAGCTTTTTTTTTGTCCTAGGAACAAACTCGTGCTCTGACTTAAGACGAATGTTTGGGATGGTGAATCAATGATCATCTTGGGATCAGTATGGTTCAGGCTGACCTCATAGAAATCCATGCTGCCAGTCTTTGGATGCCTCGTCATGATTTCTGACGGCATCTTTATCTGCCATGTTATTAACCAACTTTAGAAAAACTGACGTTTTTCATCCCTACAGTCTAACACCTGGATAGGCAGAGTTACAGCTCCTTTTGAGACTCCATGATCCGAGTTGAAGGAAAGTGTTAAAAATTTATCAGTATTACAAACCACACAGTTGGCCTCATGGACCAACATAACATACAAATTTGGCCTGTTTCTCCAAGATCATCTCCATCCTCTGCTTCCTGAAGTGAAGAAAGTTCATGATAGCACTCAGAATGGTCAGTGTCCTTTGCTTTTCTGAAGGAACAAAAACAAGTTCATATTCAGCCATATTCTGATTATAATGATGAAGCCAAAAAAGAAAAGAATCAAAGACAGTATACGTTTATATATAATATATATATATATATATATATATATATATATATATATATAGATTTATTTTATATATAGATCCCCCACTGATTTTGGCAGTTTGTCATACTAAGAAATAAATGAACAGTCTCAGATTTTTATGGCAGCTTTATTTTAACAGTTATAGAAGGAATATTGAAAAAAAATGTGTGAAAATGACATGAAATGAAAAATAAAAATTAATTTGCAAGTCATTGAGGGAAATAAGTATTTGATCCCTGACCAACCTTGACCAGTGTTGGCTCCCACAGACCACTGACATACTCCTAATCTCACTAAAGTAATTACCTGCATGAGAGACACCTGTTCCAAATAGTCACCTGTATAAAAAGCCATCTGCCCACAGACTCAGTAATACTCCACCATCTCCACCATGGGCAAGACTAAAGAGCTGTCAAAAGATGTCAGGGACAAAGTTGTTGAACTCCACAAGGCTGGAATGGGCTACAAAACCATAAGTAAGAAGCTGAATGAGAAGGTGACAACTGATGGTCCAATTATTCAGAAGTGGAAGAAGTACAACATGACTGTTAATCAACCTCGGCTGGGGGCTCCATGGAAGATATCACCTGGTGGGGTCTCAATGATCATGAGAAAGGTTAGAGATCAGCCGAGAACTACATGGGAGGAGCTGGTTAATGATCTCAAGGCAGCTGGGACCACAGTCACCAAGAAAACCTACTGGTAATACACTGAGACGCAATGGTTTAAAATCCTGCAGTGGTCCAAGGTCCCTCTGCTCAAGAAGGCTCAGGTCCAGGCCCGACTCAGGTTTGCTAACAAACATATTAATGACTCAGAAAGA
Organism: Hirundichthys speculiger; assembly: GCA_018398805.1. Classification (NCBI taxonomy): domain Eukaryota; kingdom Metazoa; phylum Chordata; class Actinopteri; order Beloniformes; family Exocoetidae; genus Hirundichthys; species Hirundichthys speculiger. Next base: position 198,939 of record JAGFBZ010000940.1, on the reverse strand, counting down.
TACTGGGAGAAGGTGCTGTGGTCAGGTGAGACTAAAATTGAGCTCTTTGGCCTCAACTTAACTCGACGTGTTTGGAGGAAGAGAAATGCTGAATATGACCCCAAAAACACCATCCCTACTGTCAAGCATGGCGTCGGAAGCCTTATGCTTTGGGGGTGTTTCTCCTCTAAGGGGACAGGTTGACTTCACCGCATCGATGGGAAGATGAACGGGAACGGCAAAATCTTGTGTGACAACCTCCTTGCCTCCACAAGGACATTGAAAATGGATGGTGGATGGGTCTTCCAGCATGACAACGATGTTTGATGGTAATAAAAGGTTAATGTCTGTTTAATTTAAATAAAAGATGAGGGCTGATTCATTTATTTTTACCTATTTATTTCAAAAATATTATATTGATTTATTGGATGTTTCTCTGGATTTGGCCATTTCATTCTTCAGAAGTTTGTGGACTTTTTCTGGACATTCTTGGCAGTTTCTCTGTGGTTTTCATATTATTCATATCGATACTGGAATTATATTATGTCCACCAAGATTAATAAATATATTGTGATTATAAATGTATCTGTATCATACAGCCCAACAACCAACTTAAATCACCACCAAATTAATTTAAAATAACAAAATGTGTTGGTTACAATCTTTAAAGAAAATACACACACTTACTTGGAGCTAGCAGGTCATTCAGTGAAAAATCATACACCAAACACATAGGCAAGAACTGCCGCCTAAAAAAAGATAGCACACAGAGTTCATACAATGAATACCTTAGACGATGCAGAGCATAAAGTCCCCAAATTATGGAGTTATGGATAAAGATAATTGAGAACTAGATGTGTGGTCTACTCATTCTGCATTTGAACTGAATAGAAATGTATATAGTCATAAAAGTGATCAGATATCATAATTTCTTTTACCCTGTATTTATACATACTGTTAAATTAAAGGCACAAATCAAGATTACTCACATGCGTGTGTAGACGCTCATGATAGCAGTCGCGCCTTCATGATAGGCTGGATACTGAATGTTCTCTAAAAGTGGAACCTGGTGGGACACAAAGGGCAAAATGGGTCCTTGGCTAACAGCAAACAAAGTAGCAAGTTGTATGACATAAATCTCATGTAGTTCCACACACGAGTATCAGTGGTGTCTCACTAAAAGAAACCCATGACTACACAATGTAAATCTGAATATGCAATGAAACTGGAGGTTTCTTATTAACTATTAGAGAAGTCTTAATGAAAAAAGAAAAAAATGTGGGAGAAGCCCAACAGGAATGTTTGAAGATACACAGTATTCTTAGTGTTCATGATTCTGGACAATGGAAATCAAAATTAAAAACAGAAAAATCTGAGTGGAAGCAGACTTTAAAAAGGTAAACTCACCATGGAATGACACTCAGGCCTGAAACGATACAGAAGATGCAGCACTCTCATGTACAAAGTCTGAACTGTTTCTGGCTAAAAGAGAGAGAGAGAAACATTGTCTGTCAATGGTCTATTTGCCATGTGACTGCAAAGGAATAGAGACATGTCTCCATCAAACTACACAAAGTTTTATGTCTCTGACCTCAAGTTTTTATTGCATATCGTCCAGTCCAGGGGTTCTTTGTAACACCATATGTCAAGTTTGCCTTTGGTTCCCAAACTAGTTCTTGCGATGTATAAATTATTCCCCTGACTCATAATGGCTTTGTAATGATCATTTTATTCTTAAATATTCCTAGGCTAAGGCCTCAGTTGTTTGATAATGTGTTGCTTTTCTTTGTCAAAAAAGGTGTACTGGTTGTGCATTAATGTCATGAGCACTTTGCACAAAAATTCTGAAATCAGCTCAAGATAAGATCAGAAACCAAGTATGATCCCTACAATGCCACAAAAGTGGGGAGGTGGATAATTTAGACAAAGTCATAGGGTCTAAAAGCACCAAACGAATGACTGCAAGCTGGACGCTGCTCATCTTTTATAACACGACTGATAGATGAGCCTACAACGCATTTGGCATTTGGAAGGAGATCTTTCCAGAGTGGAACACATCAAAGCTCCGCAAGGAGCATTTCTGGTTTTAAAACAATTCTTAAATTTTCTTTCATTGTAAATCCAGTAGATTTTGATTTTAATCAAGCTGGTCAATTTGACCCTGAAGATGAGGTTTTCTTGTGTTAATTTATCAACATCACCCCAAAAAGAAAAGTTCAAAAAATAGTATAATTACAAAAAAAGTGAATGTCAGATGGAACTATTGTATTTTATAGACAGGTCTTTCTAATGCACATTTAAATATGTTTTAACATTCATTAAAAAAACAAAAAACGAGTGAATTATTTTCATTGAACCATGATCTGTGAGAGGTAAACTAAATGCACTAAATGTTGATTGAAATAGTGATGGAGTTAATAATGAGATATAAACCGTGTTTATTGGGAGTGTTTAGTTTTTAGACACTTTTGGATTATCAAACGTGAACATAATTGCTGTTCCTGGGAAACAAACATAACAGGGGGCGTTAACTAAGGCAAATGTTTTCTAGTTCTTATTGTTAATATTTAGTTTATGTGGCGATGTGCTGAGTGGGTGACGCCTCCAACCTTAGAGAAACGGATGTCTTGCACCCATAGATGTTAAAAACGCATGCTCTTTTACATAAGCCGTTAAAAATATCCTGCTATCTTTGCTGTTAGAACACATTATTTCTCCATCTGCAGTATTTCCTCCTACGTTACCTTGGGAGCAGGAGCCAGGTCACCCTTCGTGAAGTGTTTTGCTTCTTGACCAGTGAGAACTTCGGTCCGATAAAAGTTCACTATTGCATCCGCATTATAGACAGGGAAGGTGTTTTCACTCATTGTCGCAAGTTTAGTGTCGGTGAAAACCAGACAGTTGAAAAGTATTTCCACTTCAAAGACGAAATAAAATTGGCGCCTTTATACAACTTCCTTGTTAGTTTCTGAACTAAGCATCTGATTGGTCGAATTTTCTTCTTCTTTAGGCGTATTTTGTCGGTGGGAGGGTAGAGTAGAGTCCTCCACCGAATAAATAAATACAGTGTGTTTCCAAAAACAGGATCGCTTTTTATGCATTTCTTTCTTTCTTTCTTTCTTTCTTTCTTTCTTTCTTTCTTACTTTCTTTCTTAGTAGACTAAGAAGTTCAGATAAATCAGAATAAGAGTTTACTTTGATATCATAAATAAACAAAGTGAAATTAAAAGTTATTTTTTAATTTTTTTTAATTTTGAATTTAGACATCATATAGATAACAGTCGAGCAGGAGTTTGAGAGGGAAGGACACCTTGTAAGAACAACAATCTACGGTCCACCATCTGAGGCAGCAGGGGCGCTGTTCTGTTCTGCGAGTATTTACAGTCCATACGATCACGTGAATGTTAAATATGCACGTGACAAAACACGGAAGTTAAGATGTACACTCGGTGGACATTAGGTGTTCGAGAGTAATACTTTGATTTAATTTTACATTAAAACATAATGGAACGCATTGTCCTCTGAAATTGTCATTGAGATGAGTTACAGCACGTCTTAAAAGGTTTGGAATTGAACCGTCATGGCGTCAAACTGGCCCGAAAGGATTTCTGCTTTCTGTCGCTGTCCGTCTCGCTTCATGTCCGGGACAACTGCTGAGACTTTTCTGGCTGAGCTGCTCCGCGAGCTCCGAGATGACAAAGCCAGCTACAGTGTCAAGGTAAATTAAAGGATGTTTTTTTCCACTTTTCCTCTGGCTAAATTCATTTGGTGCACATTCGCACGTGCGTACAGCACTGCTTGGCTGCTTGGCCGAAATTCACGATTTCACAGCAAGGATATATGATTTTAGAACAAAAAGTCGTAATTACATGTCAGAGCATAACAGTTTTGTGAAATTGGAGATTTTATTTATTTATTTACAAAATGTCGTGATTGTTGGACACAAAGTGGCAGTTATACAAAATCTGTAATTTGTGTCACATTTTGTCAAAAACTCACAATTTTGCAAATTTTAAGATGTTTTAACAAAAACATTGCCTTTAACGATGAACATTTTTAATATTGCAAAATTCTCAATTTTACAACTGCTTTTGATTTTTTTTTGACAAAAGGTTGCAGTTATACGAAATTCATGTCATTGTCATGATATAGTCTTAATTTTATGTCAAAATGTTGTGATTTTTTTTAAAGTTAATATTCTGCTACAAAAAAGTAGCAATATTCACTTATGATTATGAATTTGGTTTTACAACAAATGTTTGATCTTACACAATTTGCAATTTTATAATAAATTGTTTTCTTCTCACAAAAACAATTATCTATGTCCCAAAATTGCTTGATTTTTTTTTTTTTTTTTTTTAATCGAGTTTGGCTCTCGGTGTGAATTGTTTTAATTATGATTTTTTATGATTGGCATCTATGTATTTCTTGCTAATGTTTATGACGTTTAGATTGCCCAGAGGAGTATACAGTATAATTCTGTTAAGTGTTTGCAGTCATGATATTTGAATGAACGTATTCCTACGTCCCCAGGTGCTCCTGCTGTCACCGCTGTGTGAGTATCCGACTCTGCTGTGTTCGTTAGACTCCACCGGGGAGGAGACGGCCCTGGAGCTCATGGCAGTGTTTGCACAGTGTCCTCCCAAGTCTGTTGAGTTTCGATGTCAGCTCCTTGTGGCGCTCACTTGCATCCTTGTGTGTTCCTCCTGCGCGAGCAGCCACCTCCGTGCATCCCTAGACTTTCTAGACCTTCTCTTCCAGATAGCTCAGGACACCAGTGACATCCATAGCGACGCCGTGCAACGTTCTCTCCGGGCCACAGCTTGTGACTGCCTGCGGGAGGTGGAGGCCTGCTGCCCCGGCCTTCTGTCCCAGCGTCTGGAGCTCTTGGATGGGCTCCGGCAGCAGGAAACGTCCAGGCTTCATCAGGCCTATGCGGGGCTTCATGCACTGGTGCTGAGAAATGCAGTGTATGAGCTCACTCAGCAAACAGGAGCAAGTGCAGAGCACCTTAAAGCCCTTCTGGGAGGAAATCCATCAGTTGCATGGGAAGCAGACCAGGACTCAAGACCACTGAATATCAGGGATTCAGCCCAGCTATGTTCTCTTACGCTGGGACCAATGGGCGTGGTGCCAGCCCTCCACACTGGACCTGACTGTAAAGAGCTCCGGTCCGTCCTGTCGTCCCTGCTGGAGGAGTCCTACCTCCTCACTCCTCTGTGCCAGGCTGCACTGCTACACAGACTGATAGAGCTGGTTGCCATGGTACCTGGTATCCCTCCGGCCATATTCAGAGCTCAGTTGCTGCGACTGCTGGGAACCAGCGAGGTTTGTGTTAAATTAGATTATTTATTTTAGCGATTTGGGTAATTTATACAGAGAATTGGGTTTGTGTTCTTCTTAACAGAAGTTGTATAAACAGCAGATTACATTAGACCAAACCATAGTTAAACAAGGATATTTTTTCCTGATTGAGACCAAACTACATGAACTTCTGGTATAATTGACACGCACAAAGCCACTCAATGATTGACTGTAGCATCTGGTTCAACCAAGTACAGAAACCCAACTGAGCCCAAACAGGACTTCTGTGCTGTGATAAAACACACTGTATATGAACACAAACTGATCTCTGCTCAGTCTTGTCAGCCTCTTGACATCATTTGCTCTGAGATACAACCCAAATTCTGGAAATGTTAGGACTTTTTTTTTTTTTTTTTATTTGAATAAAATGAAATCTAAAAGACTTCCAAATCAATGAGACAATATTTTATTCACAACAGAACATAGATAACATAACAAATATTTAAACTGGGAAATTTTACAATTTTATGTGCAAAATGAGCTCGTTTCATATTTGATGCTGCTACAAGTCTAAATAGTTGGACAGGGGCATATTTACCACGATGGAGCATCTCATTGGAGAGCCTCTGCCCATCTTTACTTCAGAGACTCTGCCTCTCTAAAACATCCCATTATAGCTGATCATGTTATAGACCTGATATCACTTAACTTAATTAGTTGCTAGATGTTCTCCCAACTGAATCTTTTTAAAATGTCTTACTTTTTCAGCCATTTGTTGCCCTGTGGCGACTTTTCTGAGGCCTGTAGCAGGTTTCACATTTGAAATGAGCTCATTTAGTTAATAAAAGTGTAAAATTTTTCTGTTGTGAATAAAGTATTGCTCATGTGATTTGAAAATCTTTTTTTTTCATTTTTAAATGTAAATGTCCAAACATTTCAGAATTGGGGTTGTAGGTGATCAGAATCAACAACGTTCAAGTTATCATCATCTACTTCCTATTGATGAGGATGGTTACGGGGGTGCAGACCTGCCACCGTTTATGGGATTGTTTGCGACTCAGCTGTCTTTGTTAAAGTCAAATTTAGTGAGTGTGTGTGCGTGTATTATCAGAATCAGATCAAATGTTGATCCAGTTAATCTGCTTCCTCCCGTTAGGTATGCCTCCTTCACACCACCCTCTTAATGAAGTGTGCCTTCACAGACAGCTTGTTCAGTGCCGAAGACGAGGCTTTTATCCTGAAACGACTGGTTGTGCTCTCCCAGTACCCACTTCTGAGCACGCCCGAGAAGCTTTTCTACATGGACTGTATCGTGCACTTTCCAGAAAACCGTCCGATCAGCTGCGGCGACAGTGACGAGGCTCTCCCTGTGCTGCTGACTCAGCGTCTGGCTTCAGCTCTGCTGCCCACCGTGTTCAACGACAGCGCCACCCTGCTGGCCAGACTCAACCTGCTGTCTCTGGTTTACCTGGAGGAGGGACAGGAGGAAGAGGAGGGCCGTGGGCTGGCCTACCTCTACGAACTCCTTACATCACTACTGCACATTGTCGAGAGTGGAGGCAACAGAGAGATAGTTGTGACATTTTTCAGAGCTGCCTTCCTCTTCCTTTCTTACTTTCACAACGTGGGACCGTTACTCCAGCAGCCTCAGCGAGCAGCTGTGTCAGCTCTATCTCTGCCACACTCAGCTGGCGCCTCATCTCATCAACCTGGCTGACCAGACCCAGGAGAGACTTTCTGAGTCTAACTGGGCTTTGGGCCTCTTGAAATCCCTACAAAAGGTGATTGTTGAGGCCCCGCTGGCCCAGCTCACCCTGCATGACCTCAGGTGGCACCTTAAGGTGTTGGCTCGAGTGGCAGATGAAGCAGAAATCCAACAACACAGCACCCTCAGCTTTCTGTCCAACGTCATCACGTCATCTTCGTCCTCCCTGTGTGCGAGTGGCAGCTGGCACCTGGGAAACAGCTTGCTGGGGGTTTGCCGCCGCTTGCTCACCCACCCAAGTGTCGACTCGCTGCTCATCAGTCTGGCCGACATCCTTCAACATCTGGTCTGCAACTACAGAGACGTGGACATCCAGGACCACGGCCGCCTGTACTACACCCTCCTCACCACGCTGTCCCAGGAGAAGCTGGTCGTGGTGTTGGAGCAGAGTGCAGCTGAGGGGGAGCACCAAGTCAAGAAGCGAACACTGTCCTGCCTCATGGCTGAGAGCGAAGGACTGACGAGCACGCTGACCGTTCACCAGACGGGGAAAACAATCATCAGGCTGAGTGAAGCTCATTCCACGCAACTGGAAGAAACTCAAGACTGGGATATAAATCAAAATGAGGTAGAAAAATGCTCTGATGAAGCCCTGGAAACCTACAGAGCTCAGTTCAGCGATCCTGACTTTGCTTCAGAAATCACAATGAAGTTTCAGCTGAGCCACATCGAGGCGGATGACCCCCGTTTTGATCAGCTCTTCAGCATCCGCCTCCACTTCAGCCTCACTGATGATTATTACAAAGACCTGCATGACATCAGCGTCCCATGTCTCTTCAAAGAGAGGCCATCACCTGTAGTGGAGTTGAGACTGAAGCCTCAGCAGCCCTACCCCACCACCCTCCACGTTAGCGCCATCTTCACCACCCAGGATGGGCTAACGTGGCACGCTAGCCTGCCAGACATCCACATAGCTTTCCAGCAAATCTTCCTGCCTCTGCCTGCACCTCCAACCTGGAGTAGAGCCAGTAGACAGAAGATATTTGATCAGTTATGGGATGAAATCTGTACTGAGGCTGGGGACTGCGCCTGTAGTCTCTTCTGCTGCCAGCTGGTCGATGCAGCTCTGATTACACTGGTGGAAAAACATTTCCTTCCCTTTCTTGTATCAGACCCATCCCATAAAGAAGATTTCAAAGTGCTTTTCTTCCTCCCGCCACAGTCTCATGCACTGCTGAAGATCAGGTCGGACGAGGATGCCGTGCATTTCAACATCGCTACCAACAACTGGCAGCTTCTGCCTCACGTAAATCGTTACCTGCTGGCGATCACCTCCTCACAGACAGGTGTTCTCACCTGACCGTTCTGCAGCTCACACTCATTTTTAAAGTAAAAACAACTTGACTTTTAACATTTTGTAAAATAAGACAGAACACAATTGAAAATAAAGTTATTGCACCTTAATTTATATTGATTTGAAATTAAAAATGTGAAATTAAATATTGTCATTTATTTTCCAAATAGACACAAGACAGTTTCTGCACATTTGAAAAAATAAAAATAAAAACATTTAAGTTGAACAGGAACTCTGACAGAGGGTGATGATATAGTGGCCTGCAGATCAGCCCCATTATGTTATTTTCATCCTGATCATACATGTACATCATTTGACAGCTGGCTGTGATAATCTGCTGAGATATGTAACATTTAAAAGATGTATATTTCAGTTGAGCAGCTTTAAATTGGATGTTGGGAAAATAGCTAAAATATTAAAATGAGTGTTCAAATACCTATGCATCAAAAGTTCCCAATATGATATTTTCAAGAAGATGGCAACTGATGTATATACAAAAAAAAAAAAAAAGTAGTAATGCACTTTCCACCTAAGGCAGGTTCACAGAATCACTGACAGCAACTTTCAGTCCTTATGTGAACTGAGATGTCTGCTAAGACTTTAACCAACCTCTAACTCATTGGTGTCCTTTCTGTAAAATCCTTCTTTTTTTTTTGGCCCATTTAATTTTAGTTTGGCAGTTTTTATTCAGTGAGACCCTTGAAGTTGGGTTCTGTGTATGGTGGTAAGGCTGTCTGCTGGCTGAGAAGTTTGTCCATGATGGCGATCTCTGCATCCCTCTTCTCCACCTTGTCCACTGGGGTCCAGGACATGTCATGCTGAAGTTTGAATGCACCAACAAATGGATGAGGGCAGCTTGGTCCCCATTCCTTCAAAGAAGAGGAGCAACGTAAGCCATTAATGGGATGTATTCATTGTAATATGAAGGAAACAAAGTATGTTTCTTCTCTAAAATCAGTGAATTTAGGTACCCACAAGGTAGATTTATTCTTACTGTTATCTCATAATCTATCAGAACTTTTGTGTCAAGTTCCAGAGCTGATTTTTTTTTTTTAAGTATCCAAACTAGATAAGTTGGAAGAGAAAACTGAATGTAAAAAAAAAAAAAAAAAAAAAGGAGAAAACTGGCAAATAAAATGAAGAACAGTTGTGGGCATATTTCATTCAAAATGTATAAGCCACTATCAACAAACTATTCTAAGATAATATGACATAATGTTATTTAGCACAACTCTCTTGTAACCAGTCGGATCCAACCCTAACAGCCTGTGTGACACCTCCTGGTAATTTATCAGCTCCTCACTTGAGTTACACGAACTTTGAACATCAAAAACAAAAACTTCAGTGTCACGTTACGCACTGACATGATCCTTTAAGGGGAATTAGCTCAAAGGTATTTTACCTCCCAATACAAGGTGACATAACATTAAAAGTGGTTAGGCAAGATCCTTTTAGTCTGACACCAACCTTTGGGGATATGATGGAGAAGTATTTCTGTCCAGATGAGCGTTGATAGAGGTAATACATGTTGCCTGGCTTTTTCACAATGTTACAGGCAGCATGGTGGAGGTCTGCATCTCGTTTTGCCTCTTCCAACACCTAGAAGGAAAAGGAAAATCATTTAGGCTATTAAACATTCAGATCTGAGTATTTCCCGTCACATCTCTGCTTTCACTAAGATCAGATGACCATGACACACCTGATGAAAAGTGCAGCTCGTTTAGTGTGTGCTGCTGTTTTTGCAGATGCACGTACCTTTCTTGCCTGCTCCTGCAGGTATCTGATTTGATCTGCAATCACTGTCAGTTTATTACAAGCATTGGCTTTAACAAAATCATCTCCCTAAAAACAAAAGAAAGTCAGGATTATAAAATGTATGTGATTTGCCATTATTATTTCATTATTTAAACAAAAAAAAAAAAAAAAGACCTTTTGAACTTGCTCTGCCAGGGCCACCAGGTCTGTGGGGTCTCCCACTCTGTTGGTCTGGTAGGAGCTGACCAGTTCCAGCCCGCTGGGGGCTTCGCTGCTCTCAACCAACGTCACTGCAACACACACATGTAGAGTTACATCAGAGTCATGCAGATGAAATTACTGCCTCTGCACTGGCTGTACAATGTAAAAAATAAATAAATAAAATCAATCAACTAACATGAAGCAACCTGAATATTTGAACTTGTACTTCAAGGGAAGGGGGGAAGGTTTCACAACATTTCTGATATTTTGCACTAAGAACAACTGATTAATAATTAACTATCTGGAATCCTGGCCAGTGTTTTCAACTTATTACAAACTTTATGGAAATATTTCAAAGCCAGTACTCTTAACAAGCTACTGGTATAATTATGTTTAACACAGGCCAGCTGTGTATATAAATACAGCATTTCAATCACTAGGATTTGGTGCACAAAACCTAAGCAGCTGTTCAGTTTCTTTAAAATTAAATTCCTGAGTCCGCTGGCTCGTGACATATTGATCACCTCTGGGTGTGTATTATATTTCAACTTGACAGCAAATTAGATCACAGTAAGCAACAGCTATGAAACGTCATCACTTTTTAAACAGGTGCTCGTGACATTGTTATACCTGAGATTTAACATTTTTGCTAAAATAATTCTAACTTGGGCGGCACGTTTACCGCCCTTAACATGTAAAACATCTAGACTTTTATTCACGGAAAACACTAATTTAATAATCGCAGAGGCAGCTGTTATATTACACAGTACGGCTTTAACCATGTTACAACAGCGAAAACAAGCAATGTGTACGGCGACTGAAACAGGGTTAATTTAGTCGAATGTCACAAAATCGGCACTGAAGTTGTTGTTTTGGTTTTTGTTTTTTTTTTTTTTGTTCTTTTTTACGTTTAGTGAGCCGCCTCAGACGGAGAAAAGGTTTAAAATAAGGTTGGCAATGACTCAGTTACCTGTGGTGGTCCTGTCGGGTTGGTTCGGTAGACTGACCGTCCTGTCCATATTTTCTTCTTTCAGCTTTTATTATTAACTCTTGTCAGTAGAGAAACAGTGAAGTTTAATCAGCTCGGACTCGCTCCACCTGCAGCTTTTGTAACTGACTAAAAATACCGAAGCCAACCGCAACTTTCATGCGGCTCCGTGAGTCCATTCCGGTGTTTGTAATGGCGGTCCAGGTTTGTGCCTGATCAAAATTAACCAAAAATATACTTCTAATTGAAGCTGTGCTGTGACTGTGAATTGATGTTTTTGTCCACTTATAAAACGCCGTACAAATTATCTTAAAAATCCTACATTACTATTATGGAATATGAAATTTATATGTATATTTTTGTCAGGCGCACAAAGTATAGCCTTGCAAAGGACCATTTAAAGAAGTATACATAGATTGTTACATAATAGTACAGCATACGTAAGAATATTCATGTGTGTGATCTATGCCACACGTGTCAAGATCAAGGCCCGTGGACCAAATTCGGCCCAATTCTTCATTTTATCTGTGCGAAGACAATCCATTTTCGGCGCTTTCATTCTTAATTTTTTGATAATTTGGCTGTGGTCATGTATATGGCATGTTTTGTTTTGGCAAGACTGTGTTACAACCACACTGCTAAGTTCAAAACAGTGTCTCTGGAACCAATTAAAATTGCTTTTTTTTTAAAGCTCACTTCCATTAAAGCATAATCTTCTTTTCCTTTTGGCTTTTCCCGTCAGGGGTTACCACAACAAATCACCCACCTCTATCCAACCCTGTCCTCTGCATCCTCTTCTCTCACACCAACTAACTTCATGTCCTCTTTAACTACATCGATAAATCACTTCTTTGATCTTCCTCTAGGCCTCCTGCCTGGCAGTTCCAATCTCATCATCCTTCTAACAATATATTCATTATCACTATTCACTTCCTCTATACATGCCCAAACCATCTCACTCTGGCCTCTCTGACTTTCTCTCCAAAACATCTGACATGCGCTGTCCCTCTTATGTACTCATTCCTTTTGAATACATCCCTGTCACCTCCAATATTTTAACCTCTGCTACCTCCAACTCTACTTCCTGTCTTTTTCTCAGTCTCTAAACCATATAACATAACAGGTCTCCCTGCTCCCTGCTCTCACTAAAGATCCCAATGTCATCTGCAAACATCATAGTCCATGGAGATTCATGTCAATTCAATTCAATTCAATTTTATTTGTATAGCGTCTGTTACAATGCCAATTGTCTCCAGGTGCTTTACAGAGACCAGAGACTTTGCATGACCCCCAAGCAAATATCATTAACTAAAATTATAATATTATATCCAATCAATGATAATGGCAAGCAAAAAACTCCCACAGAGGGAGAAAAAACCTTTAAGCCAAACAGTGGTGTGAGACAGCAGGCTGTCTCAAGTCACCAAAAGGGATGTGGCCTCAACGGGTAGAAAATTTAACAAAAAAAAAAGAAAAGGAAAGTAAAGATTTCTAGACAGATCTTGTGCCAATGTTTCTTGATTGCTCTTTATTCATCACTCCAACAGACAAACGTCCCTTTCTTAAATACTCTACACCCCCTGTGGATTGCAAATTAGGGCAAACCACTGTAAGGGGGTGAATATTTCCACATTAATCAAATCAAAAATCAACACATGGCAAACACAAATATAATCACAATACATTACCATTCATGAATTCACAAAAGTAGAAATATTTCAAAAACCAATGACCTGAAAATAGATTCAAACTTTCCACATAACCCAACACTCCCCCACCCAAAGATAATCTCCACACTGTCCCCCTGCTGGACAAAATAAAAGGGACTCCAAGCGGCGCGCGCTTCTGCATAAGAGCGTTCAGGACAGCGGTGATGACCACGGCGGTGAGTGTGCTGTAGTGATGGCAAGAGGCATGTAGTGAGGCAACCACTTCAGCCTATTGGTTCGAGAAAGGGTTAATTTCTTGAAGCTTCATATGCACATGACACCACCTACTGGTCAGGTTTATAATCTATGCGTCTTGGCGCAGGGGATATGTTCAAGATAACTCAAAAAGTTATAGATGGATTTTGTTGACATTTTCAGGAGTTGTCAGAAATGTGAAAAGGAAGAACTGATTTTATTTTGGGTGTGATCCGGAAGAAATCCTGGATTTTGGATCACTTTCAAATTTTCGATAACATTACGCTGTTTATGTTGTTTCTTGAACCCTAAAGCAACCACAATGGAGACAGGAAGGGAGTTCTGGAATTTTAAGAGTTTAATTCTTTCAGAAGTAAAAAAGGAGTTAAGAAATGCTTTCCTGGAAGCTCACTGGTTCTATTTTTTTCTGAGGGGTTTGAATGAATAAAGCAGAGATTTAAAATTACAGCATCACTTCAGCTGCTTCCCATCATAAAGAAGATGGTGAAAACTGAAGAGGATAAATCCATGCCTGGAAAAACAAGGGAATTTTCACTGAATGTTCCCTAAACGTTCTTTGAAGGTTACCTTGGATTTTTTTTTTCCAAATTGTGAGAGATTATCCCTAAAATAGCCTTCCCTGGACCCATTTTCAATCTTTACTAAAATAAAAATCATACAAGTAATACTTTTTTCAACTTGAAACTCATTGTCCTTGGCTTATTTTATGTGAGGGGCATGGAGGATAACTTTTTTGGGGGGAGCTCCACACCTACACACCCCCCCTTCACATTTACATCACACAGAGGGTGTTTGGGTCCAAAGGACCCCAATGTAAAACAATAGGGCAGTAGTCTACTCTACAGCTTTAGTGTGAACATTGGAATAGGACCATATAGATTGTTGCATACCTTTACTTGCCTTCTTTCTACCAGAGACTAGAATACCTAATCAGGGGGTGGAGTGCGGGATATATTTTTCTCAATCAAACTTGACCCAAGGGGGCGGGGCTTCGCTACCACGCCATTATGCAACAGGAATCCTACATCCCAGTCCCTTTGTGTGCTAGAGACATGATGCATGCACCAGGGGGTCAACAGGGACAGCCCTGAGTGCACCTTACTGTCCCACAACCACCCTTGATCAAAGGGGGCGGGGTTTCGCTACCACGCCACCCGCAACACAAATCCCACAATCAAGCCCTTGTGTGAAATCAATTCCATGCAATAAATATCAATAGTACTGAAGGCCTGCTTTCCTTTATTTATAAGCAAGTAGACTGCAGTATTGATCATAACTGTTTTACTGTATGTGATGTATTTATAGATAATATAGAAGAGGTCAAGGAACATGGTACCTGATATGGTCTAATAATAGTATCAATAGTGGCATGGAGGTCAGACTCCACCCCCTTGGAGCAATGTAGATTGGGGACTGGTCAGAAACCACCCACAAGCAACACTCTGGTGAAGACAGTGTGTCTTTGGCCCTCACAAGGGCTAAGTTGTGGGATTCGTCGCATGCCATGATGGCAAACTCTGCCCCCCAAGGTGACAGTCAGTACAGGGAAGGTCAGTGACATCACAGCAATGCACCAGTAACCCTCCAGTGAAGACAGCATGTCTCTAGCCCACACAGAGGCTGAGAAGTGGGAGTTGTGGTGTGCATGATGGCGAAACTCCACCCCCAAAGGTCGAGGTCATCATAGGGAGGGTCAGTGATATCAAGGCTACCTACCAGTAACCCACTAGTGAAAATAGCATGTCTCTAGCCCACACAGAGGCTGAGAAGTGGGAGTTGTGGTGTGCATGATGGCGAAACTCCGCCCCCAAAGGTCGAGGTCATCATAGGGAGGGTCAGTGATGTCAAGGCTACCCACCAGTAACCCACTAGTGAAAATAGCATGTCTCTAGCCCACACAGAGGTTGAGAAGTGGGATTTGTGGTGTGCGTGATGGTGAAACTCCGCCCCCAAAGGTCGAGGTCATCATAGGGAGGGTCAGTGATGTCACAGCTACCCACCAGTAACCCTCCAGTGAAGACAGTGTGTCTCTAGCCCACACAGAGGCTGAGAAGTGGGGCTGGTGGCGTGGAAAAAAGTGTTTCGAATAGGCTCCGCCCCCTCAGGTTGGAGAAACCTAGTGGTAGGTCAGTGACCTAAAGGGCATCCTCAAGTTTCCTCCTCCGGTGAAAAACAGAACGTCTCTCTAGCCTGCACAGGGGCTGAGTTATGGTATGAAACCCCAAGGGGTCCAAAGGACCCCTTAACACCCCGAGAATGCAGAAAATCCTAACATCAAACAAGGGTTAACATAGAAACCACGTTCCCTAGGAGTTCCCTAACATTAGAGTAGCTTCAGTAAACATGCCCCCAGGGCAACTGATTTCCTGTATAAACAAGAGAGTGTATCTTTATTTTTAAAAGGAACAGCGTTGAAATACTTTGCATTTGTATTATACGCTCTCTTTTTTCTGCATTGTCTAGTGTTTTTATTATAAAACAACTCACTTCTCACAGCTAGTTCCAACTACAGGGGGATCACACTCCTCAGCCTCCCTGGGAAGGTCTATTCAGGGGTACTGGAGAGGAGGGTCCGTCGGATAGTTGAATCTCGGATTGAGGAGGAGCAGTGTGGTTTTCGTCCCGGCCGTGGAACGGTGGACCAGCTCTACACCCTCTTCAGGGTCTTGGAGGGGGCATGGGAGTTCGCCCAACCAGTCTACATGTGTTTTGTGGACTTGGAGAAGGCGTTCGACCGTGTTCCCCGGGGATTCCTGTGGGGGGTGCTTCGGGAGTATGGGGTGCCGGACTCCCTTGTACGGGCTGTCCGGTCCCTGTATGACCGGTGCCAGAGTTTGGTCCGCATTGCCGGCAGTAAGTCGGATTCGTTTCCAGTGAGGGTTGGACTCCGCCAAGGCTGCCCTTTGTCACAGATTCTGTTCATTACTTTTATGGACAGAATTTCTAGGCGCAGTCGAGGTGTTGAGGGGATCTGGTTCGGTGGCCTCAGGATTGGGTCTCTGCTATTTGCAGATGATGTGGTTCTGTTGGCTTCATCGAGCCGTGATCTACAACTCTCGCTGGAGCAATTCGCAGCCGGTTGTGAAGCGGCTGGGATGAGAATCAGCACCTCCAAATCCGAGACCATGGTCCTCAGCCGGAAAAAGGTGGAGTGCCCTCTCCGGGTTGGGGATGAGGTCCTTCCCCAAGTGGAGGAGTTTAAATATCTCGGGATCTTGTTCACGAGTGAGGGCAGGATGGAGCGGGAGATCGACAGACGGATCGGTGTGGCATCTGCAGTGATGCGGGTGCTGCGCCGGTCTGTTGTGCTAAAGATGGAGCTGAGTCGGAAGGCGAAGCTCTCTATTTACTGGTCGATCTACGTTCCTACCCTCACCTATGGTCATGAGCTTTGGGTAGTGACCGAAAGAACAAGATCGCGGATACAAGCGGCTGAAATGAGCTTCCTTCGCAGGGTGGCCGGGCTCTCCCTTAGAGATAGGGTGAGAAGCTCGGTCATTCGGGAGGGGCTCAGAGTAGAACCGCTGCTCCTCCGCATCGAGAGGAGCCAGATGAGGTAGGTGGCTCGGGCATCTGGTTAGGATGCCTCCTGGACGCCTCCCTGGTGAGGTGTTCCGGGCACGTCCCACTGGGAGGAGACCCCGGGGAAGACCCAGGACACGCTGGAGGGACTATGTCTCTCGGCTGGCCTGGGAACGCCTCGGGATCCCCCCAGAGGAGCTGGAGGAAGTGGCCGGGGAGAGGGGGGTCTGGGCCTCCTTACTCCGGCTGATGCCCCCGCGACCCGACCTCGGATAAGCGGAAGAAGACGGAACGGAACGGAACTTCTCACAGCTATTTTCTTCAAAAAGGTGAAAGTGAATGAACAGTTTCAGAAGTTTCAACAGACTTTCTCAGATGTTTGGATGATTTAGTTCCACAACAGCTGCTTCAGTCGACATTGACTCCTTCAGCATTAATTCAGTGCATTGTTTTGTACAAAACTGCCATTTCAAGTTTTTTTTATTTTTTCAGTTGAAAACTTTGATCCATGCTGTCCGCCCAAGAGAACATGTGCAATACTGAAAAATATAGATGTTAATGGACATTCTGAACAACTGTTAAACGTTTTGATTCTTTCAAAAAAGGAATACATACATTTGAGTGATGCTTGTCATTAATGAGTAAAAGGACGAGCTGGCACATCAATAATTTGCTCATAAATGTGAATATGGTAACAAATGGAAAAAAAAATGAACAGTACTTGTGTGCTCAGAAGTAAATATTTGTACTTGGAAAAGTAAATGCTTTTGATAATAAATGTTTATTGAAGCTCTTCAACGTGAGTGTCAGATGTTATGGAGGTGGGGGTGTGGCCGGTGGTTCACCCCCACCTCACTGGGACCTCCTCTCTGGTCCCGGGCTCCTGATCAACCCACCTCACTGGGACCTCCTCTCTGGTCCCGGGCTCCTGATCACCCCCACCTCACTGGGACCTCCTCTCTGGTCCTCCCCTCTGATCCCGGGCTCCTCGCTCTCAGCTCCAGGCTTCTGTCCCGCCAGCGGAGCTCGGACCGTTTACGCATCACCATGGAGCTCGGTTACACGCTGATATTTGTCTGCCTCGCAGCGCCGCTGTGCCTGTCGGAGTCCGACCTGAACAGTAACTTGGTTCTGGAACCGTATGACTTCCTCTTCGACACGGCGGTGGACGCTTACAACAGAGGGGACTGGTTATCGGTGATCCTGAACATGGAGAAGGCGCTCAGGAGCAAAGCGACGGTCCGACAAGTGAAGGCTCAGTGCCGGATAAGCTGCGGGAACCAGACCGCTTTCGGGGAGCCCATAACCGGCTTGGGAGTTCCTATACCCGGGGGCGGCTCTGTGGAGGATCTGGGGTTTTTCCAGAAGATCTTGAAGCGGGCAGATTGTGTGAATTCCTGCGAGACTGAGAAGCTCGGGTCTCCAACTCTGCATCAAGTCAGCGAGGAAGTGGAGCTGGAGTTTAAGAAGAGGACCCCTTATAATTACTTACAAGTCGCTTATTTCAAGGTAGCTGGAGGTGGAAGTTCAGCTGTGAAGTTTAAGGCTTAAGTTGTTGCACTGTAACATGTTGAAAATGTTCGGAGATCCGTTTTTCCTTCCTTTCTTTTACGTCACAATTACATGTTAAAGACGCAGGTCTGGCACAGTTTTAAAACTTTATGTAATTTTCTGGTCAGAGTTTTATTATTGCTTCCTCAAAGCTGATGTGGAGCTGATTCTGTTAAAGCCCCAACCCCCCCCCCCCCTCCCCCCCAACCTAGACAGTCAAGTCCTGCCACGTCTTAAGGTGGAGTCAGCAATTTGAGATTCTGACGTCATAACGTACAATTTAGTGTCAGTGATTTGAAATCTTATTATATATATATGTATATCAGATGTTGAAACTGAAATATTTGACACATGACAGAAGAGTTGGAGCAGGGGCAACAAAAAGTTAGAAAACAAATGGAGGAGCATTTGATAGTTCATTAATCCACCTTTTTTGGAACTGGGGTTGGAAAAATAGGTTGCTGTTTTGTTTGTAACAATTTCTCCTGCTCTCAAGCCAACGTACAGACTTTATAATGAACTAATCCCTTTTTGGGACCAAGGTGGAAGCAGCTGAGAATAGTCCTTTCCCAGGTTCATTACGTTGTTGAGATGACTAGAGCCGCCTTCTGGTTTTTCAGATCAATAAACTGGACAAGGCGGTGGCAGCTGCCAACACATTCTTCCAGGCCAACCCAGATCATTTAGAAATGAGGCAGAACCTTGATTACTACAGGATGATGGCAGGAGTGCATGAGGAGGATTTCAAAGACTTGGAGGCCAGCCCCCACATGGTGAGAGCACACCTCTTCTTTCACGAGTTATGTGCAGTTTTTACTTTCATACACTTGGTGGCCAGTCTTGAAAGGTGGTCTCTGGGGTGCCGAAAAGGGGGGGTAAAGGATACGGATTATAGGGGCCCATGATTGAGGGGGGCCCAGAGAGGCCCCTAATGATAATCAAAAATAGCATCAACAAATTTCGCCGCTGTGTTGGGGGGCCTGGTAAAGATTCATTTCATGGGGCCCAAAATCCCTAGCGGCGCCCCTGGGTGGTCTAATCATATGCAGTTTAAACCACTTTGCCTGCATGACTAAATTGAGACAAACTAATCACGACAGATTGTCTCATTTCACTTAATATGAGCAGTGATATCCACTCTTTCCCCAGGCGGAGTTTTTACTGGGGAAACGCTACTACAGCGACGACTCATTTTCCCAGGCAGCTGAGCATTTTGAAGCAGCCTTAGATGCGTACTTCACAGCTGATAAGGAGTGCAGAGCTCTGTGTGAGGGATCCTACCATTTTAACGGATACAACTACATGGAATACAGCGCGGACCTGTTCCAGACCATGACAGGTGAGGTCCTGCATTCCCTGTTAGCAATTTGCATAAAGACATTCAGAGAAGACATTTAAATGGCAAGTCAGTGTTAAATGTGTTTTTGTTTTGGTCAGATCACTACGTGCAGGTGCTGAACTGTAAGCAGCACTGCTCTGTTGAACTGGCCTCAGCTGCTGGCAGAGACCAGCCCTTTGAGGACTTCCTGCCCTCTCACTTCAACTACCTGCAGTTCTCCTACTACAACAGTGAGTCTCATCGACACCCTGTTAAGTGCAGAACATACCTTCATTCACTATCTTTATAGATATTATATCATAGACTCAAAGCCAAAGCATTCACAGATGTTCCAGTTCCAGTTGAATTTTTGGAAGGTCCTGATTATTAAAATGAACAAGCTAGAGTGTCCAAACTTTTGATTCATACTTTACAGTGCCAGTCAAATTTTTACGGCACTGAAAAAACATTTCTGTTCTCAGAGAGGCCCTGGTAAAGTTGCAGGTGGGGTGTTGACTCGCTGACTAGCTATGCTGTTTCTTGGAGGAGGTGATGCCATTCAGTCGCCTAATGTCCACTTGGCGCACGAATCAACTTTTCTCATTCAGCGCCACCATTATGGATTATACAAACAACAAAACAGAAGTGCTACAATTGTCTTTAGTTTCTGTAATATTTTTTGCATCTCTTTAGTTTGTTTTTCTCCTCTTATTTCATGTTTTTTTTTGCCAATGTCGTCTTTTCTTTTTTGCCGGTTGACAAACGGCGAAAGTTGTGCACTACTGCCACCATGTGGTAGTTTTTTGCAACTTTGGCGTCAATTCAGAGCCAAATACCGTATTTTTCGGACTATCAGTAACGCGTTAACTTGCCCAGCCCTAAATATGCTCTATATATATATATATATATATATATATATATATATATATATATATATATATATATATCTATATATCTATATATATATTATCTATCTATATATATATATATATCTATATAGATATATATATATCTATATATATATATCTAGATATATCTCTTATATATATATCTATATATAAAAACCATAAAATAACCTTTAATCCTATAACCTATAACCTTTTTTTGAATTGTGGGGTGTACATACGTCAAAGAAAAACTCGTACTGTGTAATATTTGCTGTTGTTCATCTGAGGGGTGGCCGTGACTCAGCTGGTTGCCAGGTGTCATGTTCTGACAGGTCGCTGAATCCCACATTCCTCCCAGTGGGTTAAAAAAAAAAAGAAAATACAGGCTCTTTGCTCCCTCAGTGCATCAGTGTGTGGAACACAATGATGAGAATTGGAGAAAAGCTGAAAGAAATTTCTTCTTGTTGTTCATCCAAACTTGTATTCATCTAATTTAAACACCTGGTTAGGATTATGCTGTTTTTTTTTATTTTTTTTATATATTTTTTTTTATTATATATATTAAATATATATTTATATATATTATATATATATATATTATTTATATCTTATATATATTCTATATATATATATCTTTTTTTATCTATTTTTTTTTTTATATTTATTTATTTTTTTAATATTTCCTAATACATAAAACCTGACACCTGAAAGAGGGTGTATTCACTGTGTGTGTCAAATAGGCTGTGCTTCGCATTTTATGAAACAACTGTATGTATAACAGTTATCACTCATCACCAGAATAACATCTATCTAGAGCAGATGCCTGTTAAAAGCATAAAGCCAGACTTAATTTTTATGGTACCTGGACATTCCCTTGGTGAGGTACAGTTATAAAAACAAGATCATTTCCTATGAAGCTGTCTGAAACCCAGAGCAGCCTGTTGAAAGGCTGCATATTCAGTCTGCTTTGATGTTGCTTGAGATAATATAATAGCATTTAAGAAGAAGAGTATATTCTTCTATAATTCTGAAGATATTCATGTTCTTGGACCTTAGAAAACAAAAGAAAACAAAACAAAAAACTAAAGTAACTGTTTTCCTGTGACAGAGGTAAAACGGGCCTCGTAATTAAAGTCATTTGGTGTGTACCACAGATATAAACATGAACTAATCCACCGAGAATAACAAATGCTTCACCTGCTCTTCACTCTGTTTCTTCTGTCCTCCTTCTCCAGGTGAAAGGTATGAGCAAGCAATAGAGTGTGCTAAGACCTACCTGCTGTTCCGCCCCGCTGATGAGGTGATGAATCAGAACCTGAATTATTATTCTGCTGTGCTGGGCGAGGACAAGGCCAAAAGCATATCAGCCAGACAGGTACAGTTACTCTCTATGTAAATGGCTTTCATCCAAGGTACTTCTTCTTGAATAAAATCATTTTAAGAAGCATTTTCTCTAAAACCATAACCATGAGCAGTATAACCGATTGTCCTAACCCGAACACTGCACTTGGTTTTTAGGACTGGAAGTAAAATGAGCATATCTAAGATTTCTACCTTTCTCACGATCAGTTCTGTCTTCTGTTTAATAAATGCTTCAGTGTTAGATCTTATATTGACTCATCTCATAACATATTTCTACCCTTTTTGTAAAAATCAGATTAATGTCATTCATTGACATAGATCAATTTTTGCACTTCACATGAGCATGAATTGAATTGAAAATTTAGTGTTAAAATCAGCCTCCTGAACCCAAACTGGTAGCTGGTTCCATAAAAAAGGTGCCTGGTAGCAGAAGGCCCGTCCTCCAAATCTACTTTTGGATATTCTAGGAACGATGAGTAATCCTGCACTCTGAGAGCGAAGAGCTCTATTAGGAGCATTACGTGCTATCAGGTCTTGTAAATAATGAGGAGCTAGGCCATTAAGGGCCTTATATGGGAGAAGCAGAATTTTAAACTCAATTTAAGATTTCATGGGGGGCCAATGGAGGGAGGCTAACACGGGAGAGATGTGATCTTACGGATTCCTGTCAGCACCCTCGCTGCTGCGTTCTGGATCAATTGGAGGCTATTCAGCGAGTTTTTCGGACATCCTGCTAACAACGCATTATAATAATCCAGTCTAGAACTGACAAATTAATTAAAGGATTAATTTTTCAGCATCACCCTGGGAGAGGATGCTCCTAATCTTGACAATATTTCGGAGATGAAAAAAGGCAGTCTTGCAAACCTGATTAATATGCTGCTTAAATGGCATATCCTCATCAAAAATGACTCCAAGGTTTTTCACAGGTGTGCTGGAAGCCAGCGCAAACCCAGTTAATCCATTCCTCAGGTGTTTGGGACCAAAGACAATAACCTCTGTTTTATCCGAGTTTAGAAGCAAAAAGTTAGAGGACATCCAGGACTTAATGTCATTAAGGCACCCTTGAAGTTAAGCCAAAGGTTTTGTCCCTCTGGTTTCATAGATAAGTACAGCTGCGTATCATCAGCCTAGCAATGAAAGTTTATACCATGGCTCTGGATAATTTTTCCCAAGGGCAACATGTATAAAGTGAAAAGGATTGGTCCCAGAACTGAACCCTGTGGGACGCCATAGCAGACCCTAGTCCGTGTAGAAGAAACGTCATTAAATGGATGAACTGGAACCTGTCAGATAGGTATGACTTAAACCAGCCTAATGGTGTCCCTTTAATTCCAACAGTGTGCTCTAATCTATGCAGCAAAAGGTCAGTTATCAACGGTATCAAAAGCAGCACTGAGGTCCAGCAGAACCAGGACAGAAACTAATCCATTGTCTGAGGCCATGAGGCCATTAATCGAAAATAGACTTTCGGGCAGCACAGACTGCTTTCAAGACCACATCTTTCCGAGGGACATCCATGCATTTTTCAACCCTTTAATAACAAGACAAATCCACATTCAAAGTCGTCATAGGAAGAATAGAGCATGGATACTGGGCTGGCCTGCTTGTTGTATTGTTATATGCGTTACGATGTTTTTCCAGGATAATTAACGCGAAACAAAATAACAACTGAACTCTTCATTACTTGTTATCCTCAGTGCTAGAATACATTTTAAATGTTGTAAGAAGGAATGACAGCATTGTAAAATGGTAAAAATTTCTTGAATTCCCTCATGGTGCCCTTTCTGGGTCAGCATTGCCTCAAGTGGAAAAGTTTAAGTATCATGGGGTTTTGTTCACAAGTGAGAAAAGAGGGGGGGGGGGGGGGGGGGTGTCTACAGTTGTGCAGAGTCTATACAGGTATAGTCTCTCTTCACCACTCTTGTGGTGCAGAAAGCCAAGACTCCGTTTATCATACAATCTATATTTCTACTCCACAGTAAAGCTGGGTGATACTGGGAATTTGGGTATCGATCCGATACCAAGTAAATACAGGGCCAGTATTGTCGATACCAGATACCAATACCAATACCGATAGTTTTTCATATTAAGCTTGATCTATGTTGTGTTTAAATTTGGGCATATCCTACTCATAAGCATACTCTTCAAATTGTACTCTAATCGTGCTCTGGTGAGGCAGTCAATTCGGTTGTTAAACAATAGGCTGGAATATGACTGAGGTGTAAAATGGAGTTTTATTCTCCAAGTCTGCATGTAAAGATCGTTCAGAATGACAAAGTCTCAGTAGGAAACAGTCGCCTTTAAACATCACATGAAAACATCAGGACCTTGGATAAGTTCTCTAGGCGTCTACGGGTCAAAACTTAGCAGACTTGTTGGAGCCAGAACGATAAAACTGTGGCCTTCGAACACACAGGAATTTGAGACCAGAAGTCATGGACTCATGACACAGAACTTAAGCTCAAAATGCAATTTTTAACATTACAATCTATCATGAAACTGCTGATCTTTTGGTGTTTTTGTGATTTTTGTCTTTGGATTTTTTTTGTTAAAGCCTAGGATAGAATTTCAGGTGACTTCAAAATACTTTATCACTATTAACATTTTTGTGTAGACAGGAGTTAAATCGGGATCGGTTATGTGGGGGGGGCTCTGCCTCGTACCTGCCCCTGCCCCCGCCACCCTGCCCCAATATGCTTTTTTGGAAAGTAACCCTCTAATTTGACAACCATCATATTGCACAGAGATGTGTGCAATATGCAACACTTATCTGTGTGTTGTAGGCCTATGTGTGTCTTGTAGTGCCCCCCCCCCCTTGTAGTGCCCCCCCCCCCCCCCCCCCCCCCCCCCCCCCACACACACACACACACACATTATGGCAGTTTGAAGGTAGATTGGTTGGTTTGGATAGCTTGGATACTAGAATCTGGATGGCGTTTATATAGTTTGTGGTAGTTCAGTATATAGTTTGTACATTATGGCACAAACATTTTTATGCACCCCAGCATCCTCTGTGTCATGTGAAAGGGTGTTCTCCAAGGCTGGAGAGATTGTGTCTAAAAAAAAAGGAATCGGTTGAAACCAAAAACTGTGGAAAAAATTGCTATTTCCGAATAAAAATGCATAAAATCACCCCTTTAATGGTATCATTGTCCAAGTTGCACGAGCGTCAGATTCAGTGCGCCCCCTCCGTAGTTCCACAAACACTTTCACTGTTCTCTGCCCGAATAAGCTCAGGTGACTCAGTCGTGAGTTCGACTCCCGGCTCGTCGACCCTTTGCCACGTGTCTTCCCCGTTCTTTCTGCACCCCCTTCCTGTCTCTCTCCACTATAGATAAAGGCCACTAGTGCCAAAAAAAATTGCACAACATTCTGTATCATATGATACTATTTTGGGAAACATTAAACAGAGATTACATTCAAACAATATTTTATTATGCACTTGATCATTTATGTAGACCAATTATTTGGTCATACACATTTTGTTATTCACAGTCATTCCCAAGAGCCATGACTGATACATAAATTCAATGCTTCACAATCTTAAGATTCAGCTGGCTGTGATTATAAACCTGACCAGTAGGTGGTGTCATGTGCATATGAAGCAGTTCAAGAAATTAACCATTTCTGGAACCAATTGGCTGAAAGTGGTACAATGCCTCACGATGCTTCATCTTGACTATCACTAGTGTCAGGTTTTAAGGAGGACCCAGGTGCAGTAGTTTCACAAAACAAAGTCCTTATTTTTACTCAATCAAAAACAAAAATCCAAGAAAACTTAACACATCCATAAAATTCAGACAACTTTATTTATCCCTGAGGGGCAATTGAGGTTGAAAAGTAATCCAAACCAGCGTTCATATCAAAATCTAAATCCCCAGGTGATCAAGCAGTACATCCAGCAGTCCGTACTGGAGAAAGAGTTGCTCTACTTTGGATACGAAGCCTTTGGGATCACCTTTGTAGATCCGGTGAGTGAATTATCCTGTCGCATGTTGCAGGACATATACACTACTGATAGATGAAGAAAAGTATCATTTAAAACGTACATGTCCTGTCATTTCCACTGTAAGGATGCATGGACACCTGAGGACGTCATGCCACAGAAGCTAAGAGACAAACAGAAGTAAGATTTAAGACTTGTCTTCAAACACTCTTGAGTGTGCAGTTGATGAAATAGTTTTCCAGTGGCCAACCAGTCATGAATCTTTGTGTTTCAGGGCTGACAGAGAGACTGCAGCAAGGATCACAGAGGAGATAGGAAACCTAATGAAGGAGATTGAGACTCTGGTTGAAGAGAAGAAGAAGGATTCCTCGGATATGGCCAAAATAATTGTCCCACAAGAAGGTGAGTGTTGTTGTCAAGAACATGTCACAGCAGATGATTTATTTCAAAATTAAATTGCTCTCAACAAATTCTCAATATTGTATCACCTGACAACATCTGCAGGAATTTTCTGACTATAGTTATCATGATATTAAGACGATGGTGACCTGCACCCTGCAGGTGGAACTCTGTTGTATGATGATATCAAGGTCACCATGATGTCGAATCAGCTGAACGGCACTCAGAGAGTGTTGCTGGACGGAGTGATCAGCGATGACGAGTGCAGGGAGCTGCATCGCCTCTCCAATGTGAGTCTTTCAAAGTGAGACTGCTAACAATTAGCCTGAGAAGACCCTCACCTCACGTCACCTGACGTCTTTCTTTTCTAAGTGTGCCTCGGCCTGTCATGTCAGTGTGTTGACGTTGCACTCATTTCCCAGGCGGCAGCTCTGAAAGGTGATGGCTACAGGGGGCGACCTTCCCCACACACCCCCAGTGAGATGTTCCAGGGGGTCACCGTCCTGAAAGCTGTCAAGGTCTGTAGACTTGATATAAAGTAGCTCATGTATTACCATTTCCTGTCCTTGTGAAAAAAATGAAGGCCACTTATTAACTAGTTACTAAGGGAGAATGGAAAACTTCTGATGTCTGCAGGTTATTGTTAGGGCATCAAGCAGCTAATTAGATACAGCTGTTGATAAGAACTATTAAAAATTACAGACATATTATATTATATTTAGGGCTGGGCAAGTTAACGCGTTATTATCGCGTTAACGCACTAATTTATTCAACGCCGACATTTATTTTATTGTGCGTTAACGCATGTTGCTCTCGTGCTTTTGTTTTGAAAAGTCTGTTTACTGGACTGCTGCGG
Organism: Hirundichthys speculiger; assembly: GCA_018398805.1. Taxonomy (NCBI): domain Eukaryota; kingdom Metazoa; phylum Chordata; class Actinopteri; order Beloniformes; family Exocoetidae; genus Hirundichthys; species Hirundichthys speculiger. Next base: position 171,884 of record JAGFBZ010000940.1, on the reverse strand, counting down.
AACCGGAAAATAATTTATTCATTTATTCAATAATTTATTAATTTAATAATGTGCGCAAAAACATGCGCACATGGAGAGCGGTAAAAATCAGTGTACTTTGCCGTTCGAGTAGCAACTCAGGTAGCAAAATTAACAATTCTGACAGAATTTTTTTGTTCAAGACGATCGCGTCATTCCTCCATTTATCATCAGATCTGCTCCATGTGTTCACTGTCCTGCTGTTCTCTAGCTGGTTACTGCAGTGCGGCTCCATCTAGTGGCACAGATATGTAATGACAACAGAAAGTCTATTCCTTGATTATAAAACAAAGCCATTTCTGGCTCACATAAACCAGACAATAAAATATTAAAAACAAATTCAGTCCCGTGGCCTTTTTGCTAAAATTGAAATATAAAAAAAAACAGGCATTTTTTTTTTTTTTTTTGTGTTAGATTAAAAAACAGAAAAAAAGTCACTTTTTTACTTTTTAAATTTTTGATTGACAATTGAAAATGAAAAAAAAAACAAATGATTCACAGATAATTATGGATTGATAAAGTTACAGAACTTTAACATGGACATTTTCATTTTAAATGTTCTCCCAGGGGATGATTCAACAGAAACAAGGTTATTTGTAACAAAACTGACAAATTGAACTCCTCGTTAAAAATTTCTGCAGTTACCTCAGAAATGACCTGTTTTAATGTTCTGATTGTGGCCTCTAGATTGTTAGGATTTTGTTGGTAGACTTTTTTTTATTTTTCTAAAAAAAACAGGATGACAATATCCTGGCAGTGGACAATAAGCTTTACTTTATTTGACATTTTTTAAGATGAGATTTACACTAAATATGTGTTACTGACAAGTGCTGATGTTAAAAGTGTTTGAACAACAAATGTTATGGCACTTTAGTTCATATGGCAGCAGAACATTTAAATAAAAATGACCTTTACACTACTTTTGAATTCATTATTGAATTTTCCGTATACAATGTGATTAATCGTGATTAATCAGGGAAATTATGTGATTAATCGTGATTAAAAACTTTAATCCTTGCCCAGCCCTAATTATATTATATATTACAGAAATATTACAGTTTTCTAAGTGTCAGACCAGTCACGTCAGCCTTCTGTGTAAACAGTAACATGCAAAACATTTGTGCCACAGTTAACAAGTTGGGCAGGTGAAAGTTTACCTACATTTTAAAAGTCACATTATTAAACTTGACACTAAATAGTACATATTTAGTTCTTTATAAAATCCTCTTTTGCAAGTATCTCAGCAGCGTAGCTGTATTCTTTCACATCCTTTTTTGGTCACTTTCTGTATTCTTTGTTCAGGGCTTTGAGGTTAGGTTCAGGTTTGAGGTGAGGTTACTGCTTTATCTTACACGGTCTGTTAACTGATTTTCGACTGCATTTACACTGGTTTTTTTTTTTTTAATAGATATTGTGATGTTTGAATCCAGAATTTGTTAATATTTGATCAAAGCATTTTTGCTTTTGCTATTATGAATTGAGTTTTAGAAAGGGGGGGGGGGGGGGGGGGGGGGGGGGGGGGGGGTGCTATCTTCATTGGTTATTATACTTTTCCATGTTGAGCAGCCACTTCGAAGACATCCTGGTTGCTAACTTTGCCTTTCTTCTTGTTAACTTCATGTTAGCTACAGCTCAACATAACTGAAACCTCTTGAGATCCTAAAATGTTGTGCTCTTAATCTTGCTTTATTATACAAGTTATACAAAACACATTAGGATTATTTAAAATCTTAATAAATAAAGCATTGTATTTAACGTTTTGCCTTCTGGAAGTAGAGTTCATGTCCTATTCACCTAAATATTTATTTCAATGGAAATTTTGGGTGCCTAGACTTTTGCATGCCACTGTACAGCATAGAACCTAAATCCTCAAGTCATAACACAACATTACGTTTTGTCATGTAGCAGTCACATTTATTCAAAGAAACTTAACTAGTGAGGAGCAGATTGGAACACAAAAAATAAAAAATTGAGGATGTTTTGATGATAAAAAACCCCTTTATTTTCCTAATGCTGATCCTGTTTTCATTGTTGTTTTAGCTGTTAAATGATGTTTCCACAGCTCGGACAGGAAGGGAAGGTCCCGCTGAAGAGTGCTCGTTTGTTCTTTGACCTCAGTGACAAAGTGAGGAGGGTCCTGGAGTCATACTTCCAACTGGACACTCCGCTTTATTTCTCCTACTCCCACCTGGTCTGCCGGTCTGCCATTGATGGTAAGAGCCAGTGAAAATGAGATTGTAGTTTTTCTTTCTCTTCGTCAGAAATTTTAAAACAATCAAACAAACTATTTCCTTTTAGTCACGTAGGTAGAACCATTCTTTCAGGAAATATTTTTCCTGAGCTTAAACTGAAATATTTATTTGATTACTTTGTTGGACTCTCTCTATAAAACAGTGGCAAGTGAATGAAAGAGGACTCAAGAAATGTATCATGCAGTGGGCAAATAAAGTATTTGTAGCCACACAGTGTTCAAAATAATAACAGTAAAGTGAATTCATTAATTTTCTACACCCATCACAGTAAAACAAATTCAGTATTCTCTGACGCTCATATTCCATGAATAATTACCATAACAATGAAGGATTATTCTGGTTCAAGGATTCTATTTAGTGATACTGAATAAAAGTAAATGCTTATTAATATTGCAGTCCCCATTGACTGTTGCTGTTGAGGGACGTGGCATTGAAATGGTAGATCATCTACACTTATATAGCACCTTTCTGGTCCTGTCTGAGCTCAAGAAAGCGTTTCAAAATGTTCTTCATTCACCTTGAGACACTCATTAAACAAATATAACTTCTATTTTACATATATATGCACACATGAATGGTTTGTCTCTATAATCGTTTACCAGTCAGCATATGGGGAGGGAATGTGGGGCTCATATCAGCACCGGGCAGAGCTGGGGTTTGAGTCACGAACCTTCTGGTTAGTGAACAACCGGTTCTACTCACTGATCCACAGCTACCGTAGCAGATCATTATGTCACAAAAGCATTGTGACATGTTTAGTGTAGGAACAGACAATCTGTTGCCTCACTGAGAACCGGGTCAGAGGATTGGTGCACATGTGGAAGAACACAAAATGTAGGCTTTTGCCTTTGACCACTAGGCAGCAGTGGAGCAAAGTAAAACACTGACAAAATCCAATTGGTTGTAGATGTTTATTTAAACATGCATCAACGCAGACTGTGAAGGTTAATGCAGCAGTGTTTTGCACATTAGGATTAATTTAAAAGTGTGTTTCTGCTTACATTATATGTCAACATAACTATTCTTGTTTCTGCTATTGTCTTCAATTCAATTTAATTCGATTCGATAATACTTTGCAAATCCCTGATGGGAAATGAACTGTGGCAGGAACTATTATTTCAGTTTCTGCTAAAGAGTCATTGACACTGTTGCTGAATCACTGTGTTGTGAAGAGGATGCTCTGGGTGCTCCATTAGGTTTTTCCATTTCATGAAGGATCCATCTTTGCAGAACTAACTCTGAATGCTCCAGAACCGTCCCCAGAACAAAGTAGTCATTACGAAGAAAAACATAACTGTTTGCTAAATTAAACTACTGTTTTCATTTGACATAACTTTTTCTGGTGGCCGTGTGGTGTTGAGTCTGTAATGTGTGTTTTCTCTGAAGCTGTTTTTTGCTGCTATTTATCCAGAGAAGCAGGAGGAGCGGGAGGACATGAGCCACCCAGTTCACGTGGACAACTGTGTGCTGGTTTCTGAGCTTAATGAATGTGTAAAAGAACCTCCTGCATACACACACAGAGACTACAGGTGAGCTCAGGCAGTCCCAGAAACACCTCAGAGCCTCTCACTCTAACCCTAACCTTCAGAACGAGCATATACCTGACATGTTCATGTTTGTCCTACAGCGCCATCCTTTATCTAAATGATGACTTTGAAGGAGGAGAGTTCATTTTCACTGAGCTGGATGCAAAAACAGTCACGGTAATGATTTTGATTGTAATCCATTGTTATTTCTATACCATAAATTAAAATGAAAACATCAACAAGGATGGAAGCCACAATGCGTAAGATTAGAGTCTGCAGATTTTAAGCTAGTCCATAGCTACCTAGATCTTATTGGATCACACCCCCGATGCTCTGGGTCAATCGTTCTGAAGACATTATATAAAAGATTCAAATACAACTACATACTTAGTCATAATGATAGAAGTAATGTATAATTTATAACATTTTTATTGACTTGTTTTGGAATGGACCTGCTAAGTTTAGCCTCTGATTTGTAATTAATAAAACTATGAGAATGTGTAAAAATGACCTTTTGTGGGGCTCTCCAGGCTGAGGTACACCCACAGTGTGGTCGGGTCGTTGGGTTTGGAGCTGGGAAGGATAATCCTCATGGCGTCAGAGCTGTCACTAAGGGTCAGAGATGTGCTGTAGCCCTGTGGTTCACCTTGGATCCTGCTCACGAGGAAAAGGTAATCGATATAAGAGGTGTTTGGGTCAATGTATGTATCCAGTGATGTCATTCAGTGTACAGAACAAAATTAGAGAAGATCTGTGTTGCTGTTGAAGGATTTAAATTGATCATTTTACATTCTTTTTCTCCCCTCAAATGTTGTCTCTTCCATTTTTGTAGGAGAGAATTCAAGCTCAGGATATGCTGGAGATGTTTTCTACCCCTGTGAGTGCAGAGTTTAGCCAAAAAGTAGCAACGGGCACACTTGACCCTCAGTCAGTCAAGCCAGAAGCTCCTCCACAGGGTGACCAGGTGGCAACAGAAGAAAGACAAGCTGATGTACCATCAGGCCAGATGCCGGACGCCACAGCTGACAAGCAGGCAGACAAACCTGTTGAGCTGCAGAAGACTAGACCAGCTGCTGAAACAGCCAGTAAGGTCAAAGCTGCGCCTAAAGCAAAGGCCAAAACTGGAAACCAAGGAAAGGCTAAGACAGGGGACAAAGTTAAACCCACTGTTAAAAAAGATGGTAAACAGACGGTGAAAACAAAAGCCAAAAAGGGTGATAAAAAGCACACAGAGCCAGCTGCAGGACAGAAAATAGAAGCTGCATCTAAGGACTCCACATCAGCCCCGAAATCTCAGAGCGACAAGACTGAGCTGTGATTAGACCTCATGTGTGAGCGTCTCTACGCGGCGTCTTTTTTTTTTCCTCTTCTCTGTGAATGGTTGAGTAAAAACATATCAGGTTGTTTCAAAAGGTGTTCTCCACTTTTAAATCAAGTTGGTGAAGGTGAATGTCAGTTGAATGGATATTTGATTTTTTTTTAAAAATATGTGTGGTAGGTATATCGTTGCTCACAATCTACTGAAGTGCTCACAATCATTTTTGTCTGATATTGACTGTTCTATTTCTCATCTTTCAACATAACTTGTCTCTGTGATATTGTTTTGAACACAGCAGACACATATTACAGTGAGATTGATGAATTACCTCCAGCCAGCAGTGTGAATCAATGGAATAAAAAAAATTATGTTTCTGAATGTGGTAAAGTTTCATTGAAATGAAAAAAATAAAACAAACCAAATTATAATGAAGTACCTGCAAGTCCCCACTTGGTGGCAGCATGGAGGCACTTCTGAGTCAAACGCTCCCGCACTGTATTTGACAGGCTGTAACAGACAACAAACTCCCTTTGGGCAGAATATTTGGGTTGTGACCACCATCAACACACGCACCCTGAAAGCTCCTGCGTCAGTTGTCACTGACTTCAAGTTGAAGTCAGAAAATTTAGCTGCAGAAGCTTCCAAGTCCTGCAAACAATACTTTGCTCAGATCTGCACTGATAATGCTGTGTTTTACATTTCTACACAGTAATGGAAGTTAACAGTGTGTTAAAAAGCTTTGCTGTTGCAGTGACTAAAACAGATTACTGAGCTGATTCATACTTAAAACGACTTCATACTCTGATACTCTGAAGATTTCTTTTCAAAACAGAACTGGCAGACAGTATACAAGAGTATGTTGCATGAGAGTTAAGTAAAAGTATACAGTCCTTAACTCAGTCTTGAAGCTAGATGAATACATCTGAATAAGAAAACATGGCTTATTATGTTGTGCCATTATTTTATCAATTTTAAAAAAAATCAAAATGGAGATTTGTGTGAAAAACTAAGTACATTTTTACTGCTTGTGTCAGAATTATGAGGAAGAAGCAGCCAGATACTTCTAATCAAATGTACATGGTTAAATGCTCATCAGCAAGTGTGAGTACCTCTACACACTTCAAGCGTTCAAACATCAATCAACGTGCTGCAATGGCCTCAGTCCATATTCAGAGTTCTTAACCTCTACTGAAATGCTGTGAAGAGACGTTGAGCGAGCTGTGCACAGATGAATGACAGCAAACCTCAATGAGTTCGAAGCAACATTGTAATAAAGATGTGAGAGACAGACAACGTCACACAGAGAACAATTCCTTCAAGTTAGTGCTGAATGGTTCTAGAAGCTGTTACACAATGGGTTCGTTTGTCACCCACTGCTTTTGCATTATGGCTTAGTTTTTGTTGAATTAAAAGATAACACTGTATAATCTGAGCTTGTATTTACAAGATCTTTTAAGTACCACATTTTCTATGTCATAATATGCTAAACATTAAAATTGACACAACATATATTTCACATGAAAATAGTTCAAATCACTGCACCCCGTGAATGTAGTAAAAGCATAAATTATCATCTGTTTCTTAGTTTAATTATGTTTTTGTAGCCAACGGCAGTAGAGATAATAAATGCGGAATCAAGCTTATAATGCTCCCTACATAATTTAAAGCTGTTTTTGGTTCTTAATGTTGGTATCTGTGATGTGATGTCAGATTTGGATAAAGTCATGCCAGTTCTGAAAAACCATTTGGACACAGACCCTCATGTTGAAAGCATGCTAGCCTTTTGCTGTAATATCATTTCAATAACAGAGCAGAGGTCTTTGACAGTTCAACTGCTATTCTACATATTAAGTCCATTATAAGAATGTGAGCCAGTGATTGTGCCTCTTTGTGTCAGACATTTAGTGTAACATTCCTTCAACGCTGTTCAAACACTCGCTTTCTAAGCACGTGCTGTGCAAAGCAGATCCACACAATCGCCCATCGTCTGCCGGCTCAAACCTCAAACACGTACATATACTGCCAATATATGCATATGTGAACACATGGAAACCCTGTCAAAGGATCTACAGAAGTCTCATGTAGATAAATGTGTAATTCTAGTTTGATTGAGCTCAGGGCACATGAACTCAGCTGTCATGCATAAACCAAATCCCAGCCTCCTACACCACTGAATCCATGAACAGGATCCCTCTGCTCTGCTGCAGTATGTGTGCGCGTGTCGGACTGTCAGTGCTTTCTTTGTATCGTCTTTTTCTTTTTCATTTGGTGGAGGGAGAGAGACATACACAGGCAACTTTGTTTTACTTGTGTATTTGAGGCCTATGGATTTGCCCATTGTTTCTGCAAAAGAGAGGGGGAGTGGAGAGTGGAGGGTGGGGGGGGGGGTGGGGGGGGCAAAGTCTGTGAGTACAGTAGACAACAGATATCTACCCAGTGATTGGCACGGCCATCTCCGACTGTCCCCCTCCCTACAGTAAACATCCATCCATCCATTATCTCTGCCTGTTTAATCCTCCGTAGAGTCCCGGGGATCTGGGTTAGGGTTGGGATAGGAAGCATATCCCAACAGGGGTCCACCCTGGACAGGTCGCCAGTCCATTACAGTAAACATTTCAAGACATTTTCATGTGTATCAGACTTCAGAATTTATTTGTTTTTGCTCATCACAAAATGTTTGTGTCATGTGTGTTTGCACATGTTGGTATGTATGTTTGTTACATTGGCTGCCCGTGTCACCACGGCAATAGGAAGGGCACAACAACATTGGTAGCAGGCTGGGGATGGGCCCAGCAGGCATTGGAGCTTGGGTTAACGATAGTTGGGACTGTCTAGAGAGAAGACTACAACTAGCAGGTTATCTAGGAATGCTGTGACCTCAGTTTCTTCTTTTCCTAGTTTAATGCTTTGGCAGCACTTTTAAAGTAGTATTTTCAAGATCAGCCTTTCACTCATCTTTGTAAAACCTTGCTCAACACTCGGGGAGATGCATGTGTGACATTGTCACTTTATAAAAAGGTCACATGAAGCACACTTATGTATTTAGTGGAAACTGTTTTTGACTAGAATAAAACAGTGGGAAGTGTTTGATGGACTGACCTGTGTGGACCTGTAGAGATCCCTCCAGAGGCTCACTCTGTGAGGTGTTACAGTACAAGACAAAGTCAAACTGTATCTTTCAGCTTCGTCGCCGCTGCTGGTCCGGCCTCTTGTCTAAAACCAATCTTGTTTTAGTGGGACAGTGGGGTTCATTGTTTTGATGGTTGCTCGAGCAGATGCCTGGCCAATGACTTCAGCTTTTCCATGAACTGTCTCCTTATTCTCTATAGGATGGGGATCACAGCCGTGCCGGTCTGGGTATGGGACCACAGCTGAGAGGAATCTATAGATCAGGACTGTTACATGATGACAGGAAAAAGAGGCCCCTTAGAAAAAAAAGTTATGTCATATTAATTTATTGAATGTTGTCTCAATATTATGTAATTCAGGTATCCAGTGGTTAAAAATATATAAATATCTTTCCTGAGGCTTAATGTGTTTTATTAATTCAAGTACAACTATCTCTATTAAGCGGGACATAATTGCTACACCTTTCAATGTGACTAAAAGAGCTGTATCAACAGCTTGTGCAAATATATGTGTGTGTCGTGTAGGTTCCGTTTACTTAACACGGATATGAATTAAGTGTTAGGCCATGCTCTCTGAGGAACAAATTGACATTTCTAGAAGGTATTTCAGGAGGTTAAATGCCACAATGATTATAACTGGCCTTTCTTACCTACATGTTTCTTGCCAAATAGTCAGTTTCAGCCGAGAGGCAGCTGGGAAGCCGTGAGTGGCGGGGGATAGAAATTGATTCCTGGGAGCCCTTTTGTCCCATTAAATGAAGATGTTTCTGCTGGTCGTTATGGTGTAGGCAGGCTAGCTGACACTTGGCTCGCTGCCACCTCCTCACAGGCAGACAGATGGGAGGATAACAGTTGTAGAAGGATGGAAGTTCACTGAAGAGAAATGTTGGATTAGAAAACAGAGAAAAGCATGAGAAAAAAAACATATTTTTATTTGTAAATGTGACTGAAGCTTCCTGAGTTGGTGGGAAGAACACTATAAAGCGTGAGTGAAACCAGCGGATGGAGGGGGAGATTCTCCCTCACGAGACAGCAGGTACATGACACATTTTTGAAATAGCAGGCAACGAAAAGGCTCTAAGTGTGAGAAAGAGTTTGTGGCTCGTAGTAGTTCTGCAGTTGGCAATCCACTCCCAGCTGGCACATTGCTCAATGCCTGTTTTAGCAAGCTTTAGAAAATAAATTTTGCTGCTGCGCAATATACTCACATCAACAATAAAATAACCCATCACAGGTCAAGTGAATTGCATCAATAGACTCATGACCATGTTTGGTTGCGAAACCTTGAGTCTTGGCACTGGTTTGGATGCTGCATCAGTATCTACTGAGCATCACCAAGGGGGCACTGTTTCTGACGTTTCTTTGTCAAAAACAACCAATCAAATTTCTTCCAACACAAAAAAGCTGCATGTTTTGAATTAGTCCAGCCTCCGTGTACTATTTCAATGGCCAGCTCTAGCTATGTAGCCAGTTCGCTAACAGATGACGCCACCCCATTCAAAGTCTATGAAGATCAACGCAGATGACTCGTGCATGTGAATCCACAATAAGAGGTGACTCCCAGGAGCAGTTTCAGGCAGACAGGTGAGCAACATTGTTTGCCTGCTCTCACCCTTCTACTTGGTTTATTCTAAGGGTGCATGATATTGGATATTTGAGGATATTGATAAGCCAATATTTTGAAGCAAAATATTTGCTCATTACCAATGCCGATACCAAAATAATACTGAAATAATACTGAAATAATACTGCTTTACTGCTTCTGATGCAGTAATGAATTCTGACAACATTAAATTATGGATGCTCTTATCATCATGGTGATGAAACTATTTCAGCTTTCTGCAACTTACATAAATTCCAGGAGTTTCTGAGTGATGCCTTTTGCCCTGGGGGTGTGGGATGGGAGAATAAAAGTTGTAGAAGGATGGGATGAAAGTTCACTGAAGAGAAACGTTAGTACGGGATTAGAAAACAGAGAAAAGCTCACAGTCATACTTTAAGCCTCCATTAAGAAAAATGACAAGCAGCTTTTCTTCATGGGAATCTCTTTCTCTTGCTTGATCTTCAAAAATTCCTCATACTGCCCAGGATGACGGCAAAGATGAGTTATTAAATTCGTGGTGTTGAAGGAGTGGGTATGGACTCCTCCTTGCAGGACATTGATTATTCATTGTAAACAACTTAATCACTTTCTGACAGTTTGAAAATCTCCACACAACACACATCTTTATTTTATCAATATAATAGCGTTGCTCTCTTTTATTTATTTATTTTACCTTGTTACGATAGTGTGCTCATGGTGCCCTCAGCTGAAAAAAAAAAAAATCTGCATATGACCACTGGCGTTTTACGTCGTTGCTGATGTCATCTGACATCTGACAAAAAAAGTTTTTGGTACTTCTGCATTGGGTCGTTGTCAAAGGCTGCTGCTTGGATTCTTGGGCTGAGCTCAATGGTCTGCCATCCAGGAAACAGTTCAGGACCCCCCCCCCCAAGACCACATTTAAGTGGAAAAAAGGACGTCTTATCAGTATTAGACAGGTAGTAGTTTTAATGTCATAGCAGATCAGTTTATAATTGGTCAAAACATGTTTTACTGCTACGTTATATTATAATCTGTCACAGCTAAACATATTGATGTTTTTTTCCCATTAAGTTTTGAATAAAGAATCAATTTAGCTTGCACTTTGCCACAATGGAGACAGGAAGGGAGTTCTGGAATTGCAGCAGTCATGCATTGTTTGATGTTTGGACCTTTGTGGAGCGTAATCTGGGCCCACGTCGGTTACGAGGGTTTGCAGCCAGTTAATCTCAATATAGCGGGTACTGCTGGTATAAATAAGGAACGACTGGTCTCTGTCAGCATCAAGGTGAAATTTAACAAAATTTAATGGTAATACGACTGATACATTCCCTTTGTTAAATGTATTTTTCTCTATCTCATTTCTAACAAATGACTGTTCCCATATGTTTTGTGCACTGTATCCTCAAGAGAAATCACATTTTTGCTTCTTGCAAACAATATCTTGACACACCTCGGCACATGATCATGGATCTTTCCTGGGGTCGGTGGGGGGTTTGAGTGTTTCAGCGACCAGACCTCCCAGCTCAGGCGAGCTGGCCAGAGTTGGTTCTGGTCCAGCTAGTTTCCAGGTACTCCTCTGGGGTGCTTTCTTCAGGCAGAGAGGGCAAACTTGTGACTCCGCCTTCCACCCCCGATTACCACATTGGTCGGGTCTGTATAACATGTGGTACAACACAGTCTGAATTAAGAATTTTATTCGATGAAGCTTTGATTACTAAAGGCTTTGTGCTCCACTGCCCACATCCTGTCCAGGTTCCCTGCTGCTGCATTCCAAGCATCCAGCTAACTCTTTCCTGCTCCACTAATGCTGCACCACATCCTCCAACAACCGTCTCCTTTCCACCACCTGTGCCTTTTTGTAAAGAGATGTAGTGTGGTGACCCAAGGAAGCCTTTTAAAGAAGATACTGTATGACATATCACTTATTTCTGCCTTTGCACAGTTGGATGTAAACTGAAAAATCTATTGAAGTTTGAGTGGATAAAGTGTGCTAGCATCACTGTTAGAGACAAATGCAACTCTAAGAACTTGAACGTCTGACTTTGTTAGGGTCTATATGAGTGAGTAAACTGGTAAAAAGTAATAATTATAATAATGATGTACTTGAAGGTTGTGAAATATGGGCAGCAGAGCCTTCACTGGTGGAGAAGATGGGTAGCATGTTGAGGTTTAAAGGAAGGAGAGCTCAACACAGTAGGTTTGAGGTTTCTGTTTCAGTGTTTGGTTAAAGATGGTAGATGGTAGATGGTAGGAGGACTGCGTCTGCAGCCCCAGCTCTGTGCGCTGTGTAGGAATGCTTGTCTTTTCTTTGCGTTTTCTCAGTGAGTGGACACTCAGAAGTACAACAGTGGATTAAGACCCACATTCTCTTTTTAATCTCTCTATAGTCACTCTCAGCTGTTCTCCCTAAGGGCCACTGGTTTCCAGCCTTCTTCTGCCTGTTTGCTGAAGTTGACCTGGCATATAACACATAGACACACAAGCGCGCGCACACACACACTCACAGATTGTAACCACCAGACATGCACTATGTCCACATCGGTCAAAAACTAACTGAAAGTCATCTAACTGGAACATTTGACACACTGAACTCCTGTCCCGCCCTTTTTGCATTGGTAGTGGCATTAATCCACTGGGTAATGACAAAAAGTACATTTTAAAACTCGATGGTTGAAAAATGTCAAGTGTTTTTTTTTCTTCCAAAGCAGTTATAAGGTTATTAAGACTCATAACAACTTGAATTCTGAACTCTGGTCTGAGACTTTAGAGGGATTATAAGAATGTTCTTTAATTTGATTTTCTATGATGCTGAACAATACTGAACAAGAAAAACTAAACACTTCTGTGTTTTATGGAGTGAAATAAAGATTAAATAATCAAGTAGCCATCTTTTGCTTTGATAACATTTTTACACACGGTTTCTTCTTTCAAATTTCAAGAAGTAATCCTCTGGGGCTTGACAGTCTTGAAGAAGGTCTCACATGCAGTATAAATAACAAATAATAGGAACACTCAAGCAATTTTCTGTATAAGCATGATGTGCTTTAGCTGATAACACACAATAATAATTCCTCCCAGTAAACTAACAGTGCTCGAGGAAAAAGCAAAGCCATAGACCAATAAGATTACTATAAGCTAATTTGAGTCAGCAGCTCTATAAATGTATCAAGAACAGTCAAGTGTCAGTTAAATCAGACAAAGAAGCCATTTTTCCAAATGAAATTGTTTTCCTTTTGGTCTCGATGAAATTAAACAGTTTAAATTGTTGTGCAAATTAGTCAAGCCTTATTTACCATGATATAATAATTTATTTTCTTTCTTCTTCAAACCTGTAATGTTTGCACCTCAAGGTTAAAAAGGTTAACAAGTTTGTGATAGTAGATAATGTTGAGAATTTGTTACATCTCAACTGAAATAAATGGTTAGACGACAAGTCAGCACTCGTAAATCTATCAATGTCCCCAGACGGGCCGACTCCAGGCGTAGAGGAGGCGCCCTGCCACAGAAAACCGTAAAGACTCCACTAAAGACTGGAGAGGACTTTGTAGGAGGAACCTGTTTCTGCAGTCCTTCTTCAGATCCCTGGGTGATCTTTAGGCTACTACAATAAAGCTCCTTCTGGCTCCAGATAAATGCACACTGGGAGGAGGAGCCTTTCCCCACGACTACCACCTTCACTGCAGCACCACTAAAAGGGTTCCTGCTCACCTCTCTGTTACTCCCCTTTTTTCTTTGTGAGTGTGTGTTTCATTCTTTTCTACTTTTTTCATTTTTGGTCCTCTTCACATCCTTTCTTCAGGGGCCAGCTTGGCACAAGGAACAGGATAGAGCTGAACCACACAGGTGCAGGAGATTTTGTTCCTGCAACAGTATGGCGGAGGAGGAAGAGAAGAAAAAAAAAAGTGCCAAGCAGAGGAGAGCAGGAAGGGAATGACTGATGAAGACAAAGATGTGAGGAAGTGTAGGCTGGCTAATTTATGTTAGAATGGTGGAAAAAAAAAAGGTGGGAAAAGACAAACAGGCAACATGCCAAACAGTTGAGATCATTGAAATTCAAGCTTCAGTTGAGTTGAGTGATCTTTGTTTAACTTAACTATTAGAGAAAATTTCCTCTGTTAGTGCTCAAAGCCCCATTAATGTCACTGAGTGGAATTTAAGTCTAGTTATTAATATAAAATTTTTTTTTTTCCAAAAATCCTTTTAAAACCTGTGGGTTCTCTGGAAAACCTGAAGTTGTCCACTAAAGTTTTCTGTTTATCATCCTAGAATCTTAAAAAAAAAAATCATATAATTATCATCTGACCTTATAATTATTAGTATTATATATACTATTAGTAGCATTAGATGTGTGTGTAAATAAACTTTATATCTTAGCTTTTCCTTTTCCGACCTCTTATGCCATCACTAACATGAACTTTTACCATTTTAACATTTTTAGCATTGATAGATCGACACTGAAGATGTTTACGCATGTCTCACCTGGTTCCCCTGGAAACCATCTACCAGTATCAGTTGGTAGACTTATAACAGTGGACGACCACAGGTTTAATGTTATGTGGGACAGTTGAATACATGATTGCAACTGGCAGCAAGAAGAAATGAGAGTCCAGAGTTCAGTCCTGAACACTCATTAAAACATTTTAGAGTAAAAACAAACAAACAAACAAACAAAAAAAAAAGGTAAAAAAAAAAAAAAAAAAAAAAAAGGATGACAAATGAGCAACTGAAATTTAATATCATCAGAAATTGCAAAAATATTTTGATTTCAGTCTCATTCTCACAGTGGAATACACTGCCTGGCCAAAAAAAAAAAAAAGTCACCAGCTGGATTTAACTAAGCAAATAGGTCCCAGCCTCCTATTGGATGATTACTGCATGGGTGATTTATCTTTCAGTTGGCAACAAGTTATTTAACCCTCAACTGGTGCAATGAGTTGCTTCTCATTTCCTAAACAACCCTGCCAAAGACACATCCGTGGTCGTGGAAAAGGTGTTAGTCTGTTTGAGAAGGGTCAAATCACTGGCATCAAGCAGAGGAAACATCTAAGGAGATTGCAGAAACTACCAGAACTGGGTTGAGAACTGTCCAACGCATTATTAAAAACTGGAAGGATAGTGGGGAACCATTCGTCTTCCAGGAAGGAAATGTGGCTGGAAAACAATCCTCAATGATCGTGATCGGTGATCAATTAAACGTTTGGTGAGATCAAATGGAAGAAAAACAACAGCAGAACTCAGGGCTGTTTAATAGTGAAAGTAAGAGCATTTCCACACCGACAATGCAAAGGGAACCCTCAGGGATTGGGACTGAACAGCTGTGTAACCTTAAGAAAACCACTAATCAGTGAGGCTAACTGGAAAAAAAGGCTTCATTTTGCAAGGGAGCATAAAGATTGGACTCTGGATCAATGGAATAAGGTCATGTGGTCTGATGACAGTCCAGATTGACCCTGTTCCAGAGTGATGGGAGCATCAGAGTAAGAAGAGAGGCAGATGCTCCCATCATGTCTAGTGCCTACTGTACCAGCCTGTGGGGGCAGTGTTCTGATCTGGGGTTGCTGCAGTTGGTCAGGTCCAGGTTCAGCAACAGTATGAGCTCAAAGAATGAGGTCAGCTGACTACCTGAATATACTGGATGACCAGCTTATTCCATCAGTGGATTTTTTTCTTTCCTGATGTCACGGCCATATTCCAAGATGACAATGCCAGGATTCATCGAGCTCAGATTGTGAAAGACTGGTTCAGGGAGCATGAAACATCATTTTCACACATGGATTAACCACCAGAGAGTCCAGACCTGAACCCCATTGAGAATCTTTGGGATGTGCTGGAGAAGGTTTTGCGCATCATTAACGCAAGATCTTGGTGAAAAATTAATGCAACACTGGATGGAAATAAATCTTGTGACATTGCAGAAGCTTATCGAAACAATGCCACTGTGAATGTGTGCTGTAATCAAAGCTAAAGGCGGTCCAATGAAATATTAGAGTGTATGACCCTTTTTTTTATGGTGGCGACCTTTTATTGGCCACGCAGTGTACTTGTCTTGGTAAAAAAAAAAAAAAAAAAACCATTTGTCACCAAAATGTGCGCATCATTTTTGACTGATTTTTACAATATGAAGTAATGGAAGTTGGGTAAACAAGGCCAAAGTATTCTTAGAAAGGAAGGTTCGACTCTTACTACTGTCAAGCAACAACTGACTGCAGGATTACCATACAGACAGGGAAAAAGGTCATGCAGGACAAATGAAGAAACTAGGGGAAAAAAAGAGGAGTGAAAGCCCACTATGGTAAATTAGAGTCATAACAGTAAGCCAGAACAGCATTGGCAACTGGGTAGGATTAAAAGACTGATAGGTGGAGGGGAGGACGGGTTTTGAGATGGGAACAAGACTAGGGCTTTTCCCATGCAAAGGGGACACTGGGTAACGGACGGTAGTTCAAAACGCAGATGTAAAATCATTCGAGCAGATGGACAGAATGTCACATAGACCTGAAATCAACTTGGGCAAGAATAAATCTTTTTGTAAATACACACAGACATCTCTGAACAGACATCTTTTACCTGCCATTATCCTTGTTTAGGATTTAATATTATATTTTTAGTTAATGATATTTGCTCGGAGGTCATGCTCTGGGTCTCTGTAAAGCGCCTAGAGACATCTGACATTGTAACAGACGCTATTCAAATAAAATTGAGTTGAAAATTGAATTGAATTGAACTTCAACCAACATAAGCACTAATCTGGTCACACAGGAAGAGCGTACAATCAGCTTGGGTCCCCCCACCTCCATTCTAGTTACAGTAGGTCTATAGTGGTGGGAACCCTTGGGAGGTCCGGTGCTGTTGGGAACTCTCGCCTCTTGTTAGCCACTGCATGGCTACGGTCTTTGATCAGCTCAGCTGACTGTTAAGCTCAGCTTAGTGCGGCAGGGGTCTGGAAAATCCAGGGAGAGGGAGAGGGAGAGAGGTGGGGGGCATTGGAGAGTAAGTGATAGCACTCATTGAACCATTAATTCTTTGATCAGGGCATGAAGGAAGGGAGCAGAGACAGAAAAGACTGGAAGACATGAAGATGATGGGAGATAAGCACGTTTGAGAGTAAGACTCGTCTCCTCTAGGCCTGTGTTTTTATATATTTATTGTGTTTTGTTTTTAACTGTGTTTTAATACTCTGTATGGTGACCTTAAATGACAGAAAGGCGCCTTTAAATAAAATGTATTATTATTATTATTATAATTAACAGGTAGAAGAGATGATGAAATAAAGGGTCACCTTCCTTTCCTGCCCTGACATTCAAACACTATATACTTTCCATGTGCAGAAGGTGCTGACCTAACTGATGAACTGAAACCAAGCATGAAAGTAAGCCTGACCACAGCAAGTTTTGGAAACAACGAGATGAAAAGAATTAATAGAACAGTCTTTAAAAGTCATAAGATGTCCAAATCTTTTAGAGAACATTTTTGGGAAAGTGCTCCGACTTTCAGACAGTTTCAGACATCCAAAATGGATATTATAAAAAACAAATCAGACCCATTTCAACAAAAGGAACTGTGCCAAATCCTAACTGTCAGATTGTTGTTCTTTTCCACATTTTCAGTGATGCTTCCACCATCTGCCATGGGAGAAACATGCTCTGTTCAACTCAGTAATGGGCAGAGCCAACAGTCTCTTCAGGGGCCCTTGAGATCACCCAGAGGAACCTCTCCTCAGTGTGCACACATACATTATTCATTTCTGTGCTTAATTTGCATCCATTCAGACGACACATTCTTATGTTGGCTCTGTGGGTGAAAATCATTACCAGGAAAAGCTGAGTATATGGTAATTACAGTTTAGAGCTGAGCACTACATGGTCAGTGGGAATACTGCTTCAGTAACTCACATAAAAAGTCTAATCCCTATAAATATTACTTATAATTCCAGACTACATAGAAATGTCCTTCCTGCAGCATGAGGAAAGTTTGCTTCATTGAATCATTTCTGCATATTTCTGTTAATTCTCTAATCTACAACCTGTGTGTTGTGTTACATAATTTTCTTCCAGTATTGTTTACATGTCCACATGTGTCTCTGCGTGGTCATGGAAACACAAGCTAATCTGATAAGCCCCTGGCGACTTAATTGTGTGTGCACGGGTATGAGACTGTGCTAACCACATTTGGTGGTTTCCTGTTTGTGGAGAATCATTTCACAGAGATAAGAGTCATGAAGTGATGTGTCCAGACCGGTAATGATGGAACAACCCATCCTGACAATACAGGAATCTCAGATTTTTCATGAAGCCATGAAAAATCCATGAAAAGTCATGGAGTTTTGTATGAACTGCAATCTCTTCAGTATTACAACCCGAAAGTATTTCTTATATTCACTTTGACTTTGCAGACATCTTTTTTCAGCTCCTTAACAACTTAAATAAATTTTTTTTTGATATACACTGATTTTGTAAGTCATGTTACCAAATTTTTTGCATCAGGACTTTTACCACTTTTTAATGCTTCAGTTCCTTTCACAACATTCAGAGATGCTCAAGCAAATAGAGAGACAAAGGGCTGCCAAACCTCCTAAAGGGATTAAGGGATAGCGGGTAGCGGGAGGGACGTTACCTGCAAAAACCGCAATCTTCCACCTCCCTAAACCCGCGATATTACCTGCGCTAACCGCTATATTATGCATATATTATGCATGGGAGTGGTTAGGGCGTTCCACCTGTTTAACCAATCAGTGCGTCAGTAGCCATTGCCTTTAAGAGCAGGTTGCACTACCCGCTATTAGCAATCTTCTGCTTCCCTAAAGCCGCCTGGGACGCCGAAAAGGGGGGGTAAAGGATACGGATTATAGGGGCCCATGATTGAGGGGGGCCCAGAGAGGCCCCTAATGATGATCAAAAATAGCATCAACAAATTTCGCCGCTGTGTTGGGGGGCCCGGTAAAGATACTTTTCATGGGGCCCAAAATCCCTAGCGGCGCCCCTGAAAGCCGCTACCTGCAAACCGCTATGGAGCGTCTTTTCATCCAGATCGGAGCAGCTCTCATGGGCAGCTCGTCTGGGACTCTGCTGTAGAGCTTCCTCCTCTTCCTTCCTCCTCCTCCTCTGCACAGATATACAGTAATCCCCCACACTTCGCGGTTAATGGCAGCTGTGACCCACCCGCGAATGGTGAAAACCACGATGTGGATGTACATTAGAGATGCGCGGATGACGTATATTTTAACCCGCAACCGCTTGTTAAAATCTCTATCCGCCCGCTATCCATTTGCAGGAACGTTTTTTCACCAATTTTCAAAACCGAACCGACCCGCCATCCTTTTTAATAATATGTAAGATATTTTTTCTGATTATTATTATTTGAGTGCTTCAACCGCAACCCGCCCGAATTTAATTAAAGTATTATTTTTTGACGAGTCATCCGCCCGATATGCGGATTATCCGGTCCGCCCGCGGGTGTGCGGTTCATCCGCGCATCTCTAATGTACATGTACATGTATACGTACATACAGTATACATGTACACCCGAACGCAAAATCTACGGAAGGTACACTCACTTTGGCAATCTCTCCTCTGTGCGTAGCTGACGAGAGACAGAGATGGGAGTTGAGGGGACGCATGTCAGCCAATCAGCATACAGACAACCGATGGCACAGTAATGACCGTCATAGTAGCAAATTACAGGCCTTGATATTCGTTCATGGGGCCTCCGCTGTCGGCTCTTGTTGCTTCCCGACTCGTTCTTGATTTGATGGGTTTCGCTTCAGCCTCGCACGCTTCATTTGAGGTTTTTTCAATTTTTTTTTCGAATATTTTTTTTCTATAAATATTTTTAAAACTTCCACGGTCTATTGAGACCGCGATTGCTGAGACCGCGAAGTGTGGGGATTAGTGTATACATAACTAGCTCTAACTAATGTGGAGCAAATGATTTAATCATTTTTTTAATACTCCAAGAAGTTTCAACAAACTGCTCAGAAAAAGTAGAGCCAGTGAGCTTCCAGGAAAGCATTTCTTAACTAGAAAAGCACAGAGAATGCAGACCTCCGCTAAGGACAACAGTTCTCCCATATAGGATTTACAGATTGTGATAAAATCGAGGTTTCCATTGTCAACACCTGAGTGAAATTTCATGAGTTTTGGGCAATAATTAACAGAGATATTGAGAAACAAAATTTCCAGCCCCATTGACCGAAATGTTATCGAAAATTTAAAAGTGATCTAGAATCCAGGATTTCTTCCGGATCACAGCCAAAATGTAATCAGTTCTTTCTTTTCACATTTTTGACAACTCCTGAAAATGTCATCAAAATCCATCCATAACTTCTTGAGTTATCTTGAACATATCCCCTGCGCAAAGACGCACAGCTGCGCCAAGACGCATAGCTGCGGGAAGCGGTGCTTTTTAAAATACTGCAGAAGGGATCATTGGATGAGCCAGAGGAACAGGTATGATGACATCTACCTTCTACCACTGAGCTCATCTCGGGTGCTCCGAGTGCAAGGAGAGGGCCACGAAGGGATACGAGCACAGTACAAGAAACTCCACAACATACTTCTGTGATCTCCTCGTTTCCTCCACAGCAAACATCTGAATGAGATCATGCCACAGCTGTACAGACTGACGTGTCTGGCCGTGACTATTCCCCCCTCTACGACAACTGCTGACCAGACATCCTCTGACTTCAAAAGAATAAAAACGTATGCAAGTAATACAGTGATGCGTAATCGAGAGGTAGAGCCATTTGTGCACGTCCGCATGTGACCAGGTAGACACACATTTATGCCATTTGGACGCGCTCTTTTACGTGCCGGTTGCGATTTCCGCAAACTCAGTATCTTGCTAGCGGGAGGTGTACAATCGGGCCCAATGAGTTTTAATTGCTCTTTTGTCCCATTTTTCATGCACACACATTTTAGGGCATGCAGTGCTGTGTAATCATTATTGTTGCATTATCATTTTTCAAAATTCTCCACAGGTTCAAGTAAATGCTGCAGGTTGGCCACTCCAGTACCCAAATCCTCTTGTTTGTCATCCAGGCATTCATGATGTGTTCAGAATTGCAGAATGTGGTTTTGCATTGTCTTGTTAAAAAAAATACATGAAAGGATATGGTTGTGGAGACAGCATTGATGATGCCATCACAAAAGCATAAATGACCTTTTCTAGAAGCACTGGAACAACACAACTAAAAATAAAAGTTTAAGTAAATGTCTTTTTCCCCACTTTTTTTAGTGTCTTGAAAAGGGATGCATGGATGGATCGATGCAATGTAAGCTTTTCTTGGTTTTCTGAACTTTCCTGGTGTTGCGCAATAAGGTGTATAACGTGCTCGTTTAGTCATAAAAGGGTTATTACCAACTGTCTTGAGGGACAGCTGCTAATAACCAGAAGGGTATTAACAAAGTTAATCAAATTAAACAGGGCACCACCTGATAAATCAGGAAAAAGGACTAAACGGCACAATCAGTCTCAAAATGGCTGTTGTTCTATGCGTGCCAGTCTGTGACCAGGTGTGGCGCTATAGAGCAACAGAGAAGGTGTGAGTCCGAGCACAGACGTCTTCAACCAGCAAATGTTACAAAACTGTGCAAAATAACTGCAAACAACTTCTCTCATTAGAATATATCAGAATTTATTAACACAAGTATTAGAATGAGCAAACACTTGAATCACAATCCTGATATCTACTAACTAAAAGATGACTAAACTAACATAAGCAAATTAAACATTCAATGGAAACCAGTGTAAACTTATATACATGTGTGCTGGAAACTATAGGTGTGTGTGTGTGTGTGTGTGGTAATGTGAGAGGGATGTCCAAGATGGCCGCCGAGATCACGTGTTCTCGTCCCTCGCCAAAATGGCGGTTAATATCTATGTTCTACTGACATTATCTTTCATTTTAAAATGTCTTAATTACAACATCGTTCACGATAGGGCCAAGGTTTGAAGAGACTCTGTTAGAAGGGACTCTGCCTAACCCCAGGTAATCAGTCACCAATCATACCAAAACATTATGACCACTGACAGGTAATGAAAGTAAACAAATATTATTTTGGCACTTGCCACTATTTGATCCCCCGCTGATTTTGGCAGTTGTCATACTAAGTAATAAATGAACAGCTTTATTTTAACAGTTATAGAAAGAATATTGAAAAAAATTTGAGAAAATTAGATGAAATGAAAAATAAAAATTAATTTGCAAGTCATTGAGGGAAATAAGTATTTGATCCCCTAGCAAATGGATCACCATCAGCTTGTCATCAAGGTCTGTTAACGAGCCATTCATTTGAATCAGGTGTGCTGAAGGAGGGAAACATCTAAGACTTGCAGGACACCGGCCCTCCAGGACTGGATTTGCCCACCCCTGATCTATACCATAGGTGAGAACCAGATCCAGGATATGATTAAAGCAGTGAGTCGGTTCTTTCACTGTTTGTGAGACGCCCAAAGACTCTAAAAGAGATGTAATGGCTAATTTAAAGCTGTCACTGTCAACATCCACCTGGATGTTAAAGTCACCCACTATGATGACTTTGTCTGAGCTGAGCACTAAACCAGCTAAAAAATCTGAGAACTCAGACAGAAACTCCAGAGAAGCACCAGCAGGTGGCCGGTACACTACCGCCAACAAGACTGGCTTTTCTGATCTCCAGTTTGGAAAAGTTAGACTAAGTGTGAGGCTTTCGAATGTATTATAATTGCATTTGGGTTTTGTTTTTAGATGTTTCAGATAGGCAGAAGACATCGCAACAAGTCTCAGTAATTAGATCATTGATTAGCAGAGACATAGAGCCAAGAGACCTTACATTCAGTAGTCCACATCTAATTACAAGTTCTCTCGGCTCCAAGTTTCTGACAGTTTTTATTTTTATCAGATCATTTTGGTTAACGCCACTATAACATCGCGCTAAGTAGACTTTTGGAGGATGGGGAATTGACACCAATTCTATGTTTTTGATCGGCACCATGTTAATATTAGCAGCTACATGGTTGATTTCTCTATTTTTAGTCGTCAGGGGGGTCCTCGAGAAGCAGCAGAGAATATAACATGATGATGTGCATTCTGCAGTTGGACAGCTTCAGTGGAGGAGAGGAGAAGCCACATCTGTGATCATTTGTGCTGAAAGGCTTGTTTGCTTTTTAAATGCACATGGAGATATTACATATACTGGGGATTTTCAGTGTAGTTGCAAAGTCTTTTCTCATTTATTTATGATGACTTCTCACTGACCTCATACACAAGTCTGTTTCACAGTCAAACAAAAGTGAAGCTTTTCCCTTTTCCACCACAACACCACCAATAGTGGAGTGTTGTTATGATTCAAAAAACTGAAGGGCCTCCTAAGACCCACTGAAGCCCCCCCCCCCCCCCCCCCCACTCCTCCCTGTACTCATGGACCTGTGATTGTTTTGCTTCTCTTTCATCTCTTCTCTGGCTCAGCTGACCTCCGCGGTCTTATCACATCTCACCCTAATATGTCAAGCTTCTCATTAAACACCACAAGCCTAGACACATGGTCACAATTACACACACGGCAAGCCAAAGTATCTAGACTGACTTTAAAAATGAAAAATGCCTGGATAATAGTAAACATGCAAACAACCCCCATGTATGATTCCTTCTCCTCAAATAGTGTGCAAATAAATATATTCCATAAGGGGGTTGGATAAGCAAGGTCACATGCATGTTCACATGTTCTGGTGTATGTGATGTTATGGTAGAGCAAGTTCAAGTTCAGGGATGAAGAGGCTTTTGCAGGGTTAAAAAAAAAAGGACAAAAAAAAGGAAAATATGCATTTCAAAGTCTGAAAAATGAGAACATAAAATGTGATCTGATTTTCA
The DNA here is from genome assembly GCA_018398805.1 of Hirundichthys speculiger. Lineage (NCBI taxonomy): Eukaryota > Metazoa > Chordata > Actinopteri > Beloniformes > Exocoetidae > Hirundichthys > Hirundichthys speculiger. The sequence goes on along the minus strand of JAGFBZ010000940.1, from coordinate 148,211 downwards.
TCTGTGTCACAATAATAGACAAACACGATGTCCTTAATCTGATAACACACAAGGAAATATCATTTTCTGTGTTTTTTATTAACTGCACTCAATAAGTGTTTCAAAAAACTGTTGGAGAAACAAGTGAAGCCACAGATTACTTCAAGATAAGTGGAGTCCAATAGATTTGGACTGGCTTTTCAAGTTTGCTATTTACAATAAGCATCTGCTGACGAGAATCCATACAGAGCAAAGGAGATCACTGAGGCAAAAATATTCAAGAGTAGTTGATTTACAGATGGATGGAAAAGGATAAACAGTATCAAATTGTCATGCAGGGTAGAGGGAACATCATTATTTGGACTTGCTTCGCTTCTTCAGGTCCTGGACAATTTCCATCATTCAAGAGAGAATAAATTCCCAAGTTTATTAAATATAATAATTTCAGGGTGGTTGTCTGGCTGCTGAAGAAAAGGTTTGGTGATGGAGCAGGACAATAACCCAAAGCATCAAAGTAAGTTCAGATAATAGCTTCACCAAAAGACCGTTTAACTTCAGAGATGCGATGAAATGACCTCAACAGAGCCAGACATGTTTCATCTTTGTTTCTTTTTTTTAAGATGGTTGGTTAAATTCCCTCCTGAATATTTTGCAGGTTTGAACCAGAGCAACTGAAAGTGCTTGTTTGACATAAATGCTACCAAACAAGGTTTGACTAATAATTAAGCCACCCTACCATCCAGACTGAGGTGCTAATGGTGTGTTCAATAAAGACATTTAAAATTGCAATTATTTCTGTGTTATCAAATTAAGCACATTGAGTTTGTCTACTAGTGTGACTAAGATCAAGATTGGATTGCGTTTTATTGCTAATTACAGAATTACACTTATAGTTTTGATGCTGTAGGTATGAACATGTTTATTGTGTAGATAAGCTGTGATGTGACAGAGTGTGTACAGGGTGGGGGTGAGACATGTCTCTTACAGATGTGAGTAAACGGCTGTGTCTCGGAGAGCAAGTGTGTCAAGAGTCTAATTGGCAGAATTAAATTATTGAGTTAGTCTGGAGTGAAGTGAAGCTAATTTAATGAGCTGAGCTGAAGGAGAGCTGATGAGAGCAGCTGTGGGAAAACAGGTTTTTGCACTCCACTGACACAAAAGGCTGGAGTGTGTCTGCGTGTACAGCTCGTGAGTATGTACAATCCGGTGAACTTTCGCTCGCTCTCTGCATCTCTGTCTTCATTTGTTGGGGTTGCTGTGGTGATGAGGGGAGACTGAGTTTGGCTGGCCATAATTTCCTGAGAGCCTGTGTGGATGTGACATGTCCTTTTCAGCCATGGTATTGTTTAGAAGCTGATTTACGTGCATCTATTGCACTTTACCACCACCTCCTCTGCATCTCCAGCTGGGAGGGGCAAACTTTTAAAGGATGAATGCATCCCATATCCAATTAAACAGCATACTGGAGTTTTGTGGGACAAGTTTTACTGAAAGTCTTCAGCTGGATTAGAACAATCTTGCAAGAATGCATAACTGAGACTTTTACTTGTGGTGCTTTTTCCCCAGAGCAGCATCTTATGCTTTTTCTCCCTCTCTCTGTTTGAAAAGACCCTGACTCTTGCTGGTCAGCCCATCCCTCTCCCCTCCTTGTAGGCGTTCCCTGCAACACAGAGTCCAATCACCAGCCAATCCTTTCCCCCATCCCTTCATGGTCAGCCTGTTGTGTTCGCATGTTCCGTTTTTCCTTTTTGTTTTTTTCTGCTCCCCCTCACTGAGCCACTTGAGCCCAGAACAGATGGAAAGATTGTAGTGGGGGGGAATAAGTGCAGCAGAGACAAAGAGAACGAGCTGGGGGAAGCCATGCAGAGAGTGAAGCAGCCCGGCAACGATGCTTGATGAGTTCTATCACTGACCACCAGAAATTCTTTCTTGCTCTTTGACTGATTCCCAGAGGGACCAAGGAGTCAGATAGAAACTGCCTTGAGGAGGAGACATCAAGTCATTTTCCCATCTGAAGGACAAAAACCAGATCAGGACGTGGAGAGGAATAGAAAGAGACAGGGGGAAAGAGAACTCCACAAATGTGAGTCAAAGCAGAGAGGCAGAAGGAGATGTTCAGAGGGACCAGATAGTGAAAAGAAAAGTAAAGCAAGTAGCAGGTGTGTCCACAAAGACTCATAAAAAAAAACAAAAAAAAAAAAAAACAGTGACACACCAGAGCTGCCTAATTAGAAGTGGCTGCAAGTAAAGCAGGGTAATTGAAAAAGAGCCAGATTAGTTAGATAACAGAGGTACAGAGCTACAGTAGGATGGCCAACTCAGGTCTCCAGTTGTTAGGTTATTTTCTGGCTTTGGGCGGCTGGATTGGCATCATCTCCACCACTGGACTGCCTCAGTGGAAACAGTCATCCTACGCTGGCGATGCTATTATTACAGCCGTAGGCCTCTATGAGGGTCTGTGGATGAGCTGTGCCTCGCAGAGTACGGGACAGGTGCAGTGCAAGATCTTTGACTCGATGCTCTCGCTTGACAGTGAGTATGATGTTTGAATTTGACTCTGTAAACACTATAGAGACACATAAACTTGTACTGGTTTTTGCCTCCTCCTACTCACAATGATCCCCTTGTCATTGACTGCTTAAAGAATTTCTCTTAGAACTTATTCTACCCATCCATTTTTTTATGGCCACTTCATCCAGTGAACAGCCAAGAAGCAGAGTGAAATTTATTTTAAAGATAATTTTTGTAAGTTGATTTTACTGAATGAAGTTGAATATAGCACAGACCAAAAGTAAAGAATATATTTGTTGGACAACTTGTTCAGAAAATTTCAGTTTCAAGTGAGCCAAAAAAAAAATATCTTTTTCAGCACCAGAGAGTGAAATGGCTTTCACTTGGCTTTTTATCCTTCACTGTTTTCCCTATAGGCTGCCCTAATTTCATTTTGTTGCTTTGATAAGGTAATCCTGTGTGAGTCTTCATCAGCCTTTGACTCTGCTCTGCTTTGACTTATCATTTTTTCTAGAGGAGTTTCTTTGGAGTTGTAGTACCACTCACAGCAGGTACTGTAGATAGTACCCACGCTCCGTAGTGCTAAATGAGGTGTGAGATGCAGAAGTCCCAAAGCTGTAAATCTCATTTGAAATTCTGTATGTTTAATGAAGTTCTATTCACGTAACGTGTGAGAAGTGGCAGAGGGTGAGGAATGTGGTGTTCAGACATGAATTACCTTTGAAAATTAGCCTCCTGTCATCTCCAATTTGTAAGCAGAGTCCAGCAACTAATAATTAATGACATGCAGATTATATGAATCCATCAATCTACTGTCTGTTTCAGTCATCCTATTAGGGGTTCTAATGAAAGGCAGGAGTGTTCGGGGGGGGGGGGGGGGGCTCAGTCAAAAGGCAGTTATCACAAAACAATGTGTTTTCTTTGCAGTTCAGCATTGATGTTGTGGGACTCTTTTTTAAGAACAACAAATGGCGCTCTTTTCAGACATTTTGATGTCTTTGTGAGTCATAATTTTAACACATATTTAGGTAGCAATTTGTATCACAAGGTTTCCAAACCTGATCTCCAATCTCCTTTGGAGCAATAAGAACAGTGTATTGTCCTATCACATGAATAGGGACTGTTAGGAGAAGAAAAGGGCAGTGTTGAGCTAAAGACCAGAGATATTCCCAGAATGCGCTCTGTCTTCCCCACACGCACACATTGTTCCATTTGTTCATTAACACACCCAGTGAAGACAGATTCAGACTAAAGACAAATGCCACAGACACCCATCTGAACCACTTATCTAGGCATTATGACCAAGCGTCCATCTGCACATTCATTCAGGCGTTCTTCTCGACAGTTTGAGAACTTAACCAGATTTAGATCTGTGTCGGGCCTCAGAGAAGACACTGCACATTTGAATTAAACTGATTTGATCTATCATAAAAAGTTCTGAAGGAACTCATCTCCCCTGGAAGGATTGGCAGTAGGAGCAGCATGTGATGATAAAATTGTTCAGCAGACTGTATGTGCTCTGCTGATGTAGTCAAGCAAACAAACTGCTGCACAGAAAGTTTTGCCCAAGGAGAAGATGGCATGGTATGAGATGTCAGGACATAAAATATCAGGATAATCAGGAGCTGGGAAGGTGGAATGTTTTCTCATAAGAAGAGGGTGTGGATGGTGGTGCTGAAAGGACAGTTCTTTCCATACAGAAACTTTAATACACCAAGTTGAAGACACATTGACCTTTCATTGACACAGGCTGTGATTTTTCACAAAATAGGTCATTCCAAATCTTTCATTGACACATTATAAGATTGTCTTGTATGATAATGTTAGTATAACAGTTTTGGATTGTATGGATCATTCGAATCTGTTCAATCTTTACAAAGTGGTGATCCATTTGTCTTGTATAAGGCAGGTATTACTCTAAATCTTTTCTAGAGTCAACACTTCTTATATTCAAACACACTCTGTTTCAAGTTGTTAAGTTTAAGGTGCTATGCATTTATTAGGGACCATTTTCTAGATTGTTATAGTTTGCTCTGACTTAGTGGAAAGTGGACTGTGACTGAGTTATGATGATCCAAGTTATGGACGGTAATAGACACATTTTTTTCATAGGTTTTGTGGAGCTCTACAGCACGGGTGAATAAAACAGATAACACATGGAACTTGTTTGATCAATTCATTCCAAGTTTGCATTTAGGTAACTGATGAGTTTCGTGCTTGACTTGGCCATGACTATCAGTAATAATAACTAAATGGCAGACACATGCACCGTAGTGTGCCAGTCAAAAGAGAAAAAGAGGTTGTGTGATCTTTGTGGGCACAGAGAATAACCAGCAGCTGATCAGGTTCTTTCACACCCAACAAATATCTGGTTGTTTCTTTTCTTGGCTGTTTGTGTCTTTTTTTTCTTCTTCTTCTTCTTGAGCCTTTAGGATTTTTAAGGTTCTACCCTGTACACATGCAATTGACTTACATTTAAGCCTGGCTGAATTAAAAATTTGGCTTCGGTTTAATGTTAAATTGGATGGGAAAAGTGCCATATGGGTTAAACACAAGTGTAGCGTTAGAGTTATTCAATGAATGGGAAACTGCACTCAGAAGAGTCACGAATGACCTCACAATGGGATCTTACAGTGCTTTCACATAACATACAAACGCACACCAGCAAGCATACACACTGAAGGCTTGTGGCTGGCAGTGCCAGTCTTGGCACTAGAAAGAGAGGTCCTCGTGGGTGAGCGAGTCTACTGCCATCTCCCTCCCTCCTTACTCTCCTTCCTCCCTGTAGTCTTTTTTTCAAACCCAAAGGGCTCAACTGCCCTCACAGTTCATCACAGCCTGAAATCAAACAAAGCTGTGTCATTTAGCTGAGAACCCCCCACGTTAACTCTGAATAAAAGATGGACACCCAGAGGTGATGGAAAAAAAAAAAGTTAAACTTGTCACTTTTGAAGACCATTCAGATACTCCATCAAAAGGAGCCATAAATCAGACTTCAAAGATCATTCATTCTTTTGCTGCCACCATAAATTGCTTCAGATCTGCCTCTGAAAAGCTGCATGACTGTGTGTATTTTTGGAACTGACAGAAGTAAGAAATCTGTTAGTTTGTTCAGATATACATTACATTCTGTTTAATTTGATTAAAAGCTATCTTGTATAACACTGACTTACTTTTTCTTTTTTCTTTTAATGATATTTGACAGCTTTGTGTGATACAGAACAAAGAAATCCAATTTACACAGTTTGTACTGCTAAAGGAGTTTCATCCCCTCTTTGTTTATGAAATACACTCCGTCAAGTACCTCGACAGACTTCAAGCACCTGGTGCTGCCATCAACCTGTTGGTGAACAGCAGTAGAAGCCCGTAGCGCCTGATTGCTGTGGAGACAACCTCTTGAAAACAATCTTGCTTTGTAACAAAGCCACACTAATTCCACTGTGTGAAACATGTAAACCAGGACCTCCTACACCCGCTCTGTGCCAGAGAGTTTCATCTGTGTCTGTTCCGCCTACAGTCATCGCATGTATACAGACATTGTGTACTTTTACATATGTGTGTATGTGTGCGATTATGAGTAAATATGTTCCTCCTACTCAGTTATGTGTGGGTTGAGGCCTGTGTGGGCAATGCATTTAATTTTTCAGAAAGCAAAACCGCAGTGAAATGATGTGGAGAAGATTTTGGAGGGTCATTTTGGGTCTCAAAGTTTGGCCTAGAAAGCTGAAATGACCCTGCTCTGGAAACGAGGACTGTGATTTACTCATCTTAATGAGTCCTTAAATACATGTGGTCTCCCATCAGTTCTGCACAGCAATTGTATCATCATTCTTTTATAATTATCTCTTTTAGTGATGGACTGAAAAACGGTTTGTTTACTCATCTCCTCACCACCTTCCTCCCTCTTTTCCTTTTTTCTTCCTTCTCTTCCTTTATCTAGTCCACATCCAGACATGCCGGGCTCTTATGGTGGTGTCAGTGCTGCTGGGCTTTATCGCCATCATTGTCAGCGTGGTGGGCATGAAGTGCACCAAGGTGGGAGATAACAACCCATCTACCAAGACCCGCATTGCCGTGACTGGAGGGGCTCTTTTCCTGCTTGCAGGTAGGACTGCTGCTCATCATGAATTTTATTTTAATGGTTAATTAAAATTTTTGCAACTTGCAAGAAAAAGTAAATGTATTATCCTCCTAATCTTACATTTAGCAGGAGTGGTCTGGCATTCTTCTAGTGTGATGTGGTTCTGCAGGGAAATTAAAGTCCTTCCTGTAAACAGGAAGTGGTCCCTTTAACCTCTAACCGCAGATATAAGCCATTATCTCTGAGGCGAAGATGATCTAAACAAGGACTAATTCATGGGTGTAGTGTTGTAACTAAAAGAAATACTTGGCATACATTTGTGTCCAATGCTTGTTTTTACTTCCATAGGTTTATGCACACTGGTGTCTGTGTCCTGGTATGCCACACAAGTTTCCTATCAGTTCTTCAACCCAAATACGCCACCCAATGCCAGGTATGTAGTCCTTTCCAGTTAAAAAGATGCCCTCTGACAAGTGTTTATGCATCATAAAACTATAAAGAACAAGTTTTCTTTTATGTAAGGTAGTCAAAACTGAATGACCACAGATATGAAATAGATTTTAACAGCATTCTGGATATATGTACCACTCTTGTCATAATTTATATAAAAAGAAAACAATATCATGACTTTTATTGTTATTAATGCTGGACTCTCGTGTGTTTATGAGTGTTGTAATGTAAAAATATTGAAATGTTTTCAAATTAATTAATTAATTATTGAATTCATCACTAATGTTACTGTCTTTAAACTATGTCATAGCTTAATCTTACTTCAGTTAACATGCACACAGACTGCACTTCACAGTTTGATCTGTTTTCTGACCAAAAACCCTACGGACAAGTTATAACAGCTGTAGTTTTTCCCCAAGTCATTTTAGGATATAACAGAATAAAAACTGATTTAATTCGGCATTAAACATTAATAAGATGTACTTTGTATTGATGGGGGGGGAGGCGCATGGTCACACTTTTAGCCTCTGCTGAGAGAGTTCAGAAGCAGCTGATGATAGATTTTTTTTTTTTTTCACGGGAGTCTCTCTTTCTTTGTATATTTCTCTCTGACTGTTTACAGAAACACTGCTGCTTTCTATTATACCAAGACTTTTGGATCTAGGCTGTTTCTTTACTCCAACCTGGCTCACAGCTGCTAACTTGCTTTCCCTCTCTGTGCAAACCAGTGATGAGGAGAGACAGAAACACTTGTAATTTTTCTACAAGCCAGGTCTTTATTCCGCTTTCAATTCAGTGAGCACAAAGAAAAAAATTCAAACAACAGTTATCCTCAAATCTCGTCCTTTCGTAACACTTTAGGGAAGATCACGAGTAATCTAATTATCTCTGTCCCACATGCACCTCACAGGTGCAGTTGGGTCCTGGTTGACTGCATCCCTCTGGCTGATACATTCTAGTGCTGACCATTACCGCTTTACCCAAGTTACCGCTATGTTACCACCATCTGACTCTTTGCTGCTGTAAATTCCAGTTAGTAACTTTTAATGACAATTTCCCTGGTCATGCATTGAATGACTTCCTTTTTTTTTAAAAGAGAGATTAAAGCTGTACAGTGTTTGGCACTGAAGACAGAACCCAGTCCTTCTCTTTAACCAAACCGAAGCGAACGAGTATCCCACCATTCTCACTATGTCAACCACATATGGACCACTGAATGTCCAGCAGTACTTACAGAGTGCTGCACAACAACAGAACTATCAGTGTTAATGCACTTAAGATAGTAAGGGTTAATATATCCATCCATTCATCTGTGAATATTCAATTTAGCCCTATGTAGGATCACAGGGATCTGCTGGAGTCTATCCCAGCTCTCTTTGGGTGAAAGGCAGGGGTACACCTGGACAGGTCACCAGTCCAACGCAGGTTCACATGTTGACAAACAACCATGTACTAGATCAGGGGTGTCCAAACTCGGTCCTGGAGGGCCGCTGTCCTGCATGTCTTAGATGTTTCCCTGCTTCAGGACACCTGTTTCAAATGAGGGGTCGTCAACAGACTTGTGCCGACCTGGATGACATGTCGGTGCTGATCTATTCAACTGAATCAGGTGTGTCGTGCCTCAGAAACATCTAAAACATGCAGGACAGCGGCCCTCCAGGACCGAGTTTGGACACCCCTGTACTAGATTATTCCTACGGGTAATCTAGTACCACCAGTTAACCTGACATGCATGTCTTTGGACTGTTGGAGGAAGCCGGAGTACCTGGAGGAAACCCACGCTATGAATAATCATTGAGAGTAGTTGCACCAAGAAGGGCTGTGGAGTGGTTTAGAAATGTCCCAGAAGTGACCGTCTCCTCTGCTCCACTAAAAACACACCTCATAATAACCACATCAATTCACACACACAGCAAGATTGAGATGGCAGAAAGTCACCTGTGAGTATGACATAGAGAAGCCTGTGGCTTACAATTTAACACCACAAGCTTCTAATAAAACACCAGGCCATAATTCACACATCAACATTATGTTAACATGCAGAGGATGCATGTAAAAAAAGATTTAAAACAAGTTTTACAAGAGTTCTGAACCAAGTACAAGGAGAAGTTCATCTTAGAAGTCAAAAACCTTTTTTTTTTCTTTTACACCCCCCTCATCATTTTAAATGTATAATTCTGGAGAGAACAAGAAATGTTGAGAAATACATCTTTAAACTAGCAGACTTGAGAATTCTCACTTGATCTCGAAAGCATTGAGTAAACTTGTAATCTTGCAAATCTAACCAAGAAGGCTGTGCTTGCAACGCTCCTCAATTATATTCACCAAGCATTCAACTACCCCTGTAACTTTGTTTCTCTGAGTAGGTGTGCAGCTCTGAAACCTGCGCCATGCACTATTGACTTTTACAGTACAGTACTGTTAAAAAGTCTTAAGCACCTCTAGTCTTACTGTTTCATCAAAGCTGAACCTTCATCTTGGAGTGTCAGTCAGAGCAGCAGCCAAACCAGCATGGCAAATGTTTCAGAAATCATGATTTCAACAGATGAAAACCCAGCGCAAGAAAATAAAAAATAAAAAAAAATCACTGAGCAAAAGAAACTGTTTATCAGAGCAACAATGGGCTTCTACCTGAATTCTAGAAATGATAGTCTCTTTATTGTGGTTGTATGCTTATATCCTTTCTTAATAGGTGGTGTGAAATCAAATGTGCTTTCCTACTTTTAAAATTAATTTCCCCTTGTCCATAGCTTAAATATATTTTGTTTCCAACCAAGTTGATCTGCCATGTTTAAACTGACATGGCTGAACATTAAAATAGTCTTGTCGTGTGTTGTTAGCAGAGCATAGTGGTGGAAAGAGTAGCTGAATTGTGGCATTGCGCCTCTGTTGGGACCACTCTCAGTTACTAGAGGGGCTGTGATTCACCGCGGCATACCCTGATGTGCACCTGAGTGGTCCAGAAGGGATACTTTGAGCTGCAGTTCAACAACTGCGCCTCCAATTTCAACTTTACTTGAAAGTCATTTTTGTTCCTCTCAAAACCACTGTGTGCAGCTCACATTCTGCAAATGTTGCATTTCTGTGATGCAGGCTGAACAGTTAGCTGGTTAGTTATGAGACTACACAGAGGTGATTTGGGCATCTGGCCAGGATACTTCCCGGGGAAGGTGTTTCAGGCATGTCCAGCTGGGAGAAGGCCATGAGGCAGACCCAGAACACGCTGGAGAGAGTACATCTTTCAGCTGGTATGGGAACACCTTGGTGTTCTCCCAGGAAGAGATGGAGGAAGGTGGATGGATGGAGTTGTCAGATGAACAACTAGAAAGCATTGCTGGCTAATGCTTCAAAGTAGGCCTGTTATTAACAATATGGTGTTAATGGGCATGGCTAGCTTTTGCTTGTCTATATTAGCGACTCCGCTGTGTCATGGAGTCCGTATCACAGACCTGGCCCAGAACAGGAAGTGAATAAATAGTATTTATCAGTCTTTTAGGTAGTATTGCCTTACATTGACTATATATCATGTCTCCATCACCAAGTTTACTTTAACTGAAATATGAAGGATGCTAGTCAGTCGTCTACGTTCAGCTTGGAAAACCACACACAAACTGCAACTGCACGCATCTGGATAAATCACCCATTCAAAAACCCACACACCAGAAAAAAAAAGATAATGAGCAGAGAAGGGAGAACAATGTTGATGTTTGTTTGACAAAAGGCTGTTAGGAGATTTGCCAATATCCAAACTTACAACTCAACAGTGAACAACACTGACAGAGTACAAGGAGCTGTCAGTGATGAATGTGGATGCTCGGAAAACTTCAGCGCAGCAGATGCAAACTCTCATATGAATGGAGTTATTAACTGCCCTTAAAACATTTGACTTATAGGTGTTGAGCAGCTTGTAAACCCATTTCTAATCTTTTCTAACTTATTTCCCGCTCAGGTATGAGTTTGGCTCAGCCTTGTTCGTTGGATGGGCAGCAGCCAGTCTGACTGTTCTGGGTGGCTCCTTGCTGTGCTGCTCCTGCTCCAAAGATGACATGCGAGGACAGCAGTATTACCGCCAATCACAGCCCTCCACAGCCAGGGAGTACGTGTAAACCCCAATCCCCCCCCCCACCAGCAGTCATCCAAACAGAGAGCAGAGGACACGCTTGGCACCACCCCTCGATTTGCCCTCTAACAATGCAAAAACAAAACAAAGCAAAAAGACCGTCATGGATGCAAATAGCACTCACACACTTACATTCACAAGCAGAAAAACACCACATACACGACAGTAACACACAGTCACATTATGCATGAGCAGGATTGATTTGCAAACTTAAAGTGTTTGCTAGTCATCTAGGTTAACTGAAATAATGTTAAGCTATTAAGGATGGAATCTCATACGTGCCTCATTGTTATTATTTCATGAGCTTGAAATCAACAAATCAGGAACTTTTTTCTATGTATAGAAGAATATTATTTATAGTGAAAAAAGAGAAAATAAGAGTTTATGACATTCGAGATTATGGTGATGGAACTAAAAACTACCAGCACTGTAAAACTTTACCAGCATGTCCTATGCTTCCTGGTTGGAGTTGCCATGTTTTGTCTCCATATTGCTATGTACATTCACACTCCACTGATGCAGTTTGGCTGTGTAAAGTTAGAGGTCTAAACCACTATACTAAAACTAGGAATCACTATTTTCTCCATCTTTTTTTTTTTAAAAACCCTTTTACCTTTACAGCGTTATTTCTTAACTTTAATTTCAAGAATGCAGCTTTGATGCATTTAGATTTACTTTCATAGCCTCTTCCTCACAAGCACATCTGTGATTCAGGCTTTAAATGCCTGACGAATGCCTCACACTGCCATTTTGTAAAAGTTTAGTAATGTCCTCCTTTTTAAAAGAGACATTTTTACTTCACCTGACCAAAATCGCTTGATGAGAGCTGTATATGGAGACACAATCTGAACTGCAGGAGTGGAGGTGAATTTTTATGTGAAAGTGTTTGCTTAGCCATACTCATTAGCCAATGGCTAATGAGTATGTATATTGTTGATTGTCACTCGCTATTATACTTAGCACAGAGAGGGGGAAGCTTCTCACTAACATATACAATCCTCCATTTACTAACACCTTCATTCCAGATTGAGAAACAGCCTGGACTCTTAACTTACCAATGTCTAAGATTTAAGGTAGGCTAGGTTATAGACTTTTGACACAAGTAGCAATAACCTTAATAGGAATAATAAACTACATTGTAAAGTTCTTGCACAGTATTATTTTACATGGGACCATAAGCTGATATGAAGCCTAAAGATATAGCTGTAAATAATTTTTTTTAAAACATCTATAAATTCAATGTTTTGCTTGGTTGATTGCATGTAGTACCAATAGAAATTTTTAAAAATTTTACTTAATGCAGGCAAATGTTGAAACACCATCACATAAGAGCATGCAAAGTTCAACTGCAGAGCCAAATTGGCTCTTGAGTTTTAACTTGATGCTCTCACATCAATTTGCCTTCATTTGTGTTTCCTAAAGAACTGGTCCATCATTGTTCAAGGTAATAAACCCATTAACTTTTCTCAGAATAGTGCCCAGTCGCCCCATTTCTCATTCCTACAGCCTCTCGTCTAAGAAGACACTTGTTCGTGGAGTGTCCTATTATTCTCAGACTCGGGGGAACTCATAAGCCTATTGGAAATTCCATGAACCCTTTAAATGAAGGAGGCTGTGAAACAACATGGGTCTATCAGTCAAATGTAGGTTTTGAATGGGGACTGATTAACAGAAAGAACTAAAAGCTTCCTGTAATACTACATCCAGCAAAAAAAAAAACTATACACTTGAAGTAATATCTTAACATTTTGTGTGAAGGTTCAGTATTTCTAACTTTCTAGCAGAGATTTCGATGATAAGATTGATACCTTTCTCACTCCTGTTCATTAAATATGAGCTACATATAGAAAATGGTTCTGATAGTAAAAGGATGCAAATAGCGAGTTAAAGCAAAAGAAAAAAAAGAAGCAAATGTATCTTTAGCATAATATTCGGTGTATCAGTCTTAACATCTGACCTTAATACAAAGCAAAAAAACAATTGTACATTTTGTCCATGTTTTTTTTTTTTCTAATCTTTGTTCGGTCAAATGATCAGCTGTCTGATGTTTATATGAAACTTTAACCAGCAGACTCTTAGCTAGCTGTCATGTAGCACTACCTACCACACTTCTCTTCTCTGATTTTCATTCCTCTGTGATAACCTCTCCAACATCCACTGCCTTTGTAACACTGGAAAACTTAAATGGCGTTTGTGTGTAGCTCACGTCCCCTCTGGTCTTCTTACCCTGTTCTCTCTGATTGTCTTCTTCTCTCCTCTAATTCAGGGCAGAGTTGTTGAGTGAAACTAGTTTCCCTGACTGATCAGCCCCCGCCTTTTTATCGAGGAATGTGCGACTGTCCAACCACTGAATCCCCCCCCCCTTTTTTCTTGTTTACCTCTTTGACCCCAAATTTGGACCTCTTGTAGTCAATGACTCCGTTTTTCTTATTACTACATGTGCACCTTCTCAATTTTAATGGAAACTGAGATGTACTGTCTTCATTCCCCCCACTGTCTGAGCCTTTTCTGTAAATATAGGAAACTTAAGTGATTTGATCAGACTTTTTCTAAACAAACAAAAAAAACGGTGTCAATCTGATATATATCTCAGATACCCTCTTTTCTTCTGTCATTGGCTGCAAGTTAACAATGAGTTGACACGTGGGTTTTTTTGTGCTGATTTACAATTTCACTTATATCACTTCTTTCACTTATATCCTATGACCTCTGGGTGTTCTAAATGTGTGTTTTAGTTTATTTTGTTTGCTTTGACTGTACTTTGACTGAAACGTGTCTTTTTTCCCTTTTGAATTGCAGACCAAATGTTAAAAGTACCCCACCAGAGAAAAGGGAGCAGTACTTGTAGTTTGGGAGAGTCTTCTGGCCTTACCATGGTTTAGATTCTTCCAACAGGCAAAACCCTCTCACTGAGGAATTCAAAACAGACAAGAATTAATTTCCCAAATGCTTGAAATGTCATTTTTAAGCAGTTTGCACCAACTTAGATCTGAGATTTGTTTGGATGTTCAAGCATATGTTTGGGGAGGTTTTCTGAATTAGATGTTTGCGAGGGGGTTAAGAGAGACGATATCCTTGTCTGTATTGTTGACTTTGGGAGAGACAGTTATTCAGGGTATGTTTTCTATAACATTTTAAAATGCCTGGGTGTATATACCATCTATTTCTTTTTTATTTACTACAAATATATTGTCTTACTACAGTGCCTTATAACATGTTTGTGCACATGTACGTATGCATCTGAAGTCATGGACTTGCGCCCTGTTTGAGGGATGTGTGTCCACAGCTTGTCTGCCAGCAGTTCTTGTATACCTTTTATATGGTTGGATTTCTGAAAATGAATGTGATGCTACTCTACAGTACCATTTATGAAGCAACAAATATGTACACACTGATTGTCAATGTGATGTCATATGCCAATGGTTTTATGAAACTGTGTGCCTGTTTCCAAGTAGCCTGGATTGAGGATATATCAGCTACACTCATTATGCTTAAGTGCCTATATGATGTACTGTTAGTGTGCAGTCTTCTAAACTAAGGACCACCAGTGTGCTGAGTGCTCAAATGCCTTTCTGATGTCTGGCTTTATTTACATGCCATTCCTTTGTCTAATATTTACCTCCTCCATGATGTGTATTATCTCATTTACAGTATAGCCATGTCTGTTTCATTTAGAATGAAGTAAACAGTGACATAAAATTTGATTTGGCTTTGACTCTGTGGTTTGTCAGATGTTTTCTTATTTTTCACTCTCGCCTGACAATTCCTCCACTTTCCCCCACTTCTTTCTAGTCTCCAGCTTGATACTTTTTCTTTTTTTTTTCTGCACCCTGTTGTTCAATAATTGCACATGTGGAATTCCACTTCTGCTCCAGTGGACTGTGGTACATTCTCAGAGGTGGAATCACAAGATTAACTTACTTACCAGTGCTATAATTCACAACAAGGCTTGAATTTTCTTGTTGTTTTGTTGAGTTTGAATTAGCAAACATTAAAGTCTGATCATGGCAGCAAATAACTACTGTATATGTGAGATAAACTGAACTCCCTCTATTTTTATTGAACTAAAGATGAACATAATCTCGGCATTTCAGAATCTCTGAGGTACTCTCAAGGTGTTCTTTGATGTCTGTACAGTGACGCCATCGCAACAGCAACATTTGCAGAGAGAAAGTTTTCTCGCACCATATGTGAGTTCTTACCTTAGGAATAGGTGAAAAAGTTAGTATCCAAACTAAGAGTAATATAGTAATAATTATATTTATATTTGATCTATTTGTTCTATATTCCCATTTGATTATGTGGGCATGAAAATTATTTGGTTATGGTTTTAAAAAGATTATGGTTTAATTTAAAATACAGCCTTTTGACAGCCAGGGCTGTTCCCTTCAGGGGTCACCACAGCGAATCATCTGCCTCCATCTAACTCTCTCCTTACTCTACTTTCGTGCATGACACTTGGAGCCCAGAGCATCTTGACATACAGTTGGTTTCTAATTGGGTTTTAAAGTGTGACAGAGTTCTTTGGGTTGATGTTGAGATTATTCGGGTTAATGAGCTGAATAAAGAGGAATATTTTAAGTGTAGCTGGTGATGGGACACAAACTGCAGCATATGCCCAAATTTATACACTAACTGAGAAGTGGGGAGGATTTTTATGCTGTTTATATCCTTGGATGTGCCTATTTGGACCTCTGTTTGGTTTGCAGGACATCCCACTACAGCACCCTCAACTCAAATGGATCTTCCCACAGCTCTGAACTCCTGTCAGACATCGATGTTGAGTTAGGGTTGACGTCTTTTAAAGCTAGCCTTGCAGGCCAGTCATATGGGGGCAAAATCATCCACTTTTCTCCACAGCAGTGTTTTGTGTTTGTTTGTGTGTGTCTGGTGGTGGAAAGGGTTATAACACTATCTTGATAGTTGAAAAACTAGTAAAATTGGGATGGCTTGTTAGTGTCAGGCCAGGCTTTATCGTGCCAATATTTTCTACTTGCTCTCAATTAAACATAAATAGTATATATTACGGTCTCTTACCCACCAGCTGGCCATTACATTGCTTCAGGATTCCTATCTGCCATGTTTTCCCAGTTTATGCCAATTCAACATATGACTTGTGGGAAGATTATAAAAAAAAGATGGCTCAGGAGCGTATCAGTAGAAATTCAAGTCTTTCAGAGTACCGTTACGAGTCAAGTAGTTTGGCGTGTGCTAGAATTATAGTTTGTCCATGTTGACAATGGGGCCCACTGTTGTTTAAATATAAATAATTGTGCATATTAGTTTACCAATAATTGATTGAGGTTCTAGTGAGGCAGCTATACAACACTTAAACAAGGCACTTGACAATCGGACGAGGGTGCAGAGTGGATTTAATCTCCATTGTGTACAAGCAGAGATGATCAGGTACAAGACAGTCGTTGTCAGCACAAAACAATGAGCAGAGCCAATGAAACTACTTTTAAACACTTTTTATCAATATTTTGAGCCTTGAGCTAATTTTTCCCGACAGCTATGTGTCCTAAAAATCACAAGATGATGCCTGAGCAATATCCCACACTGGATCAGATATTCCACATTAGATATTAACATCACTCAATAAACAGGCCATGGTGACCTGACCCTGTTTTTAATACGACACCCACCTAAGCTGTCAGCAAGTGAGAGACAGTTAGGGTACACCCTGGATAGACTGCACATCCATCAAAAATCCCAACAAGAGATTTTACACCATGATTTTGTCCAAATTTAAGTTTTATCAACGCTGTGTCTGATCTCAGATATGGCACACCACACAGAATAGAAGGGTGGAGTTCACTGGCTCACTTTACTTCTACAAACAAGTTATGAATAGAGGTGTAAACACATGGATGAAAAAAAGTCATGTTGTACTGTATCTTTGTATTATTTTAACCAAAGCACATTGCAGATAAAGATTTAATGATGTGCAACTGAGTTGAAAGATGGTCACCTGCTTGTCTGAGGCGTATAAGAAACAAGGAAGTGTCTGGTTTTATCAATACTACTCAGTGACCAAAGTGATAGACAGGAATCAAGTTTGGAAAGGGTTTCTTCCTAACCATTCTGAAGAGGAGCATGTGAGTATTAAATAAAGATACTGAATTTGAGTGTTTTTACAAGGAACTTAAAAATATGTCACACAGAATGATGATAATTGTAATGCAGAGTACGCAAAGGAACACATCAACCAGGCTTGCACACACAGTGTCTTGTAAAGCTCAAGCTGCACAGTAGACTTATGGTGCGCTTGTAAGCACAGTATAAAAATAAGACAGTTTGAGGAAAAAAAAAACAGCAGAGGTGAAAGCAGAGTCTGGATGTGAAATCTCACACTCTCTTGACATTTACGGATGAACCTACATTACCTATGACTTTTATAGTTTGTGTGCCATTCACACCATTTACAAAAGTCACGCAAAGAAACATATTTCTCACAGGGACATTTGGTGCAACTCTACGTACAGAGGCAACAAAAAATGATTTCAAAGCAAAGTTATGACTCTCAAAATAAATGTATCAATATTTGTTTCTTGCATTTTTCTGCTCAGCTCAAGATTTATTATCAACATCTAATCAAAGACATATTTTTACTCATCTTATTAATTAATTAACTATAAGTGAAGTTGTTGATATACAGAACTGACATTATTTACGTCATAGATTAGATCATTCAAGCTTGTGGCAGAAACCAAATAATTATAGCAAACACAGGAATGTGTTTTCCCTCTTTCAGCAGTGATGGATGAAGTCTCACATATGCATTTAATTGGGACTTTCACATTGTGGTAATTCAGGAATGTGAAAACGGACACTAGCTCCTTTGTTGCCAGATTGAAAACACTGGCACGACAACAAACATTTTCATAGTGGCCATTCATACTCGGGAAGAAGATTCGGGACGATCACAACACTTTACTAAACAGTAGCTGTGACTTTAATAACATTTCTAGAGTTTGCTTGTACCTAATAATTTTATAAGAAATGTTGCATATGGATGTCGAGTTGACAAAGACGTGAATGTTACATTAACTAGCACACATTTTGTAAATATGTACTAAACTTAGATGGAGCAAGGCTTGTGCCAGCTGTCTGGTTTTCATTCTGACATAATGACTCAACATGGTGACTAAATACAATTACTAGACAATAACCTTTACACTCTTTTTAGTTTGATGGTTTTGTTTCACAGCTAAACTGCTGAACTGTGAACAAGTGACGTGAATTGGATTTGGCCAAAAGGAATGAGCTCCCTGCAAAGAACTATGGAGGAACAAGAGAGTTGGTTCTTTGACTGTTCACTACTAGTGACTCTATCACACGTCATTTAATCTATTACAGTGAAAAATATTAAGGAGAACATAATTTATTTTAATGAGATAGTGAGTTACATATGAGATTATTTGATTAAAGGATTGCAATTTGACTCTTGCATATATTTTAAAGTCTGTTTTCTGTCACATGAGTATAAATGTCACAAAAATAAAATGACAAAATTCATTTTATCCATGGGAATGGATCTTTCACAAAACAATTAACATTGCTAAGAACATTTATTTTTTGTAGGTTTTGATTAAAAAAAAAAAAAAACTAGAATCACTACACTTCCTCCTGATGAGCACATTGGCATGTGACTGTAGAAATCAAAGCACTACAGTGTAATAAAACAATGTAGCATGAGTGTGAATAGTTTCTGTGAACGGGTGGATGAGAAACACAATGTAAAGGGCTTTGTGGAACCTGGATAAGATTTAAAAGCCACTATACAAGGACAGACCATTTACCATTGAAATAGTCAAAACATCAGCACTGTTGGTGCTGCTGCCTTAGCTGAAATAAGAACACCCTTAACTATAAAAATGTGTTTGAAGAAGGAAATAATATGAGTTTCACATTCAAAATTACAAACCAACCAGACATCTTAGGACTAGACCTGATCGCAGCTATATTGGAAAGAGGTTCTGCAGTACAACAAAAGTCCAACAGAGGACGCCAGAGACCTGCAATGAATCTTGACCTTCATGAATCAGTTTAGTGCACTTCAGACTGGGTCCCATGATGATGATGAAGGCTTACTTTCTCAGACAACGTGTACATGTTCACCAGAGCTACTCTAATTGCCACATTCAAGTGCTGTTGGAAGAGCCAAAAAAATCATTTAAATACCTATACTAAACCTCTAAATGCCAGGTTTACAAAAAATAAAATAAAATACATAAAAATTATAAAGCCCATATATTACCTCAGAGTCATGTTTAGTTTGTCAAAAATAATTTCCTTTTCAGTGCTGAGTTCTTTGATTGCGTTGATATTGCGGTACACTTCTAGGCAGAACCGATCCATATTCGGCCTGGAGTCTACCCATCATCCCCTGTGAATATGAAATTTTCCCAGGAACAGTATCAACTGGATGAGGTAAATGTAGTGTTTGTTCATATCTTTATCTTCCAAATACAATATCACATCTCACTCTGTAAGTTGAATTATCTGCCCAATCTTCTGGCTAATAAAATATTGTACATCTGTCCAAAGTATTCTTGTATATTCATATTGAAAAAACTAATGAGAAATTGTTTTGATTTGTTGGTCACAGAAAGTACATAAATAATCCATATCAAGGTTAAATCATTCCAATGTCTTCTTGACATGTGTAAAATCTTTAAAGTAACTTCCTTAACTTTATTGCCTAAACAGAACCTCCCTCCATTTAACCAAATCTGGCTCCAGTTAAGGTTCCAAATAAAGAGAAGCAAAAGAAGACAAAATAACCTGTAAAAATATTCTGATCTGAATTTATTCAAATTTAAAAGCTGTTTCACAAGTATGATATCATTTTCCACCCAGTTTTTAAAATAAAGTGACTTCTTCATTTAAAGGATGTTCCCATTGTTCCAGATGTAATAAGACGTTGGGGAGAAGTTGTTTGTAATTGAGTTTCCAAGACAAGAGCTTGTTGATGAAAGTCAGACATTTTTATTGGGAGCTTTTCAATTTTATAATCACAATTCAATAAGAATGTAGTTCTACCAATTAAATTCAAAATATGTT
Organism: Hirundichthys speculiger; assembly: GCA_018398805.1. Lineage (NCBI taxonomy): Eukaryota > Metazoa > Chordata > Actinopteri > Beloniformes > Exocoetidae > Hirundichthys > Hirundichthys speculiger. The sequence continues at coordinate 128,004 of JAGFBZ010000940.1, read as the reverse complement.
TGGAAAAAGCATTCTAGATAGTATCTTGTCCTATTAATAGGTTAACCATTTCACTTTAAAGGAGTTATTTAACATTTCAAGACTTAAAACTGTTATGAACGGTGCAAAGACTCAGATGCGGAGCAACCAGACAAGACCATAAACCAGAATCATGAATAAGCAATTCAATAATATATAAAACAATACAACAAAAATGTTCCAAACAGAACTAAGGGCGATCAGGAAACCTAGTGAAAATACCAAAACTACTGAAGGCTAGAATACTGTTATACGGAGCAACTAAAGGTGACTAGCTTTAACGCTAGTGCACAGATAAACGCAGCTAAAATGGCTACACAAACAAACTAAACCAAGATATCCAACCAGTGGCAATACTGAACAAAAGGTGACTAGCAGGGGTTAAACTGGGCCGGGGCTGTCCGGGGCTGAGCCCCGATGATCTTGCTCAACCTACATCTGTAACGTCAGCTAACAACTTATTAAAATGCACCAGAATTCAGCAAATAACATGTATAATAATAAAAAAACTTCTGGGAGAGGACCCCCAGACCACAGGGCACTACAAGACACACATAGGCCTACAACACACAGATAAGGTGTATATATCTGTGCAATATGATATGGTTATTAAATTAGAGGGTTATTTTCCAAAAAGTATATTGGGGCAGGGCGGCAGGGGCAGGGGCAGGTACGAGGCAGAGCCCCCCCCCACATAACCAATCCCAATTTAACCCCTGAATATAGTGTCATTGGATATTATTGACAGCGATCCAGAGATGAGGCCATACAGTGGCTCGGTGGTCAGCACTGTTGTCTCACAGCTAGAAGGTTCCTGGTCTGAACCTCGCCAGGGGTCTTTCTGTGTGGAGTCTCCATGTTCTCCCTGTGCTTGCGTGGGTTTCCTCCAGGTCCTCCAGCTTCCCCTCGCAGTCCAAAGACATGCATGTCAGGTTAATTGGTGGTTCTAAATTGACTGTGGGGTTTCTGAGTGTGCGCCACGTAGTGTTGTCATGACAACCCTGAAGGGAATTTTCATGGGAGCTCCCTCACGTGGCTTTTCAATGTGACGTCATTGATGGCACGTGACAAAAGCAGTATATAAAGAGGTCACACACTGTCAATTCTTCAGTGGGTCCCCTCGGGGAACCACGGGGAGCCTGGTGCCTGGATGGCGCCGGGACCGCTGCTATGGGCAGCAGACGGTCCCATTGCAGGCGCTAGATCCGCACCGCGCAGTGGCTCGCGCTCGCGCTCTCCCTTGCCAGCCAAGGGAGATTGCGGGCCGTGCACTGCGCGGTGGCCCGTGATCTCCCTTGGCTTGCCAAGGGATTCTAATGCTCTCTCCCCGGCCCATGCGTGCGCCGCCGGCGTGGCCCACTCTTTTAAAAACTCAAAAATATCACCCCAACCATCCACGTGCACACCGCCACCACGCACCACTAACCACCAACAAACCTTGCTTTTTATTTATTTTATTTTGCCTCTTTTTGGGCCGTTAAAACACCCAATTACAGCGTGGCTTCATGCTTTTACTTTATACTCACTAGCAACCGCTTATGTCCAAACAACACAATATTAACTATAGACATATTCAATCAAACAAAAAAACTGCGCACCAACTAGAAAAATAGAAACAACACCCAACACAGACAATACCAAACTTATTACAGCCTACATTTTCAGTTCCACGGCTTGGCTTCAATGTCAGCAGCCTGCCACAATAGCGAGGACGCATCGCTGCGCGTGGAACCATGACGTAACGGCTCGGCCCAAACTAGCGTCACCACGTACTGAGTCGCCAAGGCAACCCTCAAGCCATTTTCCATGGGACTAAATCCCTCACATGGATTTTACTCTTGGGGCCCGATCTAATAATAATAATAATAATAATACATTTTATTTAAAGGCGCCTTTCCGTCACTCAAGGTCACCGTACAGTGTATTAAAACACAGTTAAAAACAAACACAATAAATATATAAAACACAGGCCTAAATGAGACGGGTTAAAATTTGAAAGAGCAGTGGTTAGGACAGTGAAAAAGCCGATTTAAACAGATGAGTTTTGAGTGAGGATTTGAAAAGAGGGAGTGAGTCCAAATTTCTGATTCCTGATGGAAGTGTGTTCCAGAGCCGAGGACCAGAACAGCTGAAGGCCCTGCTCCCCATGGTGGTGAGACAGGCAGAGGGGACAGACAGGTGGATGGAAGCAGAGGATCTGAGGGCACGGCAGGGAGTGGCAACAGAGATGAGGTCAGACAGATATTGAGGAGCGAGGTTATGGAAATGAGAGCCCTCCCCCAGAATTTTTTTTAAAAGTGCATTTCCCACAGTTCTCTGATTTTTATTTATTGACCATCTGAAATCACATTTAAAGGAATAGTCTGCAATTTCTCTGAGATAGTAGCGAATAGGATAGCTTCCAGCTGGGAAAAATTAAATGCCTAAAGCATGTTGATGTAAACATTGTGATTGAAACAACAAAAAGTCCATAGCACACGATGGACTTTTAATTCCAAGTTAATTTGTATTTTGTTGATTTGTCTCTAAATAAATGTCTGCACATTTACACTGAAACGTTTAATGTGAATGAAATCATAGATTTGTACAAAGAATTAAATGTAAAATATTGATGTTAATTGAATATATATACAGATTTATTCATTTGACATTAAAAAAAAAATAGTGTGGCCTGTCCTTACACAATCCCTCTCCCTGTCTCTCTGTGCTACCTGCATTATGACCAGATATTATTATTGTACCAGAAGAATAACTGACCCTGAGGAAAATTTTATTTAGAATATTCTGCTTTTCTTACTAGTTTTATTTACTACTGACACGTAGGCTTAGGTTAAAACAAATGTCATCAAGCTGTTGAGTCTTGTATTCCAGTGTCTCACCTGATCATCCATGTTTTCAGAGACTGTCCCTGTCTCGCCTGTCCTTACAGCATCCCTCTCCCTGTCTCTCTGTGCTGCCTGCATTATGAACATATATTATTATTGTACCAGAAGAATAACTGACCCTGAGGATCTTTTTAATTTGATACGTTGAATATTTTGCTTGTATTACTAGCGTTACACACACACATACACACGACACACAGAGAGAGAAAACAGCAGCACACACGGAAGACACATCATATCATATGATACAGTCTCTTCACTTCAAGCTAGCTAGCTCAACTAACAAACTGAGCCCCTTTTAACAAGTTAAATATTTCAAATTAATTTAAAAATGAACACACTCAGTATGACAACATCACTCCTCTTTAGCTATCTAGTTGCTTACTGTCTGAAAAAACTTCGTATGTCCTGTTTTTCTGCTTTTTGGGTAAAGACATTGCTCCATCTTTTCTTTCACATTCAACGCTCTATTGTTTTAGTCTGTCGGAGCCGGCGATTCAAACCGAGAGGCGTTAAATGGGCGCAACCAAGTGTACAACTGGGAGGGGGGTGGTCACACACTTTAGTGTTCCTTATAAACGTAAATAAATTGATCGGTAAATATTCGGAAATAACAAGAGGCGGACTGTTGAGGCAGGTTTTATAAAAGGAGGAAATATTTAACATATTTACACATAATATTGGGGGGGACAGATTGGTATTTTCCCAGTATTGGGGGGGACACGACCCCTCCAAAGAATGCGTGGTTACGCCCATGAGTCCAGGCGAGAGGTGACGAGACTGTGAATGAGGATGGCAGTGGTATGGGGGGTAAGGGAGGGGCGAAGGCGGTTAATGTTACGCAGATGAAAGTATGCAGACCGGGTGACGTTATTGATGTGAGACTGGAAAGATAGAGTACTGTCAAGAACGACACCCAGACTCTTAACCTGAGGGGAGGGGAGGACAGAGCAGTTATCAATGGTAAGAGAAAAGCTGTCAGTTTTGGATAATGTTGATTTAGTACCAACGAGGAGAACCTCAGTTTTATCACTGTTGAGTTTGAGGAAATTTGATGTGAACCAGGATTTGATTTCTGAGATGCAGTCGATGAGGGAAGAGGGTGGGAGGTTGAGAGTGGGTTTACTGGAGAGGTAGAGCTGGGTGTCGTCCGCATAGCAGTGGAAATGTATGTTATATTTACGGAAAATATTGCCAAGGGGAAGAAGGTAGATGATGAAAAGGAGGGGCCCCAGGACCGAGCCCTGGGGCACAGGGTTTGTGATTTGAAAGATTTGAGCTGGATAAACTGAGTGCGGCCTGAGAGGTATAAACCAGTCAAGTGGGGTGTGGGTGATACCAATGGATGATAATCTACTGAGGAGGGTGGTATGACAGATGGTATCAAAGGCTGCACTCAGGTCAAGGAGGATCAGGATGGTGAGCAGTCCAGAGTCAGCTGCCATGAGGAGGTCGTTGGTGACTTTAATTAGGGCAGTTTCTGTGCTGTGGAGGGGGCGGAAACCAGACTGAAAATGTTTATAAAGGTTGTTTTGGGACAAATAACTCTGGAGTTGAGCAGCTACAGTTTTTTCGAGGATTTTGGAAATGAAAGGTAGATTAGAAATAGGACGTAGGTTATGGAAGTTGGTAGGATCAGCACTGGGTTTCTTCAGTACTGGGGTTATTGCAGCAGATTTGAGTGATGCAGGGACAGATCCGGAGGAAAGGGAAGAGTGGATGATGGCAGAGATGAGGGGGAGCAGAGAAGGAAGGCACACTTTAACCAGAGCAGTGGGGAGAGGGTCCAGTTGACATGTAGATCTTGCGCCAAACCTCCTAAAGCTGCTATTAAGGGATAGCAGGTAGCAGGAGGGGCGTTCCCCCGCAAAGAACGCAATCTTCCACCTCCCGAAACCTGTGATCTTACCTGCGCCAACCACTATATTATTGCACACATTATGCATGGGAGTGGTTAGGGTGTTCCACCTGTTTAACCAATCAGTGCGTCAGTAGTCATTGCCTTTAAGAGCAGGTTGCGGTACCTGCAAACCGCTATGGAGCATCTTTTCACCCAGATCAGAGCAGCTCTCATGGGCAGCTCGTCTGGGACTCTGCTGTAGAGCTTCCTCCTCTTCCTCTGCACTGATATACATAACTAGCTCTAACTAATGTGGAGCAAATGATTTAATCATTACTTTTGTACTCCAAGAATAATTTACCTGGGTTGCTGGGTTACGCTCATACAGACAAGGGGCCCTCTTGGCCAATGGGATGCCAGGAAGATGCTAAGCGATAGCCAATGGCAGAGCAGCTCAGACGCATCGCTTTCAAACCGAGATACAGAGCTGACAGCTGTGTTTACATTCAGTAAACTCTGGGAGCTGTGAGCAGCAGCGCTACTGGATTTATGACTTTCATATCCTGAAATTTGTTTCGTAACGAGATCAATATTTCCCCTTTGATGTAGAAACTTTCGTAAGTAGAGGTACCACATGAAATGTCAGAATAGGTCTTATTTTTTTACGACACCCCGGTTGAGAAAGGCTGCTTTAGATGTGTCAGAAAATATAATTCCACAAAGCTAAGATTTTTTTTTTTTTTTTAAAGCGACAAATCTTATTTGGCAAATAATATTTGCAATCGTGAGTCTGTAAATGAATATGAAGAGCTTAGTCATCATCTAATCACATTTTCTTTGGAATTGCTTTTTTTTTTTTTTAAAAAAATCCAAACTGATGACTTGCTCAGACTCCAGCTGGGTCAATTAAGAAGCAGCTTCATATGGTTAAAACCCACCTGGTGCTAACTTGCAATCTGATGGTCCAAGGACACAATGGAGGTTTCTGTCATTAAAGGTAAGGTATAGTTTCTGTTTCTGAAAAGTAATGAATTTACATGTAAGATTTGTATCATAATGGTGTCTAACATCTTACCTTCTAGATATGGAAAGCTTTGACAGCTCATCACCATCAAAGTTTGACAGAAAGTTTTTTGGAGAACAGAGCTTGCTGTCTGCTTTCTCTTTAGAGCTGTTGTCCACATCAAATGAAGTGGTAGCTGATGGATCTGACGGCAGGATGTCTCTACTGGCTTCTCGATGCCTGTCAACCGACACCATTTCTCCTTTTCGGGGCTTTTCATCTTGGGAGACTGAAAACTGCAACCTGACTGTACCTCTAGAAGGAAAGTTCTCCACCCCTCAACTCATTCAAAAGCCAAAAAATACTGCTTGTTTTGATCAGTCGTATAGTGATCTGACAATAGCACATGTTTCATGGGATGTGTCTTTAATTAAAGTAGAAAATGGCACTCCCAAGTTCTGTGTGGAGTCCAGTACGCAGGAGCAGACATGGAGCCCAAATCTACAAATCCAAGAAATGGCTAAAGTTTCTCCATGATTTTACCTGGGACTGAAAAGAAGCCTGAACTTTAGATATTTGAAACCTGGTGTTTTTACAGATGTACATAAATTTCTTTTTAACTACATTAATAAAGTGACTTTATTTGATTTTAAGGTTTCTTTTTCTAAACGTACAAAAGAGAAAACGTAGTTACACAAAATATCTAAAACTTGCTTTGTCGCCCTCTGGTGTTTATGGAAGGTAGTGGCCCCAATCACAATGGAGTCAAGTGTGGCTCTGTGTCGATATCATGCTCCTGTAAGGGGAAATGGAATTAGGAATTAATCTTCAGATGGCGCACCCATTGCCAAATTTCTTTTAAAGGGGACTTACCTGGTTTAGTTTCTTGAACTCTACAACCTGGAAAAAAATATGTTCCATGATGTGCTTGGCGTCCCTCTGCTCTTTACCCAGTTTGGGCGTTACCCCTAGTATTTCACTACATTTGCAGACGTAGAACTCCAGATCATCATCTGTGCCTGTGAACGAAAACGGTTTGAGCACGCAAAACTGTACTTGACTACAGCCAACCAGATATTTAATGTTAGTCTTACATTTATTGGTAAGTTGTGCTAGTCGTGCTTTCTCCGATGAGAATGTTTCATCTAGATCAAACAGATCCAGCTTGAGTGGTGGAAAATGGTCTAAGGCAGGTGGAAAGACCTGGAAAGCAAAAACAAACTCAATATTTTAATTTAAGGCTTCAAGAAAATCCCTTTTATGGTCCTTGATATGCATGAAGCATGAAGTCCCACAGGATGCAGAACAGAAATGCAACAGCACCACTAACGGGGTCCGACTTGTGTATTGACATATTAACCCGCAGAGACCGGGTGTGAACGAATTAGAGGGTTCGAGAAGAGATTTGAACCATCTATGAGGAAAGCGTCAGTTTAAAAGACGAAAAGCACATTTTAACCCCATTCATCCTTTTAACCCTCCTGTTGTCTTTGTTTCTCAAGAACATCAATGTTCCCGGGGCATGTTTGATCATCCAAAAGTGTCGAGAAACTAAAAACTCCCAATAATCACTGTTTATATCTCATTAACTCCATCACTATTTCAATCAACATTTAGTGCGTTGTTGTTCTTTACCTCTCACAGATCATGGTTCAATGAAAATTCACTTTAAGTGAATGATAAAACATTTTTAAATGTGCATTATAAAGACCTATCTATAAAATACAATAGTTCAATCTGACATTGACTTTTTTTTGTAATTATTCTATATTTTGAACTTTTCTTTTTGGGGTGATGTTGATAAATGAACACAAGAAAATCTCATCTTCAAGGTCAAATTGACCAGCTGATTAAAATCAAAACTTTACTGGATTTACAATGAAAGAAAACTTAAGAATTGTTTATTGAACCAAAAATAAAATAAAAATAACAAATAATATGAATATGGTGTGTTTAAATGTGTCTGTGAGTCTCCACAGTCACACGTCATCACATTGGGACAATAAATACTACGCAATGTGTAGAACAGAAATCCATCCATTATCTAACCCACTTCTTCCCGTTCAGGGTCATGGAGTTCTGCTGGAGACCATCAGCTTAGACAGAAGATGTTCTCCTCTCAGAGCTTTGATCTTTTCCACTCTGGAAAGATCTCCTTCCAAATGACAAATGCGTTGTAGGCTGATCTATCAGTCGTGTTATAAAAGATGAGCAGCGGTCAGCTTGCAGTCATTTGTTTGGTGCTAGACTCCATGACTTTTTTATTTTATATGCTGATTACACTAATTAAGCCAAGCAGAATAAGTTTTATCCTGAAAAAAAGCTTTTGACTAATTTTTTTTTTTTTTTTAATTTTCCCAAAACGGGTCGATTTGACCAGCAACATAATAGGAGGGTTAAATGTGTAACTCTCAAAAGAACAAGACACAAACCGTGTGTCCTTAAACAGGGTTTGTAACATGATTGCAACTGTAATCTCTCTTGAATCCAGCAGAGCCGCCCTGCTGTACTCGAGCTTGTCAAACCGGGCCACGCTGGGTTCTGCATTCTGTGGGACTCCAAGCTTGACACTTACAGCAGGTTGAAGTGGAGGCAGAGGCGTCTCAAACTGGGGCGAGATCAGCTGAAGTGACTCATTTTTGACATCAAGTTGCTTATAAGCGCTGCGAAAATAACATTCTTTTAACAATGAGGAAAAACAGCAAAGATGTGTCAGATGAACTTTGCATTCTTACCATATGACTTGAGGTAAAGTATCGGTTGACAAATTAAACAAAGACACGTCAAAGAGGGAGATGAGGTCTCTGGGGTTCTCGTCACCCTCCTGCAAACACACTCTGAGCTGTTCTGACAAGCATCCTGTGTCTGGTAACATTGTGTAATCTGCAATCTATGCAAAAACACGGTAGAAAATAGACACGCAAGTTAATCTTTTTTTTTTCCAGGGGTGATGAGCTTATTTAGGTCATTTACACTCTATATACCAACCTCTGGATTTTCTGCATCAATCTGATTCAGCTGAATATTATCAGTCATGAGCCACTGAAGCACAACATCCTATGATGAAATCAATGGGACAAAAAACACTTAGCAAACTTTTAAAGATTTAAATGCTTCTTCCCTTTCTGATGTATTGTTTAACAGAGAAATCTTTAAATGTTAACTGGACTCACCATGATCTTACTGTTCTCCTCTTTGTCTATGTATTGATCACTGAACATGTGACAGGAACCCAAAACAACCAGTTTCCCAGACTCCTTTGTAAGGAAATAAACATCTTTCAACAACATCTCACAGATGTAGATTAACAAACATTATGATCAGAGAAGTATGAAGCGTCCACTGACCTTTCCTTGATAGAAGGCCAGAACAGGCCTGTTGAGCGGGAAGCAGACGGAACCAGTGGAAAGAACGGCCACAGCAGGCTTCATTACACTCAGCGTGGCACCAAATGGGTAAACAAATGTAAGAGCCCTGAATGTAATAAAGAAGATAAAGTTTAATTTGTCCCCAATGGTAAAAACAATACTTAATGAAGAAAACAGGGATGAAAGAGCAAACTGTTTACTGTGTATTGTTTCCAACATTTTCATCTTCAATGTATTCTGTGACCACTTTTCCAGCAGCATGACTGACCTCTCTGAATAAGAGGAAGAAGATTATGACTTTGATGACCATCATATTATTCAAATTTAGGTCAGATTGTGTTAATTTATTGGCTATATGTTCATCAGACCTGTTTAATACACCATTGGACACAAGCGCCTCCTTAGGATGGAAGTATTTGTAGTACACATTCCTCACAACAGCATCTGTTATAGAAATGGAGCAGTATAAAAATACATGATGAAAATGCACCTCGTAATCACTCCTAGGACACTTTATTGTTGTTAAAGCAGGCTTCAGTATGCACCATTGTTGACCATTATTCCAAACTCCTCCAGAAGAAAGTTGATGTTAGTGTCATGCTTCATTTCTCCTCCTTCACCGAGCATCACCAGCATATTTCCCCCTCCATCCAGGTAGTGCTTCAGCGCCTCCAGCTACAATACAAAAAGACATCAATGTGTTTGCTCAGTTGCATAGATTTAAAAGCAGCACAGTAAAAAGTAATTTCAACCTAATAGCCAACTTTCCACTTCCTCCTGCCCAAAGTCTTGAGTAACTTTACATTGCTAAAAAGATTAACAGCAAAAATGTTCTTTTTTTTTTATTACTTTACCTCTGGTGCTGTGAATTTCTTCCTTGGGCCAGCAGTGATCCACAACTTGACACCTTTTAAATTGTCCACAGAGAGTTCGTCTTTCAAACTGGGAAAGAAGACATGTTTTTTTTAAATGGAGATCTTTCAACAGGACAGCTTAGAGGTCATACCGTAATCAGTGATGCAAAGTAAGTAGTGTTCTTTGGTACCATTTTAACATACCCATTACTTGAGAACCACCATTATTTAATACTATGTATGCTTCTCAGTGAGAAAAACTGCCCCATTAACTACACTTCAAAATTATGATTTGTGTAACCAATTATTTAACATTTCCACTGGAAAAGAATTCAACATCAGGTTAAACATGAATTGGATTCAAGGATCATTTATTGTAATTTCAGCACATGTTAAACATGGAAAAAACAAAATGAGTTACCCTGATGTGGTTTAAATACAAGGGCAAAGAAGTCCCTTTGTCAACAGTATACAAAGGTTTCTGTGCAATTATAAACACAAAACTACAGCATGTGATTTTAAACTTTTGCACTCGTACCTTTATTTAAGTAAAAAAAAAAAAAAAAAAAAAAAAAGAAATCATGATTGTTACTACACAAACACCTTACCTCTGAATTTTCCACTGAGCTCTCAGTCTCTTTTGCATGGATTTGTACCCATTGTTCATGCTAAACACTTCTCTTTTTGAAGCACTGAAGATGATGGGATTGTTCTGATTTTTCTCCATAAGTTTACACCTTCAAAGTTGATATAATGCTCATCTATACACCTGATGAAAAAAGGGAAAAAAATGATTTTAACTCCATGTTAGACACCGCTCCCACGGTATCTTCACTCCGTTATTTAATAGCTTTGCTAGCAAGCAATTCAATTAGCACCATCATTCGCCTGACTCATTTTTGAATAAACGGCCAAGATTATTTCCTAAACGTTATGGCATCTGGTTTCCATATACACGAACGAAGAGATCCAGTCAGTATGCTATCAGAGCTGTTTTTGTTTGGAGGCTCGCGTTGACGCTAAAAGCAGGTCATAATTTTACGTAGGTAATTCGTTTCGCCTTGTGGCTTTTTCGCTTTTAATAGATTTGGCTGAAGTATAATGGTAAGGAGTCACCGAAAGATCTCACTTCCATTGACATTTTAACTTGCAGTTTTATGCTAATAACTGACAACAACCTACCTCAAAGTTCTTCTTCTTGAGCTTTACTGACGGTTGGAAATCGTTAGCACAATGGTGCCCTCTATGTGTTGGCGGTTGACAAATAACAAAATCATGTGCATTACCGCCACCTACTGGCATGGAGTGTTGATCAGAGTAGCGTTGGGTTGAAACTATAAACGCAAACAAATAACAACTCTTCAATAGGCTACCCTGTAGCAGAATTCCTTAAAAAAAGATTTAAATTTGAGGTTGAAAAATGCCTCTTTTGTAAAAATGATAATGAAAACACTGGATCATTTGTTTTTTCTCTGTCCTTCATCTCATTGTTTTTGGAGAGATATAAAAAATTGGATTTCCCTTAAAATCAATGACATTCTTTACTTTGAGCTAAGTCATATTATTTTTTTATGGATAACTTGGACAGTTCCGTTTCTGATCTCATAAATATCATTCTATTGTTGGGTAAATATCATATTCATTGTGCAAAATGGAGAAACTGTAAACCCTCCTTCTCTGGATTTATAAATGAATTCAAGTTGTTTTTCTCTTGTCTCAAAAAATGTAAAAATGATAATAATGCTTATAAGATAAGTGTGGACATTGCTTGCCATTTATTGTTTTAATTATGAAAAACTTATTTTGCTCCAGTACGTGTATATTTGCCTTATTGCATTTATTATTTATATGTACTTTGAACTTGTACTGTCATTTTTACAAATCCCCTTTTTCTTTCATTTACTTTTCATATTGTATATAATTGGAATTGCGTTCATTATCCTCATTGAGAGTTTGTATATATCACCTTTTCATTGAAAAAAAAAAAGTTGTAGTTAAGATCCACCTGCCTGTGATTATACACTCGGCCAGTAGGTGGTATCGTGTGCAGATGAAGCTTCTAGTAATGAACCCTTTCTCAGGTGGTTCGATGCCTCATGAGGCTTCATCTCACCATCACTACAGGATACTCATCTGCTGCAACGTGCAAGAAATTTCAGCGTGTGTCAAACCGCTGCTGAATAAGTCCTTGATCAAACTAGTATTTGATTCTAGCGCCGCCATGCCACCAGAACTGCCGCACAAAACCACTTCCGGGTCACGTAAACCGGACAAATTAAATATTAAAAACAAATTGAGTCTCGTGAATCGTCCCTTTTTCCTTTTTTAATTTTAGATTGTCAATTGAAAATGGAAAGAACGAATGATACACGGATTAATAACCACTCTTATTTTGAAAACGCTGTATTATAGCAATTACCGTAATATCAACAGCAAAACGGCACAAATATTTCAAAGATGGCTGGCTTGGCAGTCGTTTGAGAAGAGTGCTGGCGTGACGGCAGTAAACAAGTACACGAACCAAAGTAAGTCTGGCCGATGGAGATAACTCCCAAAGCAGCTAAATCAAAATCTGCGTATTCGTCACCATGTTGTTCAGTCGAGTCAAGCCCCTCCGACTTTCAAGAAGAAAATGTAAGTATGATATTATATTTAATATGTTGTATGCATGCTACCTATATTTTAATCCAGGTTTCTTCAAAAAGCTTTTATACATGTCCTAAAACGAGTTAGCATCACTTGTTTTGCCTCTTGTGATTTATTTTCCTACTGTTACCCGACAGCATCTTCCAAAGCTGAGTGCCTCATTGAAGGAGAGGCTGAAGAGGTCGAGGCGCTCCTTCATCTCTCCCCTGTCTGTGGCCAAACGCCTTTTGTTGATGATGAGGAAGGCCAACAGCTTTCAGCAGACTCAAAGAAGCCTGTTACCTGTCTGCCCTTCACGGTGCAGAGTGTTGATGAAAACAGAAATGAAGTGAGATGAGGGGTTTTCTGAACCTCTTCCCAAACCAACACATGCCCATTCAGAAGAATTTGTACAACAAATGAGGAAGGAGGTTAAAGAAAAAACAGAAACTCTACGCCGACTCAAAATGGTTAAAATGTACAGATGCAAGGTATCAAGTACTTTTAAACTGAATATAAATAGAATTTTGATCTTGTGTTGTAAAAGCAGTTATTTTATGTCACTTTTCCTGTCCCCCCTGAGAATGATTTAGCACAGCTCCAAACTCTGATTGACAAGTGGCGCAGTTGTGCTCAGGCTGCACTGTCTGAGCTCCAGTCTGATGGACGAGAGGCCAACCTTTCTGACCTTATTGACCTCTTTGGTCTGGATGATGTCATTTTACACTTTAACCATACAGAGGAGGACTTTACTACTTAACATTGGTGAATCACATCAGTTTCACAGATATACTACAGAGGAGCAGTCACATTTAACATTACGCGTTCATTCATTGTTTTATTTGTTGGTAACAAAGTTCTTATTCACAGCAGAAATCTATTTCATGTTCTGTTTTTAAGAGAAATATATATATAAAATAAATGGCGTTACTCGTGTTTGAGCTAATCAAATGAAGGGAAGTTTCTCATCCTCAGACGCTCAACTTCCGCCCGGAGCTCAGTCAGCTCCTCGGCCTGTGCTCTGGCAAGGTCCTTCAAATTTCTCCTCTGAACAATCTGCTGATAATGCTCTTCTGGTTTAGCAGCTTCATTTTCCCCCATAGCTAAACACCAAAAGATCCACATTATTAGCTTGAAGAAGAAAATTTCCCTTTGCAGAGTGCATATTTACAACTGAAATGACGGCATTACCTGCCAGTTCACAGGTGTGTCTCAACTCTGATACGGTCACCTGCATATCAGGAAGCTGCTGCTCTAAAGCTGCATTCTTCTTGGCTTTTGAGGCTGCCTTTTTGTTAATCCGTTCAATCTTTTTCATGCGCTGCTCCACTCCCCGTTGATGGGTCTGGAGTTGGGAATGAATGTATTATACAGCCAAGTAATGTCAACACCCATCAGAGATCTGGCTGATGACGTCACATTTTGACATAACTATTCTTACCTTTTCCATTAAAGCTATGCTTTTCTCCAAATTGGAAATCTTTTCAGACATACGGATGGCTTGTTGGGCCTTGTTGTAATGCTGGAAACAAAAGAGAATAGTTGGCCTGTATGAGGAGAGAATTGTAAAAGGCTGTAGCAAAATGATCAAACAGGATTTCTATTTATTTAATTTTAATTATCCTGTTGAGTACCCTCTATGCTTTGTTTGATGAATGATCCTGCAAAAACCCTTCAATATAAGATGCACAGGGTCACTCAGCATGGATTTATTTATAGTCAAAGAATTTCTCTCTTTTGGTTTTGAATGCTTAAACAATGTCAGGAAGTAGAGAGCTGCTCCACAGCAGAGCTACCTGAACCTCCTGCCAGAGGAAACTGGCATAACAACCAGGAAAATCAAAAAATACAGTTACACATGACTAATCTGGTCTGTAATCTATTTCTCAACTATCTCAACTAACACATTTTCTCTTTGTAATGTTTGATATCATTAAGGGGTTATTGGTGTATAGCCAGGAGCAAAATAATGACTTTTAACTGGTGTGGTCTGTATTTGATTACACTGCTTTCTCTTGAGACCATCAGCCAAAAAAGCAGAGAAATAGTTGTTTTGCTTAAAAATTTGTTTGTATAAAAACAAAGAAAAACTGTTGAAATTAATTACACAAAGAAATTATTGTTTTAAACAATAAGAATAGGTGTGTAGAAAAAAGGGAGAAAATAGTGTGGAGAGGCTGTATAAACAGGGCGTGAGTCTTCTCTCAAAGGAGAGAAAAAAGAAAAAAAACTAAAAAAAATATTTTAGAATCCAGGTTACAATCATGTCCCGTTGGTCTTCTGGCAGTCGTAGCAACTTGATGCTTTTTTTCTTGTCGATGAGGTCCTCTATCTTCATCCTCATCACCCTGTGCTCCCACTCCAGCTGAATAATGTCCTTACGGACCTCTTTGCGCTCCTCCATGTAGGCAACTTTCTGCTCTGATAGCGACTGATTAAATATATAATTGTTATATATTAATATTCATATCAACATAATAATGAAAGACAATAAAGACTGTCTGTGCTGAAAGGCAAAGGCTGACCCTGATGGTTCCTCTGAGGTTGTCCACCACGCTCCTGTGACAAAGAATGACATTTGTGAAATCAGGTGTCAGGTCTTTGGTAGATGCCTCCACTTGTCCCTGTTTGAGTATGATCTGGACCATGGGGTCTGTCAAGAGACGGTTTCTCTCTTTATGCAGGCTAAAGTGGAAGAGACAGCAAAAACCACATTATTCTGCTACTGAGAAACAGAATTACTGCATTTCAGATTTATTTAAAAATAAGTCTAAGACTTGCGGCCCAAGTGTGAGCCTGTTATAGTTACAGAAGGGCTTACGATCAGTGATTAACAACATTAAAATCATACCACTCGAGTGCTTCAGAGAGGTTTTCAATTTGCTGCTGGGCAGCATTATTTTCCTCTCTCCTCCTTTGAAGAAATGCTTGCATCTCAGCAAGAGTCAAAGCTTTTATTTTTACCTGCAAAGAATAATAGTAAGTGAAAAACTACACATAGTGACAAAGAGTAAAATAAAATAAAATAAAAACAAGACACATTTTCCTAAATCCTTTGGCTGCTGAGAATTGTACTCTGGCTGATCGATGAGGGCAATAAGTAGGATCTCATTATTTCTAATCTTCATCCTCTGCATATTACCTTTTGCTCACTCTCTAGTTTGGCTCTGCGCACAAGACATAATTTCTCCCACAGAGCTGGACTCAAACCCTTAGGCATGTTTCCGGAGCATCAAGCTCCTCCATGGCTTTGAACATTTGGTTGAGCGCATCAAGGCCCAGAGTACCACATAAACGGTGGTCTTTCAGTAGGTTGGAGGTGTTGTCCGTGTGGGTCCTCATCTTTTGAGCCCTGAGGCATAAAACATCATCTTGAAAAACTGCTATAAAATTGAAAACTCACAGATACCAAATCATGTGACTTCCTACACATGAAGTTATGGGACTAGAGTTCTACAATAAGAATTACAAACCAGGGTCTACGTTTGAACAACTTATAGAGTTGATCAAACAGGTGATTTGGTACATCCAAGAAATCCTTCCTGAAATCTTTGTCAAGAACCTTGGGATAAAAAGATCATATTAAATTCAAATTCATCATCACTTGATTTTTTTCAGTATTTTATCAGTTGTCTTACTTTGTCCTCAGCTACCAGACTGTCGTACTCCTCATGAAACTGTTCTACCTCGTCCTTATATCTCTTCACCTCCTCGTCAATTTCACCCTGTCAAATAAATGCATGTTTACAAGATGTTTATTTAAAGACAATTACATTTCAGGTCAGCAACACATTCCAAAAAAGCTGGCACAGGGACATATTTAAAGCTAATGAGGACATGAAACAGAAAATAATGATATGACAAGTAGGGATCAAACCAATTATGTCAACGGGTGATTGTAATGGTGTGTTGGTGCAAGAGAAGTATCCAAAAAGGAGTGCACAAAGGTCATGTTCTGTGATGATACAGGGTTGTAATCTGTGCCCTTGGCCCATGGTCATTTATTTTTCTGTGATCGCAACATAAATACAAAAAGTACACTGAGATTTTAAAGGAACATATGCTGCCTTCATGATGGCCTGTTTTCCTGGGACATCCATGCATTTTTCAACAAGTCAATTAAAAACCACATTCTGTACACATTACAAAAGGTGTGACTAAAGATGAAGTGGTACAGGTAATGAACTGACCGGCTTGGAAACCAGACCTGTTGCCAATAGAGAATGTGTGTAGAACTTTGAAATTAATAATATGAAAAAAATGTTGTAAGGTCGTACTGTTACAACATTGCACACCTTAAGAGGTGTTTGCACGTCTAAGAGCTGTGAGGAGGAATGGCAAGATTACAAAGTGGTTAAATCTTTACTGTCCTAACTTATTTTTTGAAACCTATAACTCGACTGAAATGCTGCATTGGATTTATAGTAACAGAGTAAAAGAAGTTAATGAGAAAAAAAGAAATATCTTGTCAATGTAAATTTATGAATCACAATTATTTATTTATTCTTTTTCTTTTTTCATTTTTATTTTTGTATTTTCCATATTGTTGCACCCTTTTTTTTTTTTTTTATTAATTTGGGGTAACTGGCAGATATTCATGCCGCACACATTTGGTCTCTCGTAACATGCCTGAGCAACGGGCAGATGGTGCACGAGAATGCACACAAACACTGCTGCCATTTTTCACAAACAGATTGAGTGTGCCAGTCAGAAATTCTTACAGCATTACTCTACATGTTTTCTAACCTTGTATGCCAACGTCTTTTCAAGTTGGTGCTTGAGCTCCAGCTCTTTATTTTTCATCTCTTCTTCTTGGAACACTGAAGCAACTAGATGGGTAATCTTGAGTTCTTCCTGCAAAACACACACACACGCACACACACACACAAAAATCAATATAAATCTGTTATTTATGTAAAACAGGAATGAACCCTCTACACATCATGCATGTGTTTACCAGCTCACCTGGTATATAGCAAATGTACATTTCATTTTCTTCTCCATCAACTTTGAGAGTGTTTCATCAAAATTCTCTGCCATGTCTTTGGTGGATTCTTTCAGTCTTTTCATTTCAAGTTCCAATGACTAGAATTACAGAGCTCACAGTTAACTGATAAAGATGAACAATCAAAGACTTAGAAAAAAAAAAATCAAAGCAAGCATAACTGTGAGCACGTTTTAAGTAATACCCTTTTGTATTTCTCCTTCTCCTCGCTGAGGTCTTGGGATTTCTTTTCATACTCTTTGTAGACTTTTTTCTCCTCCTCGCTCCAATGAATATTAGGTCTGGTCAAAGCAAACTCTGGCAGAGGTATTTCCTGTGGAGTAAATTCAAAAGAAAATATGTGCTTGTCATGCTGATTTCTCTAATTCAGTTGTAACCAGCTACAAAAGAATTCAAGTTAAAAAAAAAAAACAGTAGAAAAAAATTAGCTTAAAAGAAGAATGAGAGGAATTACCACTTTTTATATGGTTCATTTAATTTTGTGCAACAAATTAAGTTTTTTCTCTTGTTTTTCTAAAATAAGATGTGATCAATAACATAGTGAATTAACATTGAATTTTGAATATCAAAATCCCAAAAACTATATTTACACCAGAGTTAAATTGAAGTTGCTTTTCATCAATGAAGCTTCAAATAATTTTCTGAACGAGCAGGCTGCTTATTAAATATTTAATAAATGTCTGAACAATGTGAAAAGCATTACTTTTAACTATAGTGTAAGTACAAGTACTGAATCATTGTGGTGCTTCTTTTAATATAATAAAAACCATCCAATCTTCACAGTTTTGAAACTAAAACACATGAATGTTTCAGAGTCTGCCTGGAAAAAGTAAGGTGTCTGATCAATCACCACAACACAGTTAGTGGAACTCAAATTTACATTTAGTTACTTTTGGAGATGAATCCAGCTTTGAAATATAGCTTCTATGTTATTTAAGTAAAATAATCAAACTAATAGTAAATACTTTATTGAAAACAATCTTGTTATTTTGCATGGATAGATATTTTTTAGATTAATCTATTATAGTAATCATGTGTTGACAATAGAACAAAAAAGTTTTTTCATTTTCACCATTTTTAAGATGTCCACTTTTTTCACTTCAAGCACTCCCATCATCATGTCATCGAGAGCCCTCTCTCTGCTATCATCACCCTGCAGCAGAAAGACAAAAGACCATCAGTACAGCATAAAACATTTTTTTTTTCAGTAAAGGACTGCAAATTCTGCTCTTCATGATGTCAATAAAAATCTGCAGTGTTCCTCTTGTATATGAAAGTTTTCCAAGAAATTGACGAGAGAATAAGCAATAAAGAAAATATTCGTGAAAGCAGCATACTTGAGCAGCCAGTCGACTTTCCTCCTCCAGATTCCTCCTCTCCTCGTCTTCCTTCTGTTCTGAGTTGAGGTACTTTTCTGCCTTAATCTAAAACAGAACAAAGGTGATAATTTGTGATGATAATCATACACTTCTTCTATTTTAAGTACAAAAAAAAAAAGAACAAAAACAAACAAGCCAGAAGACACAGTTGGTCAAAATGCCTATATGTTTGTTTGTTGAACTTTTTGTGAACTGTCTCCACTGATTGGACATTCCATGAGGACAGTGACCTCGGAGTCGTCCACCGTGAGCACTCTCTCTGGGCACTCGCTGTCAGCCAGGCTGGGCTCCCACAGCTCCTGGTTCATGTCCAGCTCCAGCATGATCTCTCTGATCTGTCTGTTCCTGTCCTTAATACACTTGAGCTCTCGAACTTTCCGTCCATGTAATGCATCAAAGTCGGCATTGAAATCTGTCTTAATGCGATCAATGACATCCTGCATTTTGAGATGAGTGAAAGGAAAAAAAAAACCTTATTTATGATCAGAGTGAAAACAGCCTTGAACAAGCTGAGTCTGGGCTTTTCATTTAATTGACTTTAGACTATCATTTTTTTCTTGCCTTACATATGGATTTGAGACACTGAAAAGCACTGCAGAATCTAAAGGTGTAATAATTATGCTTTTGCTGACAGGTTCCCACCTGTAACAGAATTATCTGGTTGATCTTCTGCTCTGTGGTTTGCAGGATGAACTGATCATAGATGTAAGGATTGGAATATCCTAATTGAGCTGAAAAACTTCCTGTCAGGGCCAGTACTCAGTGCCTTGTGGCCTTCTTCCCACTGCTCTTCCTCTTGTGTGGAAGAACTTTTCTTGAGGCTGCTCAGCTGCAGGTTAAAGGTGAGGGAAAACAAGACAGTAAGAGTACAGTAAACATAAATATTGAATCTGTGGCCAAAAGATCATAAACTTAACCAAAGAACATTGCAGGAAGGAGGACTATTGTGGCAACTTACTTTTGGCCACAAGGCTATAAATCTCAAAATCCATTAACACTACTGGACTGGCATGTGTTCAAGCATTTCAATAGACTACAGCAATAAAAGGTCAGATAAAGCACTGTGATTCAAAGCATCCAATTATTCTCTTGCAGTAAACTTGTTTTGACTTGAATGGTTTTTACCATGAAATGTGCTTCCATAATGTTTGACAAAAAAAAAAGAAAAAAAAGGATTGCATTGCCACAGCATTAAAAAATACTGTATCATTGCAATTTTGTTATATTCATAACATTACATACATTTACATTACGTTAATATACATAAGATAACTAGGAAGTTTAATTTCTTATAACTCATCACATGTGCTTTGTTTTGTGGTGCCGGTCAGAATCTGAACAACCGGTTTTGCTTACAGTGGCTGCAGCCTTTTCAAGCTTCCTCATATTTTGAACCCTGCGGAGGTCCTCCAAGTCTTTCTCTGTTCGCTCTTTCAGAGTTCTTTCATAGTTCTCCACAAACAGTCCAGAGTGAAAGGCCTGCAGTAGATAACCACAAGTCATTCAGAGCAAACTAAAAAGATAATAATAATAATAAATTCTCATTATGAACATTCAAGAGCCATTTTCTCCAACCTTGATGGCCCTGCCTTTGACAACCACAGAATCCCAGCATTCTCTTTTTAGGACATCGCGGAGGTAACATTTCTCTTCAATTTCCTTCTCAATTTCAACTTTTACCTGAACAATGAGATGATGTTAAAGATTACATCCAAGAAAAAGTCAGAATTAATTGTACTGAAGTTTGTGCGTTTGGAAATACTCTTTCAACTTCCTCCTCCACCATGATTTTGAATCGTTTCTGTTCCTCGACATCTAAGTTGAACTGTTCTTCTGGTAAGTTCTCATTTTCACGAATCATCATCTGGATCTGGCAGCACAGACAACAAACAAACATTCTAACTCCTATCTGTGTTTATAAGACTAGAACACAGTTAACACATTAAATCAAGTTGAGGTGACTTTCAGCCCTGAGTTGAAGCTAGATAATGACAAATGAATTGAATATGTGTGGTTTGTACAGACATTGTGCGGTAGTGAGGTCATATTAAAGATTAAACATTTAGTGCTTCTGGTTTGTCTTTAGCGCTTTGTGAGACATTCTGGGATATCTTCAAAGAGACACACAGAAATGATAAAAAGATGCAATAAACTCACTTACAGTGTCACGCAGCTCTTTGATGGCTTTCTTCAGGATTTTCTTTTTATCAGAATAATGCTCATTATCTTCTTTTATAACCTGTTTACAATATATGGATTGATTTTCTGTTAAAATAACATGAATCACAGCACGTATTTATACTTTAATAATCTCAATAAAAATTATTTGCTAACAATCAGTAATAATAATAATAAATGCTGCACCACAATGAGTTTTCCTGTGTGTTAACCGTTAACCTGACAGTGCCAAATATATCATTTTTATATACATAGCCAAAAACATTTGCAAAAAATTCTGGTTACAAAAAAAAACAAAAAAACAAACAAACATGGTTTTTGGTTTGTAAATTGCCATAAATGCCCTGTGTATCAAATATAAACAAAATATAGATTTTTTTTTTGGTCCAACCATTACAATATTTTTTTGTTTTTTCATCATTTCATACATAAAGCTCTACAGCAGCCATTCCCAAACTTTAGAATACCAAGGCCCAATTTAAAATGAGAAAAATCTCTGCGGCCCACCCAAACCTTTAATTACAACTGTGATCAACATACAGGACTAGAAGCTACATTCTGATATCAGTGTAAGAGGCCAACAAATACGGGTGACACTTATTCTATTAAGTTAAAGGTGGGGTAGGTGTTCTTTGAAAAAACAGTTCCAGCAATCCAACTCAAGAGAGATTTTGAAAATATACACTCCCTCCCTCCTCCCAAAGGCTCCGCCTCCTCCTCTTCAGCTCACCCCTCGAAACCACGCCTTCACACGATTCACGACTACATGAACCGCAGGGAGGGAGGGAGGGGTGGGTGGGAGTGCATTGATATTTGATGGACGTATTAGGCAGCCAATGAAAGTAATGATGATCACTATTTTGATTGGTCATAGTTTTTCTCTGATTATACCCTCTAGACCGGACCAAAACGTTTAGTTTTTTTTTGCAAACATTTTATTTAAGTGGGTGCAATGGGAATGTGAAAAGGTTTTCAGGCAATATTGTAAAAAGTGCTGCAAAAAAAGAACACCTACCCCACCTTTAAGCTGACAGTAGAAAAATATCAAACTGGTTTGTTTTATTACGTCTAAATATTTTTTAAATTATGCCATAAATATTTTACAGTAATTAAAAACCTTTGTAAAAAATCGAATATTTAATACATACTTATTTTTAATGACCTCTCACGGCCCACCTGCATTACCACGACAGCCCACCAGGGGGCCGCGGCCCACACTTTGGGCACCCCTGCTCTACAGGATTGGTTTTGATTAAGTGGTTTTTGGTATCCCAAGATCTGCTACACCTTTGGTATCTGTTTATATTTGATAAGAGGTTTTGTAAAGTGGCAAAGAACTGATAAGTCTTGACAAATGCTGATACACTTTATGGCCCAGTACAACTCATGATCGGTTGCTTTTCTCACTATGAAAAAGACAATAAATCACTCTGCTGCATAATCCAACTGCACGCCAAAAACAACAGAGATGCTCTCTGAGCAAGATTTCACACACAGGTCTCGAGGGCACTTTCATAATCTTCAAATTGCAGTCTCATTGCATACTAACAGGAACATCTCTACATGGTTAACATTATTCCCGTGATGCCAATACTACCACAAACACCACAACTAATCACTGACTGCTTGTCGTTTGCTTTCCAGCCAGGTAGGTTGTGGAGATGGAGCACGCTGCTGGCTCTTGTACATGTCATCCTGCTCCGTCACATCCACAGATGTCCTACCTCTGACCTACATAGTGTGAGGTAAAAGTCAGCGATATGGACCATTTAACACATTTGGTTTGACATATTGTCATTACTATCTAATAAATAAAAATAGCAAACAAAAAATATATAATTTTTACCTCACTTTCTTCTGTGTTTTTGTTGCCGCTGAGAGACCCTTCATCCCATGTAGAAAAATTAATAAGGATGGGGTTTTCAGTATTGAATAAGGTCTTCAAGGAGAAAGCTTTAGACTCTTTGTTCTGGATAGCTTCATTTGCCTTTTCAGCATCCCCACCTCCAACTCTGCATGGAACCATCGGGAAAAAAAAGAAAATGTGCACAAATATGTGAAGGTATTTTTTAACTGCTGACTCATGAAAAGACCAAAAACAAAAGGGCATCTGTGGTGTTTCTCTTTAATTTCTGACTTTCTTTCTCTGTTAGCGGCACATTTATAGAAACATTTAAAGGTTTCTAGCACAACTTCTCCTTGTTCCAAAGTGCATGGTATTTCTTTTCAAATAAACTTGGTAGAGCATATGACTTGAAGCCAACCAAGATGATTAGATGATTTGTGTTTTTGTGTGTTTCGAACATGTCCTTTATGCTAGTACTGGATGTTTTATGACGAACATGATAAAGTTATTGGGCACAAGCCAATGGTTAAACATTAAAACACGTTCAATACAGTACAAGTGTTGCTGGAGTTTTTTAACATCTTAGAAATGGAAATGTGTCATAAATTTGTTTGAGTTTTACCTTCAAGAGATCAATGGCCAATTTAGAGACTACTTTCAGTTACCCTATACTAGTATGGGTATGAATATTGCTCTTACTAAGACAATTTACAGTGCCTGAATATCCTTGATCACTTTACAGATAAAGCGTTGTCATGTTTCAATTGTATTTAAAAAAAAAAAGAAAATGATAATAATAACTAATAACTTTAAGTGCTTGGATAACACTTTTATAAATAATTCAGATTGTGGCTGCACAGTCAGAACTTAGCCTTTCATGAGAGTAAACCATCAAACACTTGACAGACTGACACAATATGTTGAGCTGGAGATAAGGAAACACAGCAAACCAGCAAATGGTTCTTAAAGAAAAAAAAACAAAAGCAATTCATTGAATATTCAAATGACAGTGATGTCAAATGGTGATTAAGTTTTTAAATCTAAAAACAAAAATGTTCAAGAGCAATTAGAGGAGGCAGATGTGGGAAGTGAGTGGGATGTTATTCAGAGAGAAGATGTGAACTTTATTAGACCTTTGTTTTTTACTTGAAAATAATGATCACGATTCCTCTGAAAGTTAAGACTACCACCCACTGGCCCTTCAGTCTTACTTATTTGCTTTTGTTCCTCTGTACTGGTGGAAGCAGAAACTACACCAGATTGCAGATGTGGCACTCTACGGTGAGCAACAGTTCCCTCTACTGTTCACAGCTGTGTAATATGTAAGCATGATGAGCTGCTTTACCTGAGATTAACACACACAAGAGAGCCATCTCTGAAGCCCGTGGTGAGGAGTGTGTGGCCATCTGTGGAGAAGGACACACTCCGGACTCCACCAAGACGACATGAGTGACACTGCAACTCAATGTACTGCTCCTGCAGGTCCAGGAAGGAAAACATTACAATACAAGACACACAAAGTAGAATGTATCACAAAACAGAAGGAGTGCT
The DNA here is from genome assembly GCA_018398805.1 of Hirundichthys speculiger. Classification (NCBI taxonomy): domain Eukaryota; kingdom Metazoa; phylum Chordata; class Actinopteri; order Beloniformes; family Exocoetidae; genus Hirundichthys; species Hirundichthys speculiger. The sequence continues at coordinate 103,452 of JAGFBZ010000940.1, read as the reverse complement.
TGCCATGGATGCAATTTGTCTGATGCGTAGTAAGCCATCTCGACCAACAGAGGCCAACCATGAGTAGTCGGGAGACAGAAAGAGAGAGGCAGGACCCAGCGGGTGACCTTTCACTTCCTGGTCTGGTAGCAGATCAACCACCTGTTGGCTGGAGAGACTGTTTGTCTCCTAAAAGGACAAATCATGACACAAGATTAAGATTCCATATGTGTTTTTGTAAAGAATATAACAGTGAAGCCATTTAAGGAGAAAGAAGTATGCACTAGCTGCCAGAAAACCTCAGGAAGCTGAAATCGCTGAAGGGTTTTCCTCTTGTGGCAGTAAGCAAAGACCTCACTGATTCCAAGAACACAGGACTGGAGTGAATTAGGTACTTTGTACGTAAGCACATTGAGGACGTGAGCAGACAGAAAACCGTGGCGGTCGATGTGACCTGAACCTGCAAAACAGCAGAGGCACAGCTGATGAGAAGCAGATGAAGTGATTCACCAGTAGCTGGTATGTTTGTTTGGAGAATAGAAGCTCTGTATAATTGAATCCCATAAACATAACACTACGATAATTAATCACCAACTGTGAATTTAACCAGTTATCTGCTTTGCTTCTTTTTTGTTCTGTAATGTCCATGTGGTACAACTCAAAACTCAACTTGAGTGTCTGCCCTCTCCTCTAAAGACTTTGCTGTGTCACAGTGCAGGTTGTTCAGCAGGGTGTTTGTCTAAATTGTCAAGTCATGACAAGTCACAATACTATTTACTATACAATACTAACTGATTCTGTGAATGGGGCTACCTTTTTAGAAACAGCAACTACAGAAACTACAGGTCCACTGTTGAATTTCAAAAAATTTCACTTTGCAAACTAGAATCCAGAGGAAAGATTTTGCGACGTCACTGCCAGGTTTCATTTACCTCTCACATGACTTCCTGGCTTCTGTTTGAATGTATTGAATTACTTTAGGTCAGTGCCTCATGATTTTATGATTAACTAGCAAGATGGGATCTGTTATGCCAGAATTTGGGCATATCTTACTCATTAGAATACACTCAAATTATACTCTAATTGTGTTCTGGTGATGCAGTCAATTCGGTTGTTAAACAAAGCACTGACAACCAACGGAGGTGCAAAACGGAGTTTTATTCTCCAAGTCTGCATGCAAATTCAGAGAGGTCATTACAGAATGCCGGATGGTTCAGAATGCCCCAGTCTCAGTAGGAAACAGTTGCCTTTGAACATCACATGAAAACATCAGGACCTTGGATAAGTTCTCTAGACGTCCACGTCAAAACTTAGCAGACTCGTTGGAGCCTGAACGATAACAAAACTGTGGCCTTTGAACACGCAGGAATCGAGACCAGAAGTCATGGACTCATGACACAGAACTTTAGCTCAAAATGCAATTTCTGACACAACAGGATCCTTTTCTCTTCTTTTTTTGTATGTACACAACCCCTGTGAAACTCCTCAGAGATGTCTAAATATTTCCAAACGTTTTCAGAAAGTATTGCCTCTTATTGAAACATATGATTAAGTTTCAAAAATGTTTTAGAAGAGCTTGATTGTAAATCTGTAAATTATTTCTTCTATCAGTGCCATAGCTGCCGTTGATTAAACTGTTTTTCTGTTTTCTAAACTGCCAAGTCATACTACTCTTTTTAACTGTGTTTGTAACAACTGTCTAAATAGTCAAATAAATCTTGTTGAACACTATTTACCGGTTGAGTGACTGGAAATTTCTTTTTAGAAACAGGACTACAGATCCACTGTTGAAACCATAGAATCTTATCGTAAAAGGATTTAAATTCAAATCACCTTGCAAACTATCAACTGGATTAAAGCTTTACAATGTGACTGCCAACCTGACTTCAGTTACTTCTCCCATGACTTATCTCACCTCTGTTTGAGTGTGCCAAAGTGCTTTAGGTCAGCCCCTCATGATTTTAAGATTAATATTTAAGATTAGATCTTTTTTGTTCTTGGACACAACTCCTATTAAACTAGATTCAAACTGCAGAGTCATATGCTGGAGTCATATATAATCATAACATCTCACATTGTACGCATCTGCATTTCTTTAGTCTTAGGTACAACGTTCAGAATAGTATGCGCAGACTGTATGTTGATAAATCCCTGATTCTTTCACAACATTGATCTTTCTCTGCATAGCCCAAAACCGTGTAGTGTGTAGAAGCCCAAAATTGCCAAGTCATGCTCATCTTTGTAAACTGTATGACAACTGTCTAAATAGTCCAAAAAAAAAAATGCTGTTTAGCATTATTAGCTGGTTCAGTAGATGTATTTGAATGGGGCTATCTTTTTAAAAGCAGAAAGTATGGTTCCACTGTCAAAACCTGTAAATATTAAGATAAAATGACAAGTAGAGGCCCATTTAAGCTGAATTTGATATAAATTCCAAACAATTCAAACTATCAACCAGAGGAAATGTTTGCACTGACTGTCAGGTTTTTAGTTTCTCTTCCCATGACTTCTCTAGCTTCTGTTTCAATGTACGGAAATACTTTAGGCCAGTATGTAAGATGAGAATACAGCCACAGTCAAACTCCTCAGTGATGTCTAAATAATTTCAATGTTTTCAAAGTTTAACTTTTCTCTTTTTTTTTTTTTTTAATTCTTAGAGCTTGAGTGCCACACCTGTAAGGTTCTTGATAGGGAGAGAGAGGACTCTGAGCAGGCTACCCTCCTCATTTCTGTCCTCCTGTCCAGCACACAGTGCAAGGACCTTCACCTCCTCCCAGTTTCTGAGGCACTGAGTGGAAAGTGACAAAATTTTTCCAGGAATAACTGGAAAAGAAAACCCACATATAAAGAAGATTTCAGATATAAGCAGTGATCCAGTTTTCAACAGAACACAGCAAGATTTTCAGTCTTATAAAATATGCATTTACCTGTGCATCCTATGACTGAAAACCTCATTGAGGGTTTTGCATCTATTACATAGACATGTGAATCTGAACCACTAGTAAAAAGGTAGTGCCCCTCTTGATCAAACCTGTAAAAGAATATCTTTATTTACTCTTCTGGCCTAAAGTGGAGCAGCTGTTCCCCTTAATGCTTTTAATTCATAAATATAAGATGAGATTTTGTCACATGTGTAACACTAAACCAAAAATCAAGGCTTCACTGTGATGGAGAATACTTGCACTAGGTGGTCCACAGCAGTGTGGATACAGATGAACCTGATGTATCAGTCGAGGCTGCTCGTCCATGTTCAGGTCAATGAAGAGCACGTTTCCTGAAGCTGTTCCTACAGCTGCACAATGTGCAATAGGACAACAGGCCAAACTTGTCACCTAAAGAGACATGGATTTATTTGCTTAATTAGTTCCAAGACATTAAACATGCTTGTAGAACATTTTGTTTTATTTGTTGTCCATTTGACCTCTGCTTGAATAGACAGGAACCCGAGGCAGGTGCCATTTAAGGACCACAGCTGTAGTTCTCCAGAATCTCTCAGTGACTGCAACCACAAGAAACCTGACCTTTACCACTAAATGATCTAAATCACACATGTCATCACAAGACACTTAAAAATCTTATTCTAGAGAAACACATGCTTTACCACACAAATATTTCTGTCAGAGTGCAACAAAGCAGCTGTTAAAAAGTTTCCACTGAAAATATCCAGGATCTTCATTATCTTGTCTGAAAGTGCTGGCTTCAGCATATAGATTTGCCCCTAAGGATAAAGAGGCCCAGTCAGAGCTTGTTTTCAATGTATATTTTCTTTTAAGTAACATCTTAATGTTAGATAGAATATAATGTATACATTATAGAACATTTGTAGACTTACTGTATTGGATGACAGAAGTAAAGTTTCATTGTCAGGGGAGTGAATCACAGTATGAACAGGTCTTTCTAATTGCCATGTTTGTAGGATTTTGAGCTGAGTCCCCTTAATCTGCAGACAGTGTACTACACTCTCCTGCAATAGATTGGTATTTCAAAGTATTATAATCTGTGGATGATTCCTGAAATGGTTATTCAGATGTTAATAGGTACATAGGTACATACCTTTCCTACAACCATAAGACCAGTTTCATGAAGGGCTATACTCTGAAAGCTGCACTTTTTCAATTCAGAAGTGGCATCAGCAGCTGAACAAAATTGAAACACAAATGACAATGTCTTTTCAGCTGCTAAATAAAATTTGACATACATATAAGAGAGAATAGATGATTTCCTAGTTGGAACATGTATCTGCAACATCCCAGTGTCCCAATGTACATGCTAGCTTACTTGTGGGGTCGAAAAGGACAGAGACAGACAGGCTCTCTGGGTCAACGAGGAGCAGAAAGCCCTCTGCACAGCCCACATAGAGTTCAGATGTGGCTGTCCAACAGATGGCAGAGGGAGTCACTGTTGCTGTGGTTCTAGTCTGTGTAAACACATGAGGAGCTAAGTAACAGTTGATATTTTGTTCTTGTGATTAAAGTGTTTTCCAAAGAAATGCTTCAATACATATCACCAAAATAAATACACGACATTGTTGAATGGCATTGTTTGTTCATCTACAGATAATGGTGAGACAATACCAAAATGCTCAGAGGGTTGTCTCTCCTGAGCCTTGATTGAGGCATCTCTGGTACCAAGTATGGCAGTTTGTCCCAGACATTATGAGGGGTGGTTGGACATCTCTCACCAAAGGGACCATCAGTTGTGGGAAGCTCTACAACTCTGCAACACACCAAATAAAACATACAGATACAAAACATTACTTAATACTGCCACTTGATATGTGTAAGGTCTTTCAGTTACTACTGGAGTCCACAGAAGAAAAATAATGTTCACGTCTTACTATATGTTTGATTCTGTATGACCTTTACCTTGGTTTCAGGACATGAAAGCTGGCACTCTTCTCAATATCCCAGACAGTGAGGGATGTTGTGCCTAACGCACAAAGTTGGACCCAGTTAAACGGGTTGAACACCAAAGAAATTACATCCTGCCCAGCTTGTGGTTGTGAACAAATTGGCTCTGCATTTTCCCAGTTCCTGCATGGCACAGTCATAATTACAGCAACTCCCCAACAAGGATAAACGTCACATAGAAAACGGTATTGCTTTCAGTGGCTTACCACACTGTTATGGTGTAGTCAGGAAGAGATGAGCAACTGGCCAAATAAGGACCACCATCACTTAATGTCAGAGAAGTGTAGTCCAGCTGGGCTAGTCCTGCAAAGAAACATATATATATATATATATATATATATATATATATATATATATATATATATATATATATATATATATATATTGGGAACTACGTGGGCTTTGTGCAGGGAAATCAATATGATCCCAACTAAACCTACATACCTTTTAATTCATTCTTCAGCTGAAGCTCAGGGAAGGTGTACACAAATATAGATGGAGATAGTTTTTCCTCAGAGATGGCAAAATGGCCGCTGTTGCCGTTAGCTGTCAGTGCAGTAATACCTCTGCCAGGACCCTGAAACACACTTCGCATATTTGTCTCCAGGTTCAGAAAGCAGACATGAGCCCCACATATGTAACATACTGTTTTATTATCCACAAACTCGATATTCTTGTTTGTGAAGCCTTGAATCCATCTGGAATGGGGTTTAAAAGAAAGAAAAAAAGAGACCGTATTTACGTACATGGACAGTGCCTGTTTACATAAAGTGCTGCTAAAATTAAAATGATGCCTGGGTTAAAGGTGAAGTAGAAACATACCTGATGTCTAAACTTCTAATGTCGTCCATTTATAAGATGTACATGAACGTTTATTTCTTTTTTTCCCCACAAGTATATGACAAAACAGACTTGCGAGTTATTGCGTATCCATAGCAACAACAATCATTGAAAGAGCCCACCCTTTCAACTGCCGTCACGCCAGCACTCTTTGAAATATTTGTGCCCTTTTGCTGTTGAAATTACGGTGATCGCTATGAATAGCGTAAAAGTCCACTATACACAGACTCATTCCACTTCAGGCCAATAGTAGTGTTTATATAGCTTGTGTTTAACAATTTATTTTTTTTTTTAGAATATTTTTCTGAGAGCTATATATACATTTTATATTATTTTTTGCCTATTTATTTTTTTTTTACAAGTACTTCTCCAAGCCCTGTTGAAATTATTATTTGTCCAACCTGTGCTGCTGTAACGGCTGAATTTTCCCGGTGACGGATTAATAAAGTACTATTCTATTCTATCCCATCTGGGAATGTCACTGAACAAGTTTCAGCCCAATCTGATGTGGTATTTCAAAATAAAGTGACATCAAAATCATGTATAAATCCAGTGGACAGCCTCTACTTTGACAAGGTTATAAAATAAAAAGTCCTAGTTTCCACAGACTCATTCCACTTCTCACTAATAGTATCCCATCTGGGAATGTCACTCAACTAGTTTCAACCCAATCTGATGTGGTATTTCAAAATAAAGTAACATTAAAATCATGTATAAATGCAGTATACTACCACTACTTTGAAAGACTTGTAAAATAAAAAGCCTGAGTTTCCACAGACTCATTCCACTTCGGACCAATAGTATCCCATCTGGGAATGTCACTCAACAAGTTTCAGTGACATCAAAATCATGTATAAATCCATTGAACTACCACTACTTTGACAAGGTTTTATAAACGATTTTGATGTCATTTTATTTTGAAATACCACATCAGATTGGGTTGAAACTTGTTGAGTGACATTCCCAGATGGGATACTATTGGTTCGAAGTGGAATGAGTCTGTGGAAACTAGGACTTTTTATTTTATAACCTTGTGCACAAAAACGCTAATAATATTTTCAAAAAGGAGGTTGTCTGATAATCGAGGTCAAAAGTTTCCTACTGTCGTTACACATCTGCGCCACTAGATGGCACTGCACCGACGTAAACAGTGGGTGAACGGAAGCGTCACAGTGAACACATAGAACAGATCTAATGATAAATGGAGTAAGCACGCGACCGACTCGAACAAAGGGGCTTGAAAGTTTTGATGCAGCCAGTTTTTTTTTTTTTTTTAACAGACTGAACTGTTAGCATTACTACCCGAGTTGCTAACCGGCACAAAGCCACTTCCGGGTTAACGTAAACCGGACAAATTAAATATTAAAAACAAATTTGGTCCGGTGGCCCGTTTTTTTAATTTCATATTTTTGATCCAAGTCTAAAATTGAAATACGAAAAACCGGGCATTATTTTGTTTTTTGTGTTAGATTAAAAAACGAAAAAGCAAAATAAAACGTCCCTTTTTCCTTTTTTTAATTTTAGATTGTCAATTGAAAATGGAAAGAACGAATGAAACACGGGATTAATAACCACTCTTATTTTGAAAACGCTGTATCATAGCGATTACCGTAATGTCAACAGCAAAACGGCACAAATATTTCAAAGATGGCTGGCTTGGCAGTCGTTTGAGAAGAGAGTGCTGGCGTGACGGCAGTAGAATACCGGAAGATGGCTGACAACGAAATAGACCTAGACGAAAACCGTAGCGCTAGTCGGTTAACAAGTAGTTCAGATTATTTATCGGTTGGTAAAGTCACCTAAATCACCTGAAAATGAAAGTTCTGAGCCAACGTCACCGTATACCCAAGGACCTCAAAAGTGTCCTCGTCACTAGCGTTTTAAACCTGGAGGAGTTAGACGTTGACCTGTACAGGTAAACTGAGTTAAATCCACTCAAGTGTTTTTCAGTGACAAGTTGATTTTAACATAATATAATTAGTAAGCCAGTCAGTCATGCAGCTAAAAAGAAACTAAATATAAGATCTTCACTTTAGTTAGATTTGACATGTGTAAATGATGCACATAAATGCGTCTTTAAATTGCAACATTTTAGACTTTATACTTAGAAATAAATCATTACGTCTGAAGAGGACGTTTTTCTTCATCTTTGTAGAGCCATATAGTATTTGGCTGTTGTACTGTGGCAGTTGAATGTTTACGTATTGACTTTGTCCAACCTTCCTCAGGGGGACGCACCACTGGGTACCTCGCACTCAGCGTTTGTTTGGGGGTCAAATAATTGGTCAGGCCCTTGTGGCTGCTGCCAAATCTGTCAGCGACAATCTCTATGCCCATTCACTCCACTGCTACTTTGTACGGGCAGGTGAGATGAGTTGACCACGAGCTGCATATGTGTGACTTTTAGTTATGTTCAAATGAAGCACGGACCAGGATTGAACCACCTGTCAAATGTATGAGTATTGATTCATTCATTCAGTGCTTGGGGGAAACCTGCTGTGATAGTGTGCTTGTATACCTGGAATGTGATTTTTGGAACTTGGAAAGGGGATTTAAATTTTATTATGTAGAAACAATATTTTTTCCACAGATTTTAGGCTTAGTTGTGTTTTTTTTTTTTTTTTTTTTGTGAACGGCCTTGCCAGCTTTTGAACATACCCATTCACATGGCATCAATGAAATGAAATGAAAAATACTTTATTTAATACTTTAATACCAGAAGGGAAATTCAACATTGTAATAAGGGCTTTTTTTTTTTTCAACAATAAATAAATGACAGCAATAATAATATTGAATCAATAATAGTAGGATGTCTTGTTGTGGAGGCTGATGGCTGCAGGCTGAAGTCGACAATCATATCCTTAGTTTTGCTGGTATTTAATACGAGATTATTTTTACCGCACCATTTCACAAACTGACAGATCAGTTCTTTTTACTCTGCTTCTTGTCCGTTGCTGATACACCCAACAACTGCAGAGTCATCATAGTATTTCTGCAGATGACAGGACTCAGAGTTGGACTGGAAGTCAGAGGTGTAGAGCGTGAAGAGAAATGGTGAGAGAACAGTTCCTTGTGGTGCTCCATTGCTGCTGACCTCCATCTCAGACACACAACCTTTCAGTCTCACAAACTGTGGTCTGTTTGTGAGGTAGTCATAAATCCAGGAGGTTGTGGAGGAATCCACCTGGAACTTATGGAGCTTCTCACATAACAACGCAGGCTGAATTGTATTAAAAGCACTTGAGAAATCAAAGAACATGACCCTCAAAGTGCTGCCTGATTGGTCCAGATGAGAGTGGGCTCTGTGAAGCAGGTAGATGATGGCGTCTTCAAGCCCAAGCCCATTACGATATGTGAACTGTAATGCAGGGGTATTCAATTAAAAGTCAACGATGTCCGGTTACTAAATTTTGCCTAAGTAGAAGGTCTGAGCCAAAGTACGTATTTTGAAAAAGTGACCAATTTTTATTTTAACTTCAAATGCAGGAAATATTCCAACATATTCCATATCTTTTATCATAAATAAAAACAGTCCCATGCATTTAAATAAGTTTAAGGCTTTTATTTCAAATCAACCAAAAGGGAAATCTCAGAATAAAATCAATAATATTGCAAGAATTGAAGGCCCCTTCAAGTAAAAAGTTAAAAACCCTGAAAAAACTAAAAAGAGGGTGTTGACTTTTTCATAAAACATTTTTCTCTGAACTGTCCTCCACCATGATGACCAATTTTAAAATATACCATATATGCCTTCTCAATTAGCTTTAAACACACAGAGATATTTATTCCTTATTGTGGTTATTTATTGTTACTTGAATTGTTACTTTACTGAATCAGACATTTACAACTTTGTCCAACAATTCTCACATACTCTCATACTCAGCAAAACAAACACACTCAAAAGTTGTTAGATCTGCAACTGAATATGCAACAAATTTTTTTTTAAAAGACACAATTTTAATTATCTCAAGCTACACATTTCATTTGAAACGTATTTATAATGCATTGCATGTTTCCGATTTTTTTTTTTTTTTTATGAAAATGTGGAAAGTTATGACGTTCCCCCACGTACCACCAGAGAGCGCTCGCGTACCACTGGTGGTATGCGTACCACAGTTTGCGCACCACTGAACTAATTGAATGCTTTGTTGTTATTTCCATTATTCGTGTTGTCTCCCATAAGTGAAAAGTCACTTTTTTGGTTATTTTTCAGGGGACCCAAAAGTTCCAGTTCTGTACCAGGTTGACCGCACTAGAGATGGCCGCAGTTTCACTGTACGCTCTGTGAAAGCTATCCAACATGGACAGCCTATCCTGATCTGCCAGGCGTCCTTTCAAGTACTGCAACTGAGCCCCCTGAAGTACCAGTGCACCATGCCGGTGGTCCCTCAGCCTGAAGACCTGCTCACTGTTGAAGAGCTGATCGACCGATATGTCAGGTAGAGAATGTAACAAACAAAAAACCTAAAGTAATCATATTTGTCTTTCTGCTTTGGGTTTTAAACCCATTTAGTTCCATTTTATGCTGAAAAAAAAAAAACCCAACAAAAACACGAATATATTAAACTTTTTAGAGCTTTGGCACTGTCCCAGTAAAGTTGAGGTTGGTACAATCAACCGCTCAAATGACCACAGGTGCATCCTGTTGCTTAGATACAGAGGGTGTCTCACATTACCCAGTGTCTCACAATACCCCATTCTCCCCTATATATACATACATACATACAGTCATGGAAAAAATTATTAAACCACCCTTGTTCTCTTCAGTTTCTTGTTCATTTTAATACCTGGTACAACTAAAGGTACATTTGTTTGGACAAACATAACGATAACCACAAAGATTGCTCATAAGAGTTTTATTTAAGAGCTGATATCTTACCATTTTCCATGGTTTTCTTGATTATAACCTAAATCACTTAAGTTTTTACATCAATAGCTATGGCGTTGTACTACCAAAAACACTGCTTTTATGCATTCAGTGTTTTCTTTTATGTCTGTTTTAGTCACATGATGACGTTTAGTGGTACCAGGTATCTACCAGGTAAACAAGAAAGTGAAGAAAAAAGGGTGGTCTAATAATTTTTTCCATGACTGTACATACACAAAAAATTCTTATAGGCTACCTGAAAGTTCCAGATAGTTGGTGCGCTGCCAGTAAACACACTCTGGTCGTCTATGGTTTAACTGGTGAGAAAGCCGACAATCTCAGGCATTTTCTCAGGGGTTCAATTGAGGCCAAATCACGCTTTTTATACAAGAGTTAATTTGAGAGGTGGGGCCGTTTGTGCACGTCCACATGTGACCAAGTGGATGTGCATTGAAGCCATTTGGGACGCACTCTTGTACGAGCTGACATGGGTTGTGGGTGGTCGGACCACCCGGAATGCTTTTTCTTAAAGCTAAAATGGTACGATACCAAGTTTGAGGAAAGGGCAAAAGACACGCCCATTGGCACACCTACAAAGTGAATTTCCCTTTAATTGATGAAATATTTTTGAATTGAATTGAATTATTAGCAAATAACAGTTGTTACTGAAATTAATTTTACCACATAAATGATAAATACAGGAATTATTGAGTAAATTATATGACAAATCTGGGAACAGTGTATAAATGTAAGATAAGAAAAGAGCTGGTATTATGAGATCACAGAAAAAACAAAACTTAAGTAGTTTATGGCTTTCGTTCCAGTGTGGTTCCAGTGTGTATGTGGTCTGTTTTTAGAGTAAGGTAACCAAATGACACAAAAACAACATACCTTCATGGCTGAAAGTCTTGGCACCCTTGCACATAAAGACCAAACATCTCCAAATGTCTGTAAAATAGGATGAAATTGACAAAAGTATTTGGTGTCTCAAATTCTTTATTAAACTAATAATAGTACAGGAACTGGTATTTTATTTTGCAGACATTTGGAGTTGTTGGGTCTTTATGTGCAAGGGTGCCAAAACTTTCAGCCATGACGGTAGAATGTAATTTGTAATCTTTCAATGATTTAATAAAAATATGTTTTGATCTATAAATGCTCTGTTGTATTATTTTTCCACAAATGTTCAATATGTATTTTTGCCAATATGGGTCCTCAATAAACGTAATGTATTATCAATCTGTATTTCCTGTGCATTGTTCTACAGTAAACTAGAGCTGACAGAGAGGGCAAAAGAAGGCCTTAACAAACTGCTGGCTAATGAGGTCCCCATTGAGATCAAGCCTGTCAACCCAACGCACTTTTATAGACTTGCTCCAGGAGATCCAAGAAGGTTGTTCTGGGGACGAGCACGAGGACATATAGGTAAAATTATCATGTTTTCTTGTGCACATCGCATGAAGAATAACATTTCCCTGGTCACTTGTTTTGACTCATAACTGGATTATGATATTTGCTTCCTTTTTAAGATTAAATCAAGCAATTTGTTATAATCAAACACATTGAATTGAATGATTTCCAAGTATATTAGTATAAACACACTTTTATTTGTATAAAATCACATAAACAGTATTTTTTTATGCTTTTTATGCATGTTTCTGTAGGGGAAGGCAACATGAAGCTACACTGTTGTGTTGCTGCCTATGTGTCGGACTTTGCTCTCCTGGGTACAGTCCTGCTGCCCATACTCACAGTACAAGGCCCGGTTCATTGCCTCCTTGGACCATGCCATGTGGTTCCACGACACTTTCCGCAGTGATGAGTGGATGTTGTATGAGTGTGAAAGCCCTTGGGCAGGTCAGTATGCTCTTGTTTCATCTTCCTTTCTTCACTAGTTATAGGGATGACTACTAGCAAATGTGAAGCACTGTTCTCCCCTACTCTTACAAAAAATTACATACAAAAAATTGTTTTGTTTTTTTTGTATGTTACACATATTGGCTCTCGTAATGTAATGTGGCATCTGTCTCTTTTTCTATAGCTATAAAAGTGAATATTTAGACAAATTTATAAAGCCTGGATTAAGTCTTTCACCTAAAGTAAGAGAAAATCTATAATTCCCAAATGAAACCTGCAAAGCAATAACAGCACAGGTTTGAGAGTCAGACTTTCCATAATTATAGTTTTTAGGCTGTATTTAATCCATCCATCCACACACACATGCGTGCACAGGGCTATAATTCAATAACAATAATCCAATAACATATACACTGCCCAGCCAAAAAAAAAAGTTGCCACCTGGATTTAACTAAGCAAATAGGTACTGAGCCTCCTATTGGATAATTACTGCATGGGTGATTATCTTTCAGCTGGCGGCAAGTTATTTAACCCCAACTGGTGCAATGAGTTGAGTGCAATGGTGGTAAATCTAGGCTTTAAATCTACTGGGCAGGCTGGACTTGTCCACCTTGGTGAGCCAAGCTGGATGGCAGCAGAGTCTTTCATGATGGAGTCGAAGAACTTTTCCAAGCTCTTGACTGGTTGCTAAGTGATCGATGGGATTGCAATTCCTGAGATTAAAAAATTAAATTTATTTACCAGCTTCTCCTTCATTACCATGAATCTTGACGTAGAAGGCTTGAAACGCATCCTCGCCCATTAGGTGAGTCTTTTGAGTCCTTGCAAGATCCACCTGCTCCTTGGGACAGATGGTGGTTGTGATGGTAAAGTAATCTATGTAAGCTCTTATAGGCGGTTGTCAAACACCTGACTTGGTTAATGGCCTTCTGCATTCCACCTCAAGGGTCACAAGGGTAACAGATGGCGCAGCCTGTTACTTTTTTTGTTTTATGCCCTATCAGTCAGTAGTTGCGCATTTGGTACAACCTCCAACACTTGGAGTCAACACATGGGATTCATTATATGGTCACAAGCTTCAGAGCTTCAATATTGTTTGCCCATCTCCATCTGTGGGTTGTGGGATCGGGTCTCTGTGAAAGGGGATTGCTTTGGTACTTTCTTTTTAATAATAGCCTGTGTATAAGGTCACAGAACTCACAACAAGTCGATAGTAGTTGCAAAGTGTTTTATGCTTGCGATATCTTTCTCTACTTGCCGGCAGACTTTGTCAAACATTTCAGTTTGGCTAAAGTACTTGCAGCTAGGTAACTCGTGTCATCCATCAAGTGTCTTTATTATGTTCCTAAAGCCGCTACTGTAATAAAATGCCCCCCTGTCCTTACATAAGTATATGCTAATGGACATTTATAATATCAATCTATCTCTGATACTTTTTGTTGTACGGAGTGACCAACGTTGCACCTGTCTTTTTTACAAGCACTTCCTCCTCACTTCGCTCCACGTTTGCAACAGGTGCCATGTTTGTCACATTCACTTTCGACCACAGCAGGTGCATTTTAAGATTATCAACTTGCACAATTGTGCGGCAGGCCGGATATAGTAAAAATCTCTACCATTAGCTACATTTATATAAGTTTCTACCCTATACCGTTTATACCACCCACTGCTAATTTGAAGCATTTTGATTCAACACAGTGGTGGCAGTTTATCTGCATACCTACTTTAATCTTAACATAATCTGTGTTTGTGTTTTGTCTCCTCCAGGGAGCAGTAGGGGACTGGTACAAGGCCGACTGTGGAGAAGAGACGGCGTGCTGGCTGCCTCGTGTTCCCAGGAGGGTGTCCTTCGAGTCAAACCAGTCAGAGAGACCAGCAAACTTTAGAAGCATTCTTTAAGAAAAACTTAAAATTAGGGTTTTGGTTTTTTTTTTTTTGCATATGAATATAAACAATACATTTTGTTTACAGGGTGTTTCTGTCTGTTCATTGTTTTCATAGCATAAATACAATGCATACATTTATGTACCATTACAATGTTGGAACGGCACTTAACGGCTAGATAAATGTAATTATTCAATATGATAACAGCTGAAGGAATTTAATTATAACTAGAAGGCAACGCATTAATGAAATCTGCTTTGTTTATGCCAAAGCAATTACATAGTTATTAGTAACTGAATAGTTCACCTTTATCCTGGATTTTCATCTACAACTGGTTAATGTTATTTTCCACAAGTCATAAGCCAGTTTCCACATACGAGGCCATGTGTAGTGTTTACTACATACACTTCTGTGCTTTTTATTGTTCTGTGACATAGTTGATCACATAATAAACTCTCTTGCTAAAGTGTAAAAGTGTCTATTAGACACTTATGTCTATAAGTGTGTATTACCCATGTATTTTATATTCATACTCTTAGGTGGAACATACAATACATAATAAACTTACGGCCTCTGAAAGCATTAGTTTTACTTTAAAAAGGCATATAAAGGAGTTTGTTAAAAAAAAAAAAAAAAGCAGCCCCCCCCCCCCAAACACACACACCTCTCTCAATGTCACAAAACAACTAGTTAATCTGTATAAAAAGTAGGTTGCTTTTATTAGAAGCTGGGAAACCAAAACATTATCAACATTGTTTTTTTTTTTTTTACCTCAAGACCACAGTATTGCCATCATCATCACTTTGCGCTTCTTCCAGAACATGCAAAAATACTGATTAGTTTAACATTACTTTTCCAAACTACTGACAAAAGCTTCTCCACTTGGTCTCTGTAAGAATCAATTTGGCTTACATTAACATTGCCAGTAAAACTTAGGGTATATTAAAAAAACAAAAAAGACAGAACAATTGAAGAAACTGTAGAATGGATTAAAGAGACAATTTGTAAAATGATGCTTTGTGCCTCATGTGGAATAATGATCATTCAACCCCTCAGAGTTGTGAATTTCAACTCAGCGTCCAATCCTATGGCCAAGAGCTCTCAGAGCTTTAGGTTAGGTAAAAACTTTCATTTTTTGCCCCTTATTGTATTTTAAACATAATCAGTAGTCTTCGAACTATATTTGGAGCCAATTCAGAGCCTTAGTGTAAAAAGTCCAAAACAAAAACAAAATACGAAACTGCTGACAGAGCAGGCAGAAAACAATCGATGTGCTTTGGAACCAAGGTCTCTGTTCAAATGTAAATTCCCAGAGCAGATTTCTATTGCAGTCTTGAGTGATTTCAATGTAAAAACACGAAAAAAGAAATTGCATCCATGCCTTTGTTTTCTATTTTTTGATTTGACATCAAACATTACTTATCACAAAAAAGATAATCTCATTTGTGCAGCACCTTATCTTTGAGTCATGAGTTTTGACATAATTTATGGCTTTGGATGGCCTACTGAAGTTGATCGTTTGTGTTAAGCCTAATATGCTGCTTGTAGCAAAAACCTAAAACATAAGGACTCTATACATTCTTGGGCCTCCATTGATGATATAGCCACTACTTAAATTCAGTGAAAATTAAGGCATTGATAAACAAATGAATGCCACATGTATACTGAGTGTACTCTGAGCCTCAGTACTTTATAATTAAGAATGCATTCACTTGTGAAACACTAACGTGAACAACAAAAGTTCTTGAACAAACTGACACGAACACCAATAGCAAACTTTGAAGCTGATGAAAGTGAAAGGACAGAAAAGTAGGAGAATGAATCAGATAAGTAATTAAGAAATAGAGGGCATGGCTGCCCCAGCCATCTCACAGAACAGATTGGATAGGGTCAATGTTTTTTCTTCAAAATCAAAATACATTTTTATTTATTTTTCTTAAAAAAACAACAACAAATCAAAACAAACAAAAACATCCAAAACAAAAAAAAAAAAAAAAAAAAAGAATTAGATCAATGGACCAAAAGGAGCTAGGACATTCACTTTTGAACTAACAACCCCCTCCAAAAAAAAAAACAAAAAAAACAAAAAACAAAAGTTAAATCTCTCTGAATGTATTAAACACAAAAATGATTTCAAGGTACCTGGCACAAGGGGTTGAATCATGACCTATTGTAGTCAGCTGGGGGGGGAGGTGGGAGATGCTTCACACTGCCTGGTACGTTATAAAACAGTCCGACATGCACAACAGAAAACCGCTTCACAAAGTTAACTGATGGGTAGAAACAAACACACACTCATGATGTCTTCGAAAGGTGTGATGGTGACAGTCTGGCATTTACACATAATCAGCACAGTTTACACCTTTAACTGGTCTATAAAGCAGCGGCTGCAATGGGAATACATTTCAAAATATTGTGTGAAGATACCAATGTTTACAAACAATCTTTAAGGAGAAAAAGTAAAAAGACAGATTTAGGTTAAAGAAGTGTTTTAGACCCAACGATGCCCAATTAAAAGCACAAAGTATGACATAAAGGAGGCTTTAGCCCTGAAAATATCAACTTGCATGAAATAAATTGCATTATCAAACATTCTTGAACATCTGCAGTAGTCAAATGCATCAGTTTGTAATTCTGCTTTACTATCACGTAGGATGGATTAGCACTGATCATTTTTACAGTTGTTCTAATAAGATAGTGACAAAAGGGAGGAAGAAGCTAGAGAAAATGTCAAAATGTTGTGCTTTGAATGGGAGGGATGGAGGAAAACATACTACAAACCGTTGCGCCAGGCCACCAAGAGGGGAAAAAGAAAAAAAAAAACCCAAAACAATTCTAAATGCAGAGCAACAAAAGAAAACAAAACATTGAGAAGAGACAGAGAAAGATGTGGAGGATGGGCTTCCAAAGGGTAACATCTTCTAGTCTTCTCCAGAGGGTGCCTCCTCTTCTGAGCCCTCCTCCTCTTCTTCATCCTCCTCCTCGTCTCCTCTCGTGACTTCCTTTTTTGACTTTGGGGCAGAAGAAGTCTCCTTTTTTTCTGCTTCTTCCTCCTCTTCCTCTACAGGACTCTCTGGATCCTCTTCTTCCTCCTCTTTGGGTGAATTCTTCTCCACGGGCTTGGTGTTGGAGCGCCCCTTTGCCTTTCCTTTCATGGGGCTGGGAGTGACTATAATAAGAGACAAAAATCTGTTAGTCAGATATGAGTCAACCCAACTACTAGTTAACCGTGGTGATGAACAATAAAACAGCATTAAAAACATGCTAAAAGTCCTAAAAATGACCTTCAATTCTGCTTCCATCTGTCTGTCTATCTTACATCACAAGACACGCACCACATACTTACTAAAATCTGTACATTGAGAAAATATAGATAGGACTGCATTTAGTAAAGCTACATGAATGAGACTGAAATTGTCTAATGTGAATAAATTAACGGCAACCTATATGGTTCAGAAAATATTGTACAAAAAGGTAACAGGTAAATAACCAAATGCAATTGTTAAAATATTAAAATTAAACCACTGCCCAGGGTTTAAGGTTCTTTTTCCAAAGGCAGATACAGTTTTGATAACTTAATTTTAAGAAAGTTTCAATCTTTCTACAGGGGTTGGACAATGAAACTGAAACACCTGGTTTTAGAGCACAATCATTTATTAGTATGGTGTAGCGCCCCCTTTAGGGCCCCAATACAGCGTCAGTCCTGCACAGTGCTCAGAGGGATTTTAAGCCTTTCCTCTTACTGGACAGTGGCCAGGTCTCTAGGTGATGCTAGTGTAGGAAAACGTTTCCTACTCGCTCCTCCAAAACACCCCAATGTGGCTCAAAATTTAGATCTGGTGACTGCAGGCCAAGGGAGATGTTCAACTTCACTTTCATGTTCATCAAACCAGTCTTTCACCAGTCTTGCTGGGTGTATTGGTGCATTGTCATCCTGATACACGGCACTGCCTTCAGGATACAATGTTTGTACCACTGGATGTACATGGTCCTCCAGAACGGTTCGGTAGTCTCTGGCAGTGACGCGCCCATCCAGCACCAGTATTGGACCAAGGGAATGCCATGGTATGGCAGCTCAAACCATCACTCATGTAACAGTCTGGGTGGTCCACTTCTTTGGGGCTTCTCCACACCTGTAACTCTCCCGGATGTGGGAGAAACAGTAAAGCTAGACTCATCAGAGAATCATACATGTTTCACATTGTCCAGACCGAGATTTTCGCTCCATGCTCCATTAAAACCGACGTTTGGCACTTGCACGAGTGACCAAAGGTACATTGACCCTGCGGAGCTCCCGACGGACAGTTCTGGTGGAAACAGGAGAGTTGAGGTGCACATTTAGTCTGCCGTGATTTGGGCAGCTGTAGTTTTATGTCTTTTGGATATAATCCAGGTTAGCACCTGAACATCCCTTTCAGAGCTTCAGTTAATCCCGTCGGATGTGGTTCGTCCTTCTTGGTGGTATGCTGACATCACCCTGGATACTGTGGCTCTTGATACATCACAAAGACTTGCTGTCTTCATCAGATGCACCAGCAAGACGTGCACCAACAATTTGTCCTCTTTTGAACTCTGATATGTCACCCATGTTATGTGCATTGCAATATTATTGAGCAAAACTGGTCTCTTACCCTGATAACTGAACCTTCTGCTCTTACTGGTGCTGTGTGGAATTAATGAAGACTGGCCACCAGGCTGGTCCAGTCTAGCCATGAAACCTCCCACACTAAACTGACAGGTGTTTCAGTTTCATTGTCCAACCCCTGTATGTACTATAAATGCAACGGCAGGGCTGGCAAGTTTAGCGAAAAAGTTCACATTTAAATTACGGATCTTGGGGGCGGCGTTATGACATCAACAGTCCTATCCATATAAAATTATTTTTGTAACTTAGAAAAAAAGATTTAAAAAAAAAAAAAAAAAAAGTAGCACGTCTGGTTGTGTCCCAAATCACCCCCCCCCCCCAATATTCCACAGCTACTAAGTATTGAGTTCTCTGTAGGGGAGATCTGTGTATGGATCACTGAACTGAACTCTATGAATAATCAGTATCAATCATTTTTCAGATACCACTGATGTTATTTTTGTTGGGGATATTCAGTGTCGCTGCTGTCGCACAGATAAAACATAACAGTTTGTTTGTACACTATTCGTGATGCATTGTGGGATAGACTAAGTATATGCTCTCTTCTGTCTTGTTCACCCTGTACATGTTAGACTTCCAAGTTCTGCCATGTGCATGTGTGCCATGTATTAGCAGGGGAGAGAAGTACAGGAAACTGATTCAAAACTTTGTCACATGGTGCAGCTCTTACCATCTGCACCTCACCATGTAAGACCTCATTTTCTTTTCACTACTTTGATTTTTTTTGTATTTATATAATATATTCAAATTAGATACTTTTTATTTGTATCTATTTGTATTTATTGCATGCCATGTTCGTGGATGATGCTGGAATTTGTGTCCATCCATTTGCCCATTCATAGTAACTGCTTCTACATATCAGAACCAGATGGTTTTCATTGCTAGGTATATTAAGGAACCCTTAACAGGAATTTGTCCTGGTAGAAAAAATGCTGGTGACAATCAGACAAAATAAACTTGTACTGTAGAAACTGAGGGGTAGCACAATGGCTTGGTGGTCAGCACTGTTGCCTCACAGCAAGAAGGTTCCTGGTTTGAACCTTAGCAGGGGTCTTTCTGTGTGGATGCTTGCGTGGGTTTCCTCCGGGTACTCCGGCTTCCTCCCACAGTCCAAAGACATGCATGTTAGGTTAATTGGTGCTTCTAAATTGCTCGTAGGAGTGATTGTGAGTGTGCATGATTGTTCGTCTATATGTGGCGATGGACTTGTACCCCTGCCTTTCACCTGAGAGAGAGCTGGGATAGACTCCAGCAGATCCCTGTGACCCTTCATAGGATTAAGCGGGCATAGATGATGGATGTAGAAAGTAAAATATATACACACAATAAAATCAAATCATATGAAACAATAAGTGCTCTCCAGAGCTATATGTGCAAGTAAGTTGACTGTACGTCTAGGGGTGTCACTGCAGTGGCGTGAGGTCCCAGTCATGATGGACCAGAAACTCTTGGTTTAAAAGAGTCTGCATCCAGGGTGAGAGAGGTTGGCTGGGTCTCTGGGTCCTGTAGAGATGGGATCACTGTCTGTAGCCATGACTGCAGCTGTGTGTTTGTTGGAGTATTTGAAGCCTTAATAACAAGAGAGGGAGGCCCGTATTTGAAGCAGAGTAGCACCTCAATTTAACATGTCAGCGTACAGAAAAAAAAAAAAAAAAAGTACTTTATTAGTCATTAATTCAATTTGTCCCTAAAACTCCTTTACAAATGACCACAAAACTCTTCCACGTGGAATATCCATGAGCTCATAAATGACTCAGTTCATCATGATCATGTAGATTATTGTGGGGCAGGACTGGTACAGGAAAGAAAAGTAGTACAAGAAAATGGCACCATGTTGAAGTAAGTCTGGACAAATTGTGTCCTCCTTTGTATCTTTTTCTTATATTCTACAATTTCAAAAACTTATTCCAATACTGGCTTGGATGCCCTTCTGCTTCATTTCTGCATTTCTGCTGATTTATTATGACAAGTTGCCATGACAAGAGACAGTTGTTCACATGTGGAGAGCAGCTGATTAGTTTTCCAAAAAACAGCTAATAACCTGAAAACCCAAAATGGAGACAAGGATATAATACAGGAACAGTTTTGAACCATTCCTTCACTTTAATCATTCTGGAGAGTGTCAGATCCCAGGGATGTAAAATAGACAAGCTTTTAGCACTGATAAGGACATAGCAGGAATATCTTTGTATTTTTGGAGAAATAGCAGCAGTAGCTTATAAAAGCTTATGAAAGAGTTCACCAGCATCATCTGTTGATGCTATATGTGACATCAGCACAGATGATGACCAGGCACAATAAACCAAACACTCCGGTGCATTTATGATGATTTCAGGACATGTTAACTAAGCTCTCTCTGCTACACATTCTACTTTCCAATATTTTGTGATATTATGTTTATCTAATTTTTACTTTCTTACATATTTTCTAAGCAATTCACACTGAATCCAGTACAAATTTTCCCTTCATCAGATTTAGGAAACTAAAAATAATGCAAAACATGAAAAACAAAAAACAAAAAAAAAAACAACCAAAAAAATTTTGATTTAATTATTATATAGATTCATTGAAGTTATTTTTCCTATGACACAAAAGCAACTAATATGTTCACAGATTCTATCAATCCAAGATTAGATTCTAAGTTTTAAGATAAGAAGTGTAGAGTGCATCCCATGCACCTCAGGATGAATATGATGCTCTTCCGTCTTAAAGTTTGATATATTTGCTATATTTAACTGAAATTGCTGTTCCAAACAACCAGTGATTTACAAAGAAAAATCTTCAAAATTAATCAGTGGTGCCCAAACCTTTGCATACCACTGTATGTTACAAAACCCAATTCAATAATACTTTATCTCAGACAACAAATTATTTGTTCCAGTAACTGTCATTGTGTTTTAATCAGTATTCATTGAACTGTCATTATGCTTATTCAAAGAGACATTATAGATGGCAATAGCTGTAGGGGATGTATTATATCTCAAAAATAACATCCTCACCATCAGCACTGAACCTCTACATACCCGAGCAGGAGGTTTATTAGTAGTCCTTCAACTAGGATGGAACATGCACTATCATACATTTCTTTGATGGACAGGTTGGTATCTTCATCGATGATGACAAAAATAAAGCTATATAGCTATAAAAACGATGTTAGAACATGACTTGTCATTTGCATATTTCATGTAAATGTAATTTTTCCATATAAACTTTAGCATCTGTTTAAATTTGGTGACTGTAATCGCAGCTCCTCCAACTGAGCTGCACAGCCTCCAGCATCAATTCAATTCAAGTTTATTTGTATGTCTGTTACAACGTCAGTTGTCTCTAGGCGCTTTACAGAGACCCAGAGCATGACCCCTGAGCAAATATCATTAACTAAAATTATAATATTAAATCTTAATCAAGGATAATCCTAATCAAGCATCCTGACTAACAAAAGCTTTAACAAATCATGTCTGAGCCACAGTCATTCTTTCACAAACATTTGTCGCAGCATTATTTATTTCTGGTACCTGCTGTGTTTTGTGATGCTCTCACACCTAAAGTAGGCTGAATCTGACATTAAAATGGTGTTCCCGGCACACACAGCTAAAACCACCAGACATTCTGTCTTTTCTACGGTTTGATGGTACAATGTTCTTTTTTGATGCAAAACATTCAATTCAATAATACTTTATTGATACCAGATGAGAAATTATTATAATTATAAAAGGTCACGCACTTCTTGTCACAACAATGTGCCACAGGTCTCACGATGAACAATGTTCATAACACTAGTTTCATAGCAGCGTCACTTTTCAACTCCTTTAGCCGCTCAAATTAAAAACTATATGGCTTCTTTGCAGCAAAATCATCATCAACTATACAACCATCATGTACTCCAGCAGCAGAATTTTGAATCAAGCACAGCTATACGGCAACTCTTTTTAAGGTAATTGTCTCATAAACATAATTTGACAATTTTGGATTAATTTTATTAATCATTGGGTTTGTTTTCTCTTTAGATCGTTAAGAGACTGGACAGCCTTGTTCTGCTGGACAGAACTGCACAAATTGAATGTATCAACACCATCATTACTATTTATTTTATCATGATCTTCAGGTAACCTTGCCAATTACACTGACAAAGCAACAACACTCATAAAATGAATTAAACATGCATTTTGCTGTTTTTATTCTGTTTACTTGGATAAAACTGATGCGTTATAATGCGAATTGTCTCTTCTGATTGTGTGTGTATGCCCCTGTAAGCCCTGTATTATTATCATTATTAGGCTACATTGCTACTACACCACATGGTGCAAATTTCCACAACTGTTCCAAAACCTTACAAGTGTTCCAAAACTTTTCCATGCTCGGAAATTCCCATTTTCAAACTATAACTTTTCCAGGTTTTTCAAACAATACCAACACCAAAGTCAACATTTTATCATTGCTGGTGAGGAAGGTTACGGGTAAATATGCCATGAGTCTGAGATAACATTTCTACCATGAATAAGGAGATGTTGATTTTAGAGGTTGAAAAGCACATTTCTTTTAAACCATTCATGGTTTTTGTAGGATACATGGATTTAGTTTTTTGAGTGGATGTTTTTCTTCTGTATTTTTTTCAAATGATGTCTTTCAGCAAGTGTGTTTCACACACTGGAGAGGAAACATTGCCCCTTTGTGGTATCATTGTGAAAGTAGTGGAGGTGGAATAAAGACAGCAGTGCATCTTTATACCACCATCTCTGGGTGAAACTGGCTGAGTCTGTCTGACTTTCAAATCCTCCTTTTGTAACACATGCAAAGGATAATTCAAACTCAAACAAACTCAAAAAGCGCAATTAACACTTTCTTATAGTTTGGCAACTGGAGATAAGAAATGTTGCTTTAAAAATATCAACACTTAATGTTATAGCTAATTTGATTAATTGCGGGAGGCTCTGATACAGAACTATAAAGCTGATTCAGCTCCTCCAGCTGATATTATGTATATTATAAAGAAAACTTAGAGATTTTGATCAGGTCTGAAATATGAAGCAGCTGCTGGATCACTCATTTCCACCTGTTGCTGCATCTCACCTGTGGCCTTTAGCCGGGGCTTGGGGCTTTTTTTCTCTTTCTTGTCTGTTCTTCCCCGTCGGATTACTTTCTTGCCCCGCTTCTTGGAACGACCATAGTCACTGTCATCGTCATCCTCCACCATGAAGTCCTCATCACTCCCGGACTCATCAGCTGCACAAGCAAACAGTGTGTATAAGAGTCTTGCAGAGAACATATAAACATGGCATGGGCGTATTCCAAGATGACAATGCCAAGATTCATCGGGCTCAAATTGTGAAAAGACTGGTTCAGGGAGCAGGAGACATCATGGATTGGCCACCACAGAGTCCAGACCTGAACCCCATTGAGAATCTTTGGGATGTGCTGAAGAAGTCAGAGACTCATCATCAATGCAAGATCTTAGTGAAAAAATAATGCAACACTGGATGGAAATAAATCTTGTGATATTGCAGAAGCTTATCAAAACAATGCCACAGCAAATGTGTGCCGTAATCAAAGCTAAAGGTGGTCCAACAAAATATTAGTGTTTTTTTTTTTTTTTGGTGGCGACTTGTATTATTGTTATTATTTATTATTATTATATATGATAGATATGATGTAGCAACATTCTTCGTGTCCCTGCACTGAGCTACACTGAGCTACTTAATACTAAACTCAGTGTAGCTTAGTATTATTAGTATTAGTATCATTCATTCAAAAACACTACACTAGGCTTTTGATACTGATCTCGTGTGTTACCCTGCTTTTGGTTTAGTGGTATCTGGTGAAAGTTTGTATAGTTGTTTCAAAATTTGTTGCGTTTTACTCACGGTCCATGTAAGATTCTTCCTGGTCTTCATGTTCCTCGTCCTCGCTGCCTCCATCTCCCAGCAGGATCTCTCTCTGTTTGGACACGGCTTTGGAGGCTGCTTGGCGCACTGTACGTTTTCGACTAACTTCCCTGTCGTCATCGCTGTCATCTACACAATGGAACATGTGCTGTTACACAATAACTCAATGCGATGCATGAAAAAGACCAAAACAAACACACTATAAATATGTTTTATGTTTAGATGCTTTTATGATTATCTTTATTCAAATTCAATTCAAATTCAAAAAATACTTATTTGATCCCCAAAGGGAAATTAAATGGAGACATTTTTCTTCCCAGAGGAATTGATATTGACCACTCTGAAATAAAGTGTAGTGAGATGTATTGTGCTTGTATGAAAACAAAAAGAAACCAAATCATAAAACACCTACATGCAGAGTTATCTTTGAGTTCAAGTTCATTTTGTGCAGAGAGGTAAAATGGACACACCAAACATGCTGCCCAGGAAGGAAAGTAACCTCCCTTGACATGTTTACTGTACATTCTACCTGCATTCCAGTGTGCAAAAACTTTTGTTTCAACTGCATATAATGCATACCAAATAATCCTCTAAGTGAAAGTAAAATGAAAACCTTTAGTTCTCTGATAGTATTTATGAATGTTCTTATTGCATTCTTTCGTTGGGCCACCATGTGTTACACAAAGACCACGTGGGAGTTTGAGACAAAGAAACACCAGATAGGACTCAAACCCCCAACACGCTTTGCAGCGTTTTATTGTTTTACAACAGGTATGAGAGTGATGTCATGCCCTCTCATTGGGCGCTGACCCCCAAAACACAGCAGGAGTCCCCGCGGAGGCAGGATGCGTTCTGCCATGTATAAATACAGGCTCCCCTCCTCGTCTCTTTCTCTCTCTGTGACCTCCTCCAAAGCAAAGGTACACATCTCTCTGACCTCCTCCAGCAACGTAATTAGCTGAAGGCCTCCATTCCCCAGCGGCCGAGATCTGAAGGATACCCTGCTGGTTGTCCAACTGTGATGCACCTACGGAGTTAGCTGCAATGTACGGAAGAAGCGACACGCAGAAAAGCACCTGTGCGCTCAGGACGCGCGACTGGCCTCAGACGAACAGGGAAGGAGAACAGCAACAGCTACTGTTGCTGCGTAACGCCCAATCTTTCCATTGTTTGTGGTTATTTTACACAGGTTTGTAACACTTGATGGTTCGGACTCGCACCTTCTCTGTTGCTCTATAGTGCCACACCTGGTCACAGGCTGGCAGGCATACAACAGCCATTCTATGACTGATCGTTTAGTCAGGTGGTGCCCCGTTTCAAAGAAACTTTGTTAATATATTTCTTGTTATTAAAGGAGCAAAAAGCGAAATCATTTCACCGCTAGGTTTGCTGTTGAGCACTGCCTGTAGACCAAAACAAAGTGTGCCATTAGCCACACCTCCCTCTGCCTCTGCTCGCCACCAAACCCCCCCCCCCCACACACACACACACTCCCCCACTACACCCCCGCTCGCTTCGAAGATCTACCTACACCGAGCAAAACATCACCATGGCGAGTAACAAAGTAAGTCATTTATTACATTATAATGTTTATACTGGTTTGTCCGTAAATTAATCTTTATGTCACTAATTTAGTGAGTCACCATTAGCATCGGACAATTTCTTTGCCAATGACCGTTTTTTTTTGTCTGCTCCTGCTCGTCTTCATTGGAAGGTTTTGTTCCGCTGTCTGCCATTTCAGTTCGAAAATGCTGCCGCCGTCACTACTCACTGGCTGTCGCATTTTATAGAGAGGGAGGGGGGAGGAGGGAGGAGGCGAAGTTTCACATGAACGCACATGAACGCACATGAACGCGCGGCCGGACCGGCTTGTAAACTTGAGGCTGGAGATCAACACAGAGAGCGGGTGTGTGACGTCATCCTATACTCCAGATGAAATTACACCTCTCGTTCTCCATGTAGCGATTTTTAATTCCTTCAGTCTTAAATAATGGATTTCCACTTATTGCTCCTTTAACAACTACCTCTTAAGACAGTTGGTAATTACCCCTTCATAACTAAACAAGCATGTTATATGCATGACACTTTTATTTCACGCAGAATTTTCAGGCAAGAGCATATAGCTGGGTTGAGCGCACGTGTTTTACGTGCCCACGATCAGTTTTACACTCTCAAGACTAAGAAATACGCCTGCAATCACAGCTATGTGCGCTGTCATCACTTATGTTGTGGATGTAGCCAGTCTAGGTGTTTAAAAGTCCAGACCTCAAATAGAGGATGACATGTCTTTTTCAGAAATATTTGGGGAGGGGTGTCTTACATTCTGGACAATATTAATAATTAAAAAGGTTTCAAGTTTAATACCATCACTCCCTGCCATGAAAAAGTGGCAGATACAGATTGAGATATTTATTGAGGATATGGTTATGCTTATCAAATGTTGTGATGCCACCAGCAGATGACAGTGACTGACAAATGAGCCAGATCCATTGTCTGTTCCATTCACAATATTAAATCAAAATTGTATGCTAGTGCCAGTGTAAACTATTCTGTCAGTGTAATGTGTAGCAAATGTGTAAAAGGGATACAAATTATAAATACCACCAGTATTACAACTCAGAGTGAGATTTTTTTTTCAATATGTAAAAACATGAAAAATTGGAGTAACCTGTAGCGCGTTTTCTCTTTGGGCCCCTCTTGGTTGTCTTCTCCACCTTGGCTTTTTTTCCCTTTTTCCCTCTCTCTTCTTCATAGTCGCTTCCTCCCTCTTCTTCCTCCTCGCCAAAGTCATTATCTTCCTCTTCGCTGCCAAAGTCATCTGCATGACAACACAGAAGTTGTGTCCAGTGCAAAATCAACCCCCCCCCCCCCCCCCCCCCCCCCGCCAAAGATTCAATTTGATTAACCTTTAAGGCTGGTTAAAAAGAGAAAACTTGACTTACCAGCTGAATCATTTTTGGATTTGGAAAGCTTGTCGTCAGAGTCCTCACTGGAACAAAAAATGAGAATCAAAAAAGTATTTTTTAACAAAGAAGAGCAGATCAGCAAAAGTTCTAATCTGTCTGATATACTGCCTTATTCTATTCATCTCTGCACAGATGTTTTGAAGTGCTTACAGGGGACATAATGCTTTTTTTTTTTTTTAAAACATGTTTGTACTATTTCCTGATGTCTGATTGAAGTGAATTTATTTCAGTAAAAATTAAAAAAGATACAGGACAAAGGTACCCTCTTCAATCACGTCATTGGTAGAATCACTGTCAAAATTCTCTCTTTCTTTCTTTCTTTAAATTGGTGTGATTGCTGTAAAGACAGAAATCCTAAAGACGTTCTTCTAAAAACCTGTTTATTATTATTGGTGGAACTGTTGTAAACGCTTCAATACCACCATATGTTGTTATCACAAAAAGCTATTAATTATTGTGTGCTTGTGTGCAAACCTAGTAAGCAACTACAAGAAACGTCTGACAGCTGTGCTGCCAACAAGGGTTTTGCCACCAAGTATTAGATCATGTTTTGCTAGGGGATCAAATACTTATTTCCCTCAATGACTTGCAAATTAATTCTTATTTTTCATTTCATGTAATTTTCTAAATAATTTTTTCAATATTCTTTCTATAACTGTTAAAATAAAGCTGCCATAGAAGTCTGAGACTGTTCATTTATTTCTCAGGATGACAACTGCCAAAATCAGCGGGGGATCAAATACTTATTTCCTCCACTGTATCTGTCTATCTTAGCATAATTCCATCTATACACATATCCTTATCTTTACACATATCCATTTGTCCATGTGTACATTTCTTTCTTTCTGTCATTCTAGACATGTATTCATAAGCTTTGGATCAAAGCTGCACTTTTTGATTTTGTCCTTGTCTTATTTTAGTTTTTTAAATCCTGGTATTATTCTATTCTTTTTTTTTTTTTTTTTATCTTGGATTTGTTTGTTTTTTTGCTTTGTTTTTGGGCTCGTAATTTCATCCAGCAGAAATAGTAGAGAAATAGTAGACTCTGAGTCAAACTGAATGACCAATGATTCCTGGTCAGAGCCGCCGAACTGACGCTCAGATTTTAAGTTGATAGTAACTTCTAACACCCAGATATGCTTTCAAGGACAGCTAAATTAGCTTTCTTCACAAGCTCCCTTTAAACTTAGTTAAGACTGAATGAGACTGTACTGTGCTTGAAAAAGATGAAATATTAACAATAATGTAAAAAACAAAAAACAAAAAAAAAACTCGACAGCTGTAAGACATTCTTAGTTTAATCACCCTCCACAAAGTGCTAACCTGTCATCCTGTGAGTTCTTTGAGCGCTTGTGCTTGGGCTCACGTGGTGCTGTGCGTACCTTCTTGGGCTTGTCATCACCATATTCTTCCTCTACAGAAAGAAATGGGGGGAAAAAAAAACTCTTAATTCATATCAATCAGCTTACAAAAACAGTGATTGTTACAAAACTACAGTAATACATGCTGCTTCTTATGTCCATACACAAGCACCACAATGCTTGTTGTGCAGCTGTGTCTCATATCTAACTGTATCTAACTGATGCTGATATTCATTCAAAAAAAAAAAAAAAAAAAAAAAAAAAAAGGAGACATCATTATATTGATGAGCGTAAAAGAGGGACAGACCAAAGATGTCTGCTGTGTGAAGCTATTTCAAGTGACAGAAAGTGATAAAATTGCTGTTCACAATCAATACTTATGTCGGTCTTGCAAGTAGTCAAATTCCACTCCTTCAACACCAAAAATGTAATAACTCAATTTAAGAGCTGTCATCTGGGTCAGTACAATGAATTTGTAAAGATCAAGCAAGGGAAAGAGAGGAAGAGTGATGCAAAAAGCATCACTCAAACCCCAGGAATATACATGCAAGTTGCAGTAGTTTCCTTATTTTATTATGGGAATGTGTTTGAATCAGTCCATCACCGTGATAAAAGCATTATAATTTAATGTTGATTTAATGTTGACAGACTCTGTTTTTACTTTGTAAAGCACTTTGTGCTGCATTTCAGTTGTACTAAAGAGTGCTATATATATAAGGCTTGATTGATTGATTGCTCCAGTCCCTCCTAGAGCTAAACACCTGCCACAGCATGATATAACCACTGCCATACTTCCACAGTTGGGATGGGGTTCTCAGGTTTGCAAAGCTTCCCATTTTCTTCTAAATGTCTTGCTTTTAAATTTATGGCTTCCTCCTCTTAAAGAACTAGTTTCATAGTGGATAATGATGCTCAGCCATCTTCACATGGCTTTTCACTTTTGTTCTTTAGTTGATATGCATATTTTGCATACACAAACATTTATTTCTGGGACAGAGAACCTGTCTCCTTCCTGAGCAGTAAATGGTTGGACATTCCTGTGGTGTTTATACTTGTGTATAATTGTTTGAACAGATTAGCATGGCATATTTGGGCATCTAGAAATTGTACCCAAGGATAAACCAGACTTATGGAGGTCCACAAGTCACCTACCACTTTAACAGTGAATCTCTCTTTTTAAACTCCTTGTACACCTGTATAATGACAATAAAAATGATTTTCAATTTCTATTTCTTTCAATTCTCTCCCTGATATCTTGGCTGATTTCTTTTGATAATGGCACACAAGGAAGCAGTATGTTTGAGGTGTACCTTAAAATACTACCACAGGGGTACCCTCCAGTTAACTCAACTGACAATTAACCTATCAGAAGCTTCCAAAGCCATGACATCATCTGGTCTTTCCCAAATTGTTTTAAGGCATGGTAATCTTAATGTATTTAAACTTCTCACTTACGAAAGCAACAAAAAATTGCCTCATTATTCTGGCTTTTAGCAACAAAATAATTTTGGCAATCCTAATCAACCAAAAACAAGAAGGGTTGATTTAATGTCTTGATCTGATTTAACGTCAGTCAGAGAGAAAAATGTTTTTGTATTTTTATGGAGTGTATGTAAAGTTCTGATTTCAAATGTTCACTTTTACACGAGTACAGTGCTGAGAATAAACGTGAATCCTTGAAATTAACTGGTTTTGTTCATAAACTTACCATAAAATATGATCCTATCGTTTAAGGATGCACGATAACTGTTTTTTAAAACTGATACCGATAACTGTCAGCTCGTAAAGGTCGATACCGATAACACACACATATACCTAAGATCATTACATCAAAACTATGAACAAAACTAAAACAGTTTTGACTCTTTAAATGAACAGATTTTTTTTTCCAATGAAAACTATATGCAAGCCTTTCAAACATTTGCATAAAGCTATCAAACAAACCTATTTGATATCTCACATCAACTTACATAATATGCATTACTGACTGATATAACAAAAAATAAATAAAAAAATATGAACCTGATGGAAATGCATGCATCAGAAATACAAACTGAAAAAGTGCAATAAGAAGTTTACAAAACTAATTAATGCACTGAGACAAGTTAGATTAAAAAAAAAATTCTATGAACACAAACTGAAAAAGTGCACTCCATTGTAACAAATAAAATTACATTTAAAGGATTTTGGCATGTGGTTCCATTCAAATGGCTGAAATAGCTTTTGCCATTTCAGATGGCTCAAAACCATTACGTTTTAATGAATCAATAAATAACATCAGCAAAAGAAGGAAAGTAAAAAAAGACCAGGATTCACACGTTTTTATTTTGTCACAAAAGGCTTCAAGCATGGGTAAAAGCACAGGGCATCAAGTGACTAGAGTTTACAACTTCGCCTTCAGCCTTCTCAGCCCTGGCATGAATATTATCCTGACACCCCCCCGACATGGATTCATCAATTACAGAGATATTAGAAAGAAGCCTGAGTTTCTTTGTTTATGTTTCCGTTAACTACACAAGCTTGACGCGACCTTCTAGCAAACGGGAGCTATTTTTCACCGGAGCTTAGGCTAGCTCTGACTGTGTTCAACACAAACCGTAGCGAGCAGCAGTAACTTTGTTATACCGCAAAATATGAAGACGATTCGCCAAATTCAACCCACTGGTAAATACAGGTAGGAAATGTGACTGTACGCTCGTCTGCCTTGCCCCCAGCGTGGATAGCACTAGGTCTTGCTTCTCGTCCCGCATGACAATGGTTGCATTGTCAAGCACTTCAAGTAAACATGAATAAAGTGTGTCCGTATGACTGGAATAATTTGGCCTGATTGGTTCTGGGCAGGATTTGTTGACCGTCCAAGGGTCGATTTCTGAAGTGCTCAGTTTTCTTATTAGGTCAATCATATGATAATAATAATAATAATAATAATAATAATAATTATAATAAATCTCCTAACCTCTCCTTCTCCAAGAAAAAAAATAAAAATCCTCAGATTGACACAATTCACATAGGTCACCCTTTTTGACTTCAAAACGGCGAACTTCGCCGAAAGGTTAGAAATTTTCATGCCTGATTAAAGGTTGTGCTATTTTTTCTCTCTTGTGGAATTCGCTTGGAGCATTTGTCACAAATAGCGAGCGAACTATCCTCTTCAGAAACTTGAAAGAAGCCATGTTCTCTGTTTTCATAAGCAGGCATTGCTGCATGCTGCATTCAAGGTGTAACCTAGACTCCCACGTTCCCTTGTTTGCTAGTCGTTCTGTCTTTTTTATTTTTTTATGTGTGACATGTGGAAAAATACTGCGAATATCAATTCAAGTCAGCAATTACCAAAATTATGACCGAATGAACAAATTGTTTTCTGGCATGAAGGGGTATTCTTGAATTTCTTTATTGAGAAATCGTATTTCTGATTATGCTGACATTACTTGAACATAACGTTCACTGCCAGCCACTTTTAATCGGGGCTTTTCGTCATGATATCGGACTTATCAGAATGACGTCATAATTTTCTGTTATTGGCTCGATAATTATCAGGCAGATAATTATCCTGCACCCCTATTATCTTTATCTATTTCACAAAAATGGATTACCACAAAGAGCTTAAACTGATAAGATAGATGATAATTGTCTGTTCCCTTTAACCCTCCCATTAAACATTTGCAGTGCAGGAGTAAAAAATAAGTAAACACAGAAAAATAATATTACATTACATTAAAAAAAATCAAATTGATCAAACTGGAGTCAGTAGTTTGCAAATCAGGAGTCCAGGTAGAAAAACAAGTTTAGAGATGTGGTTCTGGAGTAACTCTAAACATCTTACATTTGTGGTTCAAAAACACATCTACTTTGACCCATGCCTCGCAAAAAGGAGATCTCTGGAGATATGCAATGAAGAGTAGTTGATTTGCATTAGGGTGGAAAAGAAAACAAAATAAGTATTTAGGGCACTTGACTTAATGGCAGTGTCCAAAATCACCTCTTATAAAGGCTATCAATTAATTTGGATTAACAGTTTGTGACCATGTTTAAAAGTGAAAATCCACTTTCAATTTAGTATGTATAATTATGGCATGGCACTGCCTTTGCTTCCATGGGCTTCCTAAGTTCTGGAACACCTCCCCCCTGAGAGTTCTTTCAGACACAGAATAATACACAATGCGGCAGCATGTGCAATTGAAATTGAATAGTTTTAATGGAATAGTTTCTGTCTAAAACTGACAGTTTCTTCAGTCACAAACAGGTGGTTTGTCTTTGTGATGTCATGCAAGCTGCAATGAGTCTGAAAACACGATTGTGTATCTACACAAATCAGTATGACTGGAATAATGGAACAATTTGGCATATGGGGGGCAAAACATTGCCTTTATAGAGAGTCGCGATGCTCTCTGGAGGATTGGAACACTAACTACACTGTTCAGAACTCTGATATTTATTTTGACGTTCTGCCTAGCAACCCCAACCACACATATTACGTCTGTACCGGTAGATGTCAATGGCAGTCACCGTGCATCTGAGGTATAATTTTATTGACAATGTAGTGGAGGCTAGGGATAACATAGCGTGGCTCGAGGTGCTCAATTAAGAGTTTAAACCCGACATTACTCACCACCGACAAGGGCTGGTCATCGAGAACAACAACCCCTTTCTGTTATAGCCCTCGCCTTTTTTGCCATTGCAAGGAAGTTTTTCACAGTTTGACAATGTTTCGCCCAGTGTTGGTTGTTTGAGGGAGGTACGGATTAAGATTTTTCTTCGTCTCTGTGGTCTTTTGAAAATCATCATGCTGTTGTTTGGCTTCCTTTGCCAATGTGCGATGAGGTTGGTCGTATTAAACTTCCCTGGTTCTGTGCCACCACAGGAAACTTGTGCATGACAAACTTTGCACTCAGGGACAGCATCTTTGTCCATCTTTAGGGAAAAGTACTGCCACACAGCCAACATTATTTCTTCCTAGGGCACATACGCTGTTACTGTTGTGGTCACGTAAGCACTCTTCTTTGGCGAGCGCACCAGGTGTATTACCGCCACCTACCGCTGTGTTGGAGTATGAACCACAGTCACCTATTTGCACAGGGCAGAAGCGCCGGAGCAGAAATGACTGCTTTTTATTAGAGTGTTAATATAGTAGACTTTACATGACGTCTGATAAAATCTGATACTCTTTTTTTTGGCTGATATCATACCGATATCCAATATCAATAACGGATCGGCACAGCCCTAATTTTGTCCTCTCTGTCCTACCTCCTCTTCTTTTCTTTCTTTACCCACCTGGCCTTCGGCAAGTGGGCCAGGTTCTGCTCCATGTCTTTCCTGCTTAAGGGGGAATTTTTCCTTGCCACTAAAAAGTTTTCTCCAAGTAGGGGAGTTTTTACTCGTCACCGTTTCCTGCCAATAACTTTTGCTCAGAGGTCATGCCATGTCATTAACAATGTGGGTGTAGCAAAACTGTTTTATTAAACATTTAATAACTATTGCTTTTACTTGAAGCTGACAAATTATATTACATCAAGCAATCAATCTGTTCTATCACATTTTATTTTGCATGCATTATCTAAATAAATATTAGAATTTTATACACATATTTTGAAACTTGCTTACCTGCGTCGTCAGATTCATTGAATTGTGAATAATTCACCACTTTTCTGTTCCTGTGAAGATATACATGCATTGAGTCAGATTACAGAGTGATTTCATGGTCTTCAAGTGATATAACAGCATGTACATTGAAGAGTGGAGGCCAGTTACAAAGATATTGTATTTTCCTCTCCTCTCACATGCTGGTTTACAGTGTATTTCTCTCTAAAAAATTGAGTAAAGTGGCTTTTCTATATTGTTGAAATGTCCTTGAAATTGATGTTTCAAAAAGACAATGACTCCTGCATGAGCAGGATCTTGGTTTGAGACCAACAAGATTAACATAAAGTGGCCAGCCCAATCCCTGAACCCTGATCCAACAGAGCATTTATAGGGTGACATCAATCAGTTTTATCACCATTTTGATGAAAAACCAAGAAATTTGGAGTAATTGTTGAATATAGTCCAATCATACCTGGAAATATTTCCAAATACTAGTTCAGTCACTCACAGGAAAGATAAATCCTGAAACATTTTTCAATTTTAAAAACAAACATTAACTGTATAAAGAAAAATGTAGACTCTGCAATTTAGAGCAACCTTGTTTGATCACAGCAAGATATCAACAGAGGCTCTTACAGTGACGTCTTTTGATAGAGAGCCAGTTTAATTAAAAGACATTGTAAATATCTTAACTACTAATTGACCAAGTCTGTGTTGCATCTGCTAAAGCCTCTAAGAGTGGCTACCTGTGGCCCTGTGACATGTATTTGACAGTGATTTCTCACTTGTATTGTATTATTGTATATTTGTATTGAATACATCAAGAAACTTCAGCTGAAAAAGGAGGATAAGCACTCAGAAGAGGACCTCAGCACAACCTGTCTATGTAAGCCTGAAGCAGCGATAACTGACTTATCTTTGGGGTCTTCAAGTGGGAACTTCCTTTCACTAGTGTTTCGTTTAGTTAGTCCCAAGACACCCCCAGAGGTCTAAACAGTGATCTTTGATGTCCCAGAGTCACTCCCCTAATGCCAGTAGCAAGAGCAAGAAAAAAGAGGCAGGGCAAGAGCGGTACATCTGTTTTAGACGTGAGCACTGCCCCCGCCGGTTTAGGCTGTACACCCTGCCTCCCCCCAATCCAACCATATCCTAGCTCCATCAACCTCCATTACTTTGTCTACAAAGTATGACAACCATAGTCAAAACAGCACTGTCATCTTCAACAAACCCAGGCTCCATTCACGTACGCTCCAGGTAATGACAATGCTGATACTGCCTTACTCTAACACCTAGCAGAAACCAACAATCAAACTTACCGGCATGGCCCCAGAAAAAAAGAGATTCAAATAGGCTATTCCTACTTCCTTAAATAAGCTTCCTCTTCCTGGATTTCCACCCAAAAGGCCTGATTGGAGGACCTCATCTCACCCTGATTTCTCCCTCAAACCCTCATCTTCATAGAGGAGGATTACCAAGATTGACTCCTTTTTTCCCCCCAACTGACATTATTTATCCAATACCAAATCAAGTGACTGCATATGGCTGCTTCATCTGACATTTCTTTTATCATCTTCCTTAAGCTCTGTCCCCATACCCCCAATTCCCCCAATAATGAGACTGTTGATCTAGCTATGAAACCAATACATCCCACTTCCACTAGACAAATCCCAACTTTCCATCCTCACTACTCAGCTTCTGTCCCCAAGTCTACATATCTCAGCTTTTTCCTTTCATAGGCTGCTTTCTTCATCAGCTCAATTAAATAAACTGTTGACTGACTAACTGACCCGGCACTATGTCAGGCGTCAACCTAGTACAAACTAGGGATGGGCATAATTAATTAATTTATTTATTTTAACACTCCGAATGTAGGTTATCAGTGCACGTCATCAAACAATGCAATGCATTTCGCTGTGCCAGCGATAGAAATTTGGCAACAGGGAGCAACATTTCACCATCACCCTACCCTGGCTGGCCTCAGTTGTTACATGCGAGCTTCTGTAGGTCATCGCCTAATCATGAAGCGGTCGCGGCGGAGTGTGGCGTGGGACCATTTTCGTTTAGAAAATGAGCAAGTGTACTGCAATCACTGCAATGCAAATTACAAATACAATTAATTGACAACAACAATGATGTATCACTTGAACAACGCGCATCCAAGCCTTGTAAAGGACGTTGGAGGCGGTTCATCTCCATCTCAGCCTAGCCTAGCCTAGCCTCAACTCGGTGTTAGCACGGACCAGAAGGAGCTGCAGTGCACATCGCGCACACAACAAGTGCATCTTTTTAAGAATCTTTTTAAGAACAAAAAGCCTGTAATACTGGCGCCTTGATATAAATTGTCCTTGTTAAGTAGTCGCCTTGATATCTCTTCTTTTATTATCGTTGTTTTTTTTTAAAGAAACAGGAAATGTCACGTTATTCGTTATACGTCGACCATGAACATCCAGGCCACTGAACACATCTGGGCATGAGCGGGCCATAGCAACCAGGCCAAAGGGGAAAACAAATGTCACGCCGATATCGAGAATAATTGTGATAGTTTTCAATATAAAAATGTTAATGATTAATCGATTATTAATCATTAATTCTCCCGATGATTGACGAATAAATCTTCACCGAATGCCCATCCCTAATACAAACTGTTTCCCGAGGATAGCCCATCTGAAATTCCCTTTTATCCTGTCAAGTAGCCTTTTTGTACATGGGACTAATGTACTGACTAACTTTAAGTCATTCATGTTAGCTCTAACTGGTGGGAGCTGTATCCCAGTCTGCCGTATCTCCCCACCTACTACCCACTTAGAAGCTCTGATGATTATTTCCATTGTCATTACAAATGGCAATGGGGAAATTGTACACCCCGCCATTATACCCATTTCTAGGGCCCTATGAAATCCGTTTTACTTTTTCTCAAGTTCTGTTTTAATTTTTTTCATTTTCTGTGTTTTTCGGTTTTTAATTTTTGAGAATTCAGTTTTAAGCATTTTATGCAAATTTAACCCCAAGAAATTAAACAAAATAATGAAATATAGACAATTTATGCAATTATAACTATAAACTTTAATGTTTTCATACCCTTAAACATTGGGGCATTTTTTGTTTATTAGGAAAGCGGGGGCAGGAGGGGGCGGAGAAGCTCGCAGTATCCCCAGCTTTTCATGACTTTTCTTCAAACGTTTTCTTGAAAGAAAAGTTCCTTTTAGTCCAAGAGAAAAAAAAACTAACTTTTACGTAAATTGCCATTCAGTTCTGTTATATTGTGCATTTAAAGTGAATTCCGTTTTTAATTTTTTCTAATTCTGCAATTCCGTGATGGTGGATTCCATAGGGCCCTACATTTCTAATCTCTGCCAGGCTGTTGTGAAACCTGTTGTATTTACACACAGCCGAATGTCCTGAAAATATGTTCTTACCAAGTTAACAATTTTCTCAGGTATTCTATAATAATCAAACACACTCTAAATAAGGCTATGTGGTACTAAACCAAAGGCATTTGTAAGATCTAAAAATATTAGATGCAAATTCCTTTTCTCAATCTTAGCTGCCCGAATCTGGTCCCAGATCATACTAATATGCTCCAGGCACCCTGCAAAACCTGGTATCCCTGCCTTCTGCACTGTAGTATCAAACGAGTTATTCCTGTCTATGTATCTAGTTAGTCTCTGTGGAACTACACTGAAAAAAAAATCTTCCCCTCTACATTGAGCGGAGAAATCGTCCAGAACTGGCTCAGATCTGAAGACTCCTCGTTTGGAATGAGGACACCCCCTGCCCTGTGCCAGGCTCTAAGGATTATTTGTTTGTCCCCAACTATTCTTAGCTGACTCCACCAAAATTTAAGAATCTCATTTAATACCAGCAATTATCAAACCAATGAAAAGAAAAAACAAAAAACTAACAGTAAGAATGGTAATGATTGTCAGCATTATTGCAATCGCCAACATCACTGTCTCAGGTTTCCCCATGGGCGCATATATACACTGTATTTTCTGTACTATAAGCCGCACCTGAATATAAGCCGCACCCATTAAAATATAAATGAAATATATATTTTGTCACATATAAGCCGCACCAGACTATAAGCCGCCGGTATCCAGGCTGAGAAATAAGATATTTACATTGAAAGATTTTGTAACTTAAGTGTTTATTCATATACCTGAACTGATATTTCCTCCTCCTGTGTACTGAAACCACCCCACACAGCAAAGACATCCAGAACTGACTCGCGAAATGGACCCGTATCGGAGTCCACTTGCACTCAGTGCCGGATCCGCTTTAGAGCCAGATCCCGGACCTGCTGGCTCCACACTGTGTTCGCTCCGCATCTGCGACTAAAACCTTACCTCTGCGGCGGGTCCGCTCAGATCTAGAGATGCACATGGTTAACCGTTTAACCATTAACCGATAACAGTAACTCTAACCGATTAATACTAACGGTCAATTTTGTTTTTAAGCTACGTAATTCAATCAACTCATGGGGGCGTGTCGGCAGGTGCAACACATGCCATCACGTGCTTTCCATCACAGCCCACTTTACAGCGAAGATGAAGAGAGCAAAAAGGAGTTCTGTGCAGTGTTGTACCTGAACGCGTTCATATTTTCCACAAATGTGAACTGAGTGTGTTCACTTTCCCCTTCATGAGCGTGGGGCGTGAACGAGTTCATTTGGGGATTTGTGAACGACGCTCTTTCACAGTTCACGCATGGTCAAAACCGTGCCAGGTTTCCAGCGAACCCCATTTAAAATACACCACAAACAAGCCTGATATGTATCTGCTGAAAGCAATCAAACATGGCAACACAGACTGTCGCTTCTGTCGATTACAAAAAATGAACTATTTAGTTTAGTTTAGTTCACCATGAAAAAAATTGTTTGTCTTAATTTCTGTGAACTATGAACTGAACTATTTTCTATGAACTATGAACTTAACTAGTTCGTGTAGAAAGTGAACTTGCCCAACACTGGTGTTCTGAAGACCTCTAATACAGTGGTACCTCTACTTACGAATGTCTCTACATACAAAATTTTCAGGTTACGACACACCTCAATGGGAAAATACTGCCTCTTGTTACGAAAGAAATTTCAGGATACTAAAGGCAAAAATACAGTACGCACTGCTACTCGCAATTTACAGAACGTAAACATACCGTATTTTCTGGACTATAAGCCGCTACTTTTGTCCCACGCTTTAAACCATGAGGCTTATACAGAGAGGCAGCTTTTCTATGAATTTTTCTTCAGCCCTCAGGGGGCGCTCTGGGGCGCTCTAGCAGAAAGTGCAACCACCAAAAAACAAACCAAGTAGTTAAAGGCTATTCTGTTTTTGTTAAGTAGCCTATGTTGGCTATGCTACTCTACATTCATTTTGTGAGCATCAATATCTTTTATTAATGAACAAACTGATTAATTCAGGTGTGTCTGACCATTGTAGCTACTCGACACACCTGGATTTATCAGTTTGTCCAGTCAGTTTGTTGGTTCCTCAGTGGATTTCAGGGCTCTGAGCGGACCCGCCGCAGAGGTAAGGTTTTAATCGCAGATGCGGACCGGACACAGCGTGGAGCCAGCAGGTCCGCAATCCGGCTCCAAAGCGGATCCGGTACTGAGTGCAAGTGGACGCCGATACGGGTCCATTTCACGAGTCAGTTCTGGATGTCTTTGCTGTGTGGGGTGGTTTCAGTACACAGGAGGAAGAAAAATCAGTTCAGGTATATACTTATGGTACAAAATCTTTCGATGTAAATATCTTATTTCTCAGCCTGGATACCGACGGCTTATAGTCCGGTGCGGCTTATATGTGACAAAATATATATTTCATTTATATTTTAATGGTTGCGGCTTATATTCAGGTGCAGCTTATAGTCCAGAAAATACGGTACTTGTAGCTACTCTGCCATTGGCTATCGCCTAGCATCTTCCTGGCTCCTCTCTCTGAATTCTCTGAATCTCAGAATTTGTTGAAAAGAATCACCCAGAAAAAGTGTTCACTAGTTGGGCTATTGCTCATTGTGATGATGTTTGCCTTGCACATTTACGAAGGATTGTTAAAAGCCAACAAAAGCAAACGTCTTTGGATCGATTCTTTTACAAATTGTCAGGCAAAAACCACTGCTGAGAGAGAACATGAACCAAAGAAGGCAAAAGGTGACGACGATAGCCGTCAAAAGGTAAATGAACATAATTTTTATTCTTTACTTTTTTATTATGTACAACTCTAATTTTATGTTGATTGTGCAGTAATCTAATTGTAACATGTATTTGTTACATGTTTTGATGCATTTTTATCATTTATTTTAAAAAAATTTTGGGGGGCTTGGAACGGATTAGAGCATTTACATGGAAAATGCATCTCTACTTACGAAATTTTCAGTTTACAATAATACTTCCAGAACCAATTAATTTCGTAAGTAGGGGTACCACTGTACATACATACATACATGTGCGTACACAGGCACATGATGAGTGGCAGAAAAATAGAATATGTTGAAAATAGTGCCTCATGGGCAATGTAAAGAGCTGCAAGACCAAGCCTTCCAAACATCAACCCTAAAACAAATGACATTGCAATGTGCATACACTACTGCTATAATTTTATGTATAAATAAACTGAGAAGCAGAGTAAAACTGAAGCAGCAAATAAAAGCACGGCTGTGACAAGTTCAGTCCCTCATCTGCAGAATAGTGTCTTATCTGTAAATGTCCTTTGTACGTTTAAAGCTAAGATTTTTTTTAAACTTTTCCTAGCTCTTTTGGCGCTTTGCATGTGTGGATCATGCTTTATGTGATTTTAAAAATTACTTGAATGATCGCTGTTTTTCTGAAGATGCCAAGATAATTGCCATAACATATCTAACAGAAATTCCCTCCCAGGGAAAGTTCATAGTCCCTAAATATCACTGTTTTGTCACAACAATGTCTGCATATCTTATTATATACTTGAAATCAAAAAAAGAAAAAAAAGTAAAAACAAAAAACAACACTGATTATTCAAGTTTGCTGGCAAAAAAAAAAAGTTGTTAAAAATTTTAAAGCTTTTTTTTTTTTTTTTTTTTAAACTGGAATAAATGTTTAGCCAACATATGCATTAACCATCACAGCAGGGTCTTTCGCTGGAGGGAAGGGGGTGTGGTCCCTTCTTGTACGTCTCCGCCTACCTCTGACATCACTGACAGTAGCAACATTAATTAACAGCCAGCATTGAAAATGCGCCCACGGTCCCTACTGGTTCACCCTCAAAATCACGATATTTTCTGTGACCATTGCCATATTTTACACGATTCAATAAGCCTATAAGTACTGTAAATGTGAAATAACTGCGCTTTCAACACCGATATGCCCAGTGCGCGGTAACAAGATCAAATCCTGATGGCTACCACTACCTTTCCATTTTTCTTTCTTGTGGGGGGTGCATTAGCAGCATTTGGAACCTACCCAGGGTGAATGGTGGATGAATGGGTAGCCATGTTCCCGTACTCAGTTAAAAAGGGAAAAGATGCTATCTGCCCTAATTTAAGTGAGCCTTAGAACGTAGCTGGTTGAATTACACTTTTTTTTTCCGCTTAGCGTATAACGTAGCCAACAATGCATCTCGTGTGTCCGTTTAATAGCCTGATGGACAGGACAGAGCGGGGGGCTGCACAACATCTCCACAAGACATGGCGAACAGTCCACACCGCTGGGATCCATGTTAGAAAGAGTCTGCACTAGCATGCACACACTCGTATTCATTCCCCATGTTTTTCATGAAATAACCATATTCGAGACACAACATGAAAGATGCCGTGTACGTTCTCTGCGTTGCCAGCAAGCACAATGTTCTTCCATTTCTAACGTTAGAGCAGAGGACAGATCTAGCACACCTACCTTACTGGTCTTGACATTTTACAGGAATACTGTAGAGATCTAGGATGTGAGAAAAAGGGGAAGAAGGATAAAGAGAGGGAAATGAGAACTAGATTCCCGCTCTTCAAAACACCAAGGAAAGCGAGGTTGACGTACAATCCCACTGTTCAAGTTAGCGCGTTGAAATAACAGTGTGGTAACAACTTTTCATCTAAACCGAAATATTATTCTTTTCTTTTTATTCTATCCTCGGCTACTCAAAATGGTGAATAAAACAAACTGAAACTGCAGATTCTATGCAACCAAACCGCTTGGCCTTGTAGGGTGGGTTCTCGCCAACAAGCACCGCCCCTAAAGGGCCTGGGAGGCGGAGTACGGTCCTCTGCAGCAGCCATTGGCTGATTCGAACCATGAATCTCCTTTTGATTGGATAGATTATCTGGCAGTTGCAGCACATTTATACGTAACTCTCCGCCTTCGTTAGCATGTTCGGCTGAAATGGCAGTGTCAAGAAAACAAAAAGAGGCCCTCAGGTTGGATGCAAGCATTAAATTCCCAGAAGACAGAAAGCAGCATTGCAGTTACAGGTTATAATGTGCATGCACATCATAGGTATATAATTAACGTACATAATACACTTCAGTTAAAATTTACTGGACTACCACTGAGAACAGTCCTTCTCTTAGACTGCAGCAACATTGAGATGCAGGTAGCAGATGCAGCTGCAAGACTACTTAGAGTCATGAAATACTACAGTGGCAATTATTGCAGTGACAGACACTATATTTTAGCATTCTGTTTTAATATTCACTCACTCATACACACACACCACACACACAATAACCTAAACTAAATTCAACCTTGAGATATTCTCTGTATGCTTCATGTTTTTTTTTCCTGCATGAAAATTTCAAATTAAAAAAGGATTCTCCAATTTGGTTCAGGTTTATAAATATGGGTCCCCATGTATTCAGGTTAGATGTCATGCCCCTGCACCTGACCTGGCTTGTGTACTTGCCTCACATTCCTCCTCTTTGATATAAACAGATGAACAGGAATATGAATGACAAAGGACAAAATACTGCAAAACATACTTTCTATGAGCAATCACTTTATTCACTTTAGACTTAGCATTTGAATGCAATAAAATATTCTAAAATTAGATTTACAGACCCTAATGCTAATGGCATATAATAAGGTAAGAAAAATGTAAAAACATCACAACTGTTTTTGACTCAACCATATGGTAAGCCTCTTTAGAATCATTATTGAATTGCCACTTATGTGCTCTGGACAATTCCTCTATGAAGGCAAAATTAATCCATATCTTGAAAAAAAAAT
Source organism: Hirundichthys speculiger (assembly GCA_018398805.1). Classification (NCBI taxonomy): domain Eukaryota; kingdom Metazoa; phylum Chordata; class Actinopteri; order Beloniformes; family Exocoetidae; genus Hirundichthys; species Hirundichthys speculiger. The sequence goes on along the minus strand of JAGFBZ010000940.1, from coordinate 59,494 downwards.
TATATAGCATACTTTGCTTGAAATAAACCCAAAATTAACTTCATCCATACAAAGAAGTTAACAGTATCCATAAGAGCAAGATTGTGGCACATGTACATACAACATCCTGTTGATGCTCTTTACTTAGTTTACTGATTGTTTACTTTTTAACAACAGCAATGGATGCACAGCCTATGTAAAATACAGGCAACATAAACAAACCGCCAATGCTTCAGTTTCCAGACGCTATATTTTCAACTTAGAAGGCTGTGGATATTCTCATTTATTCAGGTAAATTCCATTCTCGCAACAATTGAATCATAGGCAACTGGATTTAGATTTGTCTAGAAGACGTTTCGCCTCTTATCCAAGCGGCTTCATCAGTTCTCAACGGATCAGTCTGACCAGTCCGCACTAGTCAGACGACACTGGTCTGACTAGATGAATGGATCTCCCCTTGCCATGGTGCGTCCGGTTTGTGGGGGCCGGCGCATCTCTCTGCCTGGCGGCTCCTCCTGGGGTCACGGTGGGTGCCTGGTTCCTCTGCTGGGGCATGCTTGGGCCCTGTGTGGGCATTGGGGGGCCTCGGTGGTGGTGGGCCTTTTGGATGCAGGGTTGCACCCCATCGTCGGGCCCCAATAGCCCCACATAACTGTTAGCTAATATCCTCTGGAAAGAGCCGGGTGCCAGAATTCTAAGAGCAGTCAATATTTGTACATGCATTGGGATGGTGGTTTGGTCCGTTTAACACTGGACCCAGTTTAGCACATAAATCCAAGAGCACTGCTCTAGGTAATCTAACTGGGCACATTTACCAGTCATCATCATGGAGCAGAAAATCTTTGTGGTCCCTAAAAACTCTCCACCGTGATCCTTGAGGATCAAAATCCTCAAGGACTGCCAGTGCATCTATTATGCTAGATTTGGCACAAGCATCACCATACTTACTGTTTACTCGAGACTTAGGCTGATTGATACATTAATTGTGACAAGGTGTGTAGCAATCAGTGCTATTCACCGCTCTTATATATCATTTGAAGATGCAAGTATGATATATGAACATAATGCGCTAAGTGCTTATGGTTTAGTGATAGCTTGTGACAGGAACACATCTATTATACTGCAGGCTTGAGTGTTTATGATTATGTGGATCTGATATAAGTCTGATATAAAATTAAATTAAATGTACAAGATGAGACTTCAATTCACCGCCTCACTGTTTGCACTGTAAGTGCCGCCCAGCTTCAAAATGTTTGTGCGCATAGATCAAAATTTGCGTACATTCTATTGTCAAAATTTTTTTTAATAGTTCACAATCTTCGCAAAGTGATGTGCACAACATCCAAGCCCCGTTTTGTACGTAAATGTTTATAAATGAGGCCCTAGAGGAAAAGGGCTTTACAGGAATAAACAACATGTGCTGTGATAACTGACACTTTCTGCACATCTGACTTGGAATATTTGACAGTAGGATTTCAATATTTGCTGCAGGAGTGTACTGTTGTCATAATCACTGCAGTTAATATACCACCTGATATGAACATCACAACAACAACTTTGAACCATGTACTAACTGCAAATAGCAAACAACAGCAGGCCCAGCCAGACAGTTTTTGTCATAGCATGGGCTTTCAACAAAGCCACTTTGTGCCAGTCTGCACTCCTGAAATTTGGCCAAAAGGTCCTCTGTCTTTGAGAAACACTTGACATTTACATCGCCTGTGTATTATGTTACATAAATGTAGTATGGACAACTTCTGTTGAATGCCCACAACACTGCTTTTGTTGATGGTGATACTAGAATGGGATCACAATAATGGCTACCTTTTGTTGTGGCTCTGGTCATGTTATAACTTTCTTTGTATCATTTGAGATTCTCTACCAATGTTGTTTCAGTTAAAACAAAGTTGACATATTTTTCAATGATTTGGTTTCTGGGCTTTTAACAACCGCTCCTACAGTGAATGCAAATGTTTATTACAGAATCACTTGTTACTTTAAAGCTCCAAGCCCCTCTTTCATGTACCTCTATGCTGCATTTCTTTTTGTATTGTATTATTACAATATTTGCTCACAACTGCAATAAACTGGAATGTACATATGCAATACATAAATACATGGACATGGCACTTTCAACCAATGCTGTATACAAGTACTGAAAAATGTGATTCGTATAAATTCCATCCATCCATCCATTATCTATACCCATTTCATCCTCTGCAGGGTCATGGGGGTCTGCTGGAGCCTATCCCAGCCCTCTTTGGGCAAAAGGCAGGGGTCCACCCTGGACAGGTCGCCAGTCCATCGCAGGGCCACATGTAGACAGACAACCACTCACACTCACTCCTACGGGCAATTTAGAACCACCAATTAACCTGACTTGCATGTCTTTGGACTGTGGGAGGAAGCCGGAGTACCTGGAGGAAACCCACGCAAACACAGGGAGAACATGCAAACTCCACACAGAAAGGCCCCTGCTGAGGTTTGAACCAGGAACCTTCCAGCTGTGAAGCAACAGCGCTAACTACTACCCGTGGGAGGATGAATACCAAACAAGAATTTAAATGTACAGTGTAGCATCTTGCAATCCTCTGCATGGAGAGGGAAAAAAAATAAAAACAAACATAAACCACTGTCAAAAACATTGGGCCACTAAAAACAGAATGCAATGATTTGCAAGTCTCAAATCCATATTTTATTCCCAACCAAACATAATGTGCCTTGCGAAAGTATTCGGCCCCCTTGAACTTTTCAGCCTTTTGCCACATTTCAGGCTTCAAACATAAAGATATAAAATTGTATTTTTTTTTTGTCAAGAATCAACAACAAGTGGGACACAATTGTGAAGTGGAATGAAATTTATTGGATATTTTAAACTTTTTTAACAAATAAAAAACTGAAAAGTGGGGCATGCAATAATATTCGGCCTTTTACTTTCAGTGCAGCAAACTCACTCCAGAAGTTCAGTCAGGATCTCTGAATGATCCAATGTTGTCCTAAATGACTGATGATGATCAATAGAATCCACCTGTGTGTAATAAAGTCTCTGTATAAATGCACCTGCTCTGTGATAGTCTCAGGGTTCTGGTTAAAGCTCAGAGAACATCATGAAGACCAAGGAACACACCAGGCAGGTCCCAGATACTGTTGTGGAGAAGTTTAAAGGCGAAGTGGATACAAAAAGATTTCCCAAGCTTTAAACATCTCAAGGAGCACTGTGCATCGTACATCAATCATATAGAAATGGAAGGAGTATCAGACCACTGCAGATCTACCAAGACCCGGCCGTCCCTCTAAACTTTTATCTGGAACAAGGAGAAGACTGATCAGAGATGCAGCAAAATGCCCATGATCACTCTGGATGAACTGATCTACAGCTGAGGTGGGAGAGTCTGTCCAGAGGACAACAATCAGTCGTACACTGCACAAACCTGGCCTTTATGGAAGAGTGGCAAGAAGAAAGCCATTTCTCAAAGATATCTATAAAAAGTCTGGTTTAAAGTTTACCACAAGCCACCTGGGAGATGCACCAAACATGTGGAAGAAGGAGCTCTGGTCAGATGAAACCAAAATCGAACTTTTTGGCCACAATGCAAAACGATATGTTTGGAGTAAAAGAAACACAAGCTCATCACCCTGAACACACCATCCCCACTGTCAAACATGGTGGTGGCAGCATCATGGTCTGGGCCTGCTTTTCTTCAGCAGGGACAGGGAAGATGGTTAAAATTGATGGGAAGATGGATGGAGCCAAATACAGGAGCATTCTGGGAGAAAACTTGTTGGAGTCTGCAGAAGACCTGAGACTGGGACGGAGATTTATCTTCCAACAGGACAATGATCCAAAACATAAAGACAAATCTACAATGGAACGGTTCACAAATAAACGTATCCAGGTGTTAGAACGGCCAAGTCAAAGTCCAGACCTGAATCCAGTCCAGAATCTGTGGAAAGAGCTGAAGACTGCTGTTCATAAACGCTCTCCATCCAACCTCACTGAGCTCCAGCTGTTTTACAGGAAGAACGGACCAGAATTTAGTCTCTGGATGTGTTAAAATGATAGAGACAAACCCCAAGAGACTGGCAGCTGTAACTGCAGCAAAAGGTGGCGCTACAAAGTATTAAATGGTTGTTTAATGTATCAGATTAATTTGCTTGACTGAGTTTCACATGTTTTCACTTATAACTTAATCAGTGGCGTGCACAGATAGCCACCAGGTGGTGCTAGAGCACTTGCCTGTTGCCCTCTGGGCCAAGCAGGTGCCCTCCTCAACATTAGTTGTTTTTTTAAAATAAAACATTAAACACACACACTCACACACACACCTGTGCCGTGCCGTGCTCCATCTCTTCGTTTGTCAATGTGAACGCGGAGAGCGGACCCAAATGCGCATGGCAGCAGCATTGGACTGTCTGCAGAGCTGCACAGTGTACTGACCTACCAGCCACCACCAGGTAACACATAAATGAATCGAAGTGTATTGTTTGCCCCCTAAGCCTCAGTTGCCAAGCTATAAGCTATTTCCTCTTCAATGCATTGTATATTACTCACCCATTTTGTGGGTTTGCCCTTTCCATTTGGCTACTCCATGCCACAACTGGAGCAATGATCCCTTTACCTGAAGACTGAAATATTTTATTTTTAGAAATGATCACACAGCTAATTGAAATTTTGGTGAGTATCATGAAAGTTAAGTCCTTCTTTTTTTTTAAATTTCACATTAAGGGCACAATATTTAACAGCATAATAGACCCTGAAACAATATGTCAGAGTAGTCTGTAAGTGTATGAAATCAAGACATACAGTTTTGTTAAGATTACAATTAGCACTTTTATTAATATATACAGTAAATGTCAAACTCTGAAGCACAACTGTATGAAGATTTGGTAGGCTACATGAATCCCTTGTTGAAATAGATATCAGTTTGTTATTGCTTACCTCTCAGGAGCATCATAGTCTTAACTAGTCTGGAATGGTCGCCTGTGACTATATGTTATAAATAAAGTAAAAAGATACTTCAAATGATTAAAAACACATGTTTCTGGAAATACTTTTTTAATAACTTAAAAAAATCTGACTAACTTTTAAAATTATAATATAGAAAGTAAATACTTGTTGTGAAACACACAAACTGACCTTAAGAAAAAAATGAGATGTGTAAACTGAATATGTGTGTTAAAATCCCAGAAAGATATCTCGAAATAAAAGCAAGGATAATTAATAAAGGTACAGTTTCTAATTGAGTTTTTAATATGTTTTTTCACAATGATTATCTGCTTGTGAAAGATGAATACTGACCTAAGAAACATAGGAGAAGAGGAATGGAATTCCTGGGATCAAATCCCATAGTGTTTTTTCAAAATACTGTAAATCCATAATAAATTAAGTATATTAGATACTTGTGTTTTTAACCGGTTTTTCACATGATTTTCTTGGAGATTATGCTTGTGAAAGATGAATACTGACCTAAGAAATGGAGGAGAAGTGGAATGGAGTCTCTGAGATCTAATCCCATAGTGCTATTTCAAAATAAAACCAGGAATGCGTAATAAATGAGTTACAGTAGATACTTGTGTCTTTAATAATTTTCTTCACGTCATTTTCTTGGAGATTATGCTTGTGAAAGAATACTGACCTAAGAAACATAGGAGAAGTAGAATGGAGTCTCTGGGATCAAATCCCATAAGTGCTCTTTCAAAATAAAACCATAATAAATGAGGTACAGTAGATACTTGTGTTTTTAATAATTCAAATTCAAAGTAGAATATTACCACTGATTTAGCAGGGGGTATTGTGAAACATAACAAATTACCTTATTAAACAGATGAGAAATGATATTATTTGAATTGAATACATGCCATTTGATTTATTTATGATGCTTCTTAGTGTATTTTGTTGGGGGTGCTGGCTTGAACATATGGAGCCCCGTTTGGGTCATAATTCAATGAATAAATTAGTCTATCATTATGAAATACAGGCGTTTATTATTATGAAATACATGTCCATCATTATGAAATGTTTCCCATTATTATGAAATATGTGTTTATTATTATGAAATATTTCCCATTATTATGAAATATATGTGTATTATTATGAAATGTTTCCCATTATTATGAAAAAAATGTAATTATTATGAAATATATTTTTATTATTATTTAATCTTAGTTTATCGTATAATAGTTTATTTCAGAATAGCTTTTTTTTTTTAATCTAAGAATGAGTTTTTACATAATGGCTTCGTTTTTCATAAGAACGAGCTTTTACATAATAATGACATTTTGCCACTGGGCGGGACCAATGGTTGACCTGCGTGCTCATTGGCTGATCCTTCTCCATTCTACGCTCTGACATCGACTAGTTTTGGCCGTGAGGTTCCTGTTAGCAGCGGGCCGTGGCGTCATCAAGGTGCGCTCCTAGTCTATGGCAGCTTGGACTGAGCTACAGGAAACCTTGACCAGGTTAGCAGACAATATTGAAAATGATAATTTATCAGGCGATACTATTTTGAACCGATTTGACGATTCACTGTTCTGTTGCTTATGCCTTGATTGAAAGAGCAGCCAATCACATAAATGGCTCCTCCCTCTCTGCTGTGATTGACACACAAATCATTCTTATGAAAAACAAAGCCATTATTATGTAAAAGCTCATTCTTATGAAATATTTCATAATAATAAACATGCATTTCATAGGAATGGGAAATATTTCATAATAATAGACTCATTGATTCATTGAATTATGACCCAAACGGGGCTCCATAAAAAACGAGCGAATGTCGAATGTGAAACCAACTTCACTTCTGTGGCCACTGCTGTAGAAACAGCAGCTGAGGACTGACGTCACCTTGCTGGCGTTTTACCACACGTTTATTTGGATATCAATAGTACCTGTTGACAAAGGGACATTCATAAAGGAAAAAATAAGAGCGGTCTTTCGTACGCACCCGGATAATGGAGTAATGGGCAAACTGGATATGCTGGACCCTCCCCTCTCATCTATCCTCTTTGCCTTCCAGCATCTGACTATGTCCCTCCCTCTTTCTCTCTCCTCCTCTTCCTCCCTTCCTCATTAAACGCGTTACATCGGGAAAAACAGCAACACACTCCGTGTCCTTCAAACCGGGGACTAAACTGGTAAAGACGGGAGGAGAAGGACCCCCCCCCCCTCCTCCCCCCGGAGCGCAACATCCATGGTCCTTCCTCGGATGTCGGTCTGACAGGAGGGTACGTTGAAGCATTCATATTTCTCGTCTATTTCTGTTTCTAATGCCATTTTAATAAGAATGTGGGTTTGATTGAATATTAGGCTTTATGAGTTGTGTTTGCCATTTGATGAGGGCGCTCTGTGACGAGCTGCATCTGCTCCACTGACCAGATCATTTTATAACATGCACGGACTTTGCCCGCATGCTTACATCTCCGATAAAACTGAGTATTAATCTGAAACAAAGAGCAAGTTGTTGCGTCGTTTCTTGCTCACCGGCCCAGTCTGCATGTGGACCGTTTCTGAGCTGCAAACATGTAACCACCCAGCCACTTACATTCCTTCCCTGTATAGCTACTTAAATGTTATCAAGTTCAACCCAACCTCGATTTTTCAGCTTGTCATATCCTACAAAAAAATGCTGCTTTAAGAGATCCTGAGATCAGCTGCTCTGCTTGTGGCCCACCCTGTGATGGCAAACTGGATCTGCTATTGGCTCAGGCAGCATATCCTCAAACACAGCAGCCATTCTGCACACTTTGAGGACTTACACAATGTTGCCCATGTCACACCCTCTCCTCAACACCTACACAATGGTTATTTATGCTTCCGAAAGAAAGTAAATGGGATTTTTGTGCAGCTTTAACTCATAGTAATCTGTCAGTGATGTGCACGTAGTATGAAAGGCAAACTTTAGAGGGGAAAGCTGGCTGCAGAAGTGCATGCTGAAACAAATCCACACTGGCTATGTAAATAGCCTCACCTTTCATGCCTTGGCTTTTGCATCTGTAATTACTGTACGGGTCAAACGTCTTCAGGATTCTGTCTTTCCCAAAAAATTTTTTCTACCTGTAAGGTCTGTGTCATGTTGATTAATTCATTTGCAGTCTGGTAATATTTGAGACAATTCTTCTGTGGAGGACAGACACTGCAGAGAAACTACCATACTTCCTCACCCTCCTCCATTCGGCCCTGCTGATAGTGTCGCCCTCAGCTGGGAGGCCTGCTGTGACAACGCACCCATGTCTGCTGGGAGCCATGATTTCCTCTCAGCAGCAGCTTCTTTTCTATTCGCTTTACGCTTCTTTCAAACCAATTTGTTTATATATGAAGTTCAGATGCTTTGAAATGAATCAGAGTCAAAGGGTTTATGTGGAATAATTTATCTTTCCGGTTACATACGTTTGCTCACTCTCGTGTTTGGTGTGTGTAAAGTCAGTGTTTGTGTGTTGAGGTTCTGCTGGGAAATTACAGCCCAGCGTGTTGTCAAAGAACATTTGCAATTCAAATGGGCAGTCCTCTTCTTCTCTTGCATCTCTTAGGAGGCAATCATCCCTGAGTTTGACAAGTTAACTCAGCTATTTTATATTTTCTTGTTACACCACTGTTGGAAAAGCAGATGATTGTTAGTCGGAGTTTCAGAGGAGAATATTTTTAAGTGGCATTCTTTCTTGACCTGCACTCTATTCTATGTGCTGTAGCAATTGTGGGTATAGAGTGCTGCATAATAGTGTGGACTGATGTTATCTTCAGTGATGATAAAGCATGCAAGAGTCTTTGTGTGTGTTTGTGTGTGTGTATGAACATTCAGTTGGTTGTCATTGCTTTTGGCTCAGTTGGATTCCTATTTGACTGGTAATTTATGGATGCTTGGCCTGAACATTCACATCTCTTCCTGCCTGCTGAACTCCAGTGAACAGTCATATATACCACCGCACATATTGTACTTTTAAGAGGAATGCAGCCTCAGGGGGTCGCAGGCCAATGTCTTTTGGCCTATGCCAAACTAACCATGCAAATCACAAGACCTATGAAACCCTTACCGGATCGGTCAAGGCCCGGGTTAACAACGGCCGCCATTGGTGCTGTTAGAATAAAGGGCACTGATGGAAATTGGGATACTGTTGGTCAAAGAATGAGAGGAGGAAGGCATGTCCATAGGTAAAGAGAAAGAGGAAAAGCAAGAAGACTAGGACAGAGTAAGAACTTTGAATGTTGGGACTATGACAGGAAAAGCTACAGTTGATATATCTGTGGAGGTATGGAAGTGTCTAGAAGAGGTGGCAGTAGTAGTTTTTGACAAGAACATTCAACCAAGATCTTAAACAGTGGGAGGATGCCTGAAGAATGGAGGAGAAGCGTACTGGTGCCAGTTTTTAAGAACAAGGATGACGCACAGAATTGTGGCAACTACAGAGGAATAAAGTTGATGAGCCACGGAAAGTTATGGGAAACGTGAGCATCTGTGAAGAGCTGTATGGTTAAATGCCAAAGAAGAGTACAGCAAATGCAATATTTGCTTTGAGGATGCTGGTGGAGAAGTACAGAGAAAGCCAGCGAGCCAGCTGCAGTGTGTCTTTGTAAACCTTGAGAACACGTATGACAGGATGCCAAAGGAAGAGCTATGGTATTGCATGAGGAAGTATGAAATAGCAGGGAAGTATGTTTGAGTGGTGGAGGACATATGAGAGTTGTAAGACAATGGTGAGGTGTGCTGTAGGTGTAGCAGAAGAGTTTAAGGTGGGACTTGATTAAGGATTGGCTCTGAGCTTCTTCTCGTTTGATGGACAGACTGTCAGATGAGGTTAGACAGGAATCTCCATGGACTATGATGTTTTTAGAAAAGAAGATTGAACTTTTAAGAGGACGTTAAAAAAGTTTTTCTTCCTCACTCCATACCTTGGTCTCAATGGCTTGGTGACGCATTGGTGAGCACTGATGTTGTTCACACAGTGGCTGGGGGCCTGCTGGTGCTTGTCTTAGCAATTTGCCTCTGAGCAGTTGGCAAACTTAGTGACCGGCAAATCAGGCTTAAAATTGTGTAACACTTGTTGTCAATTTTAACTCTTGATCAATATCAGGTCATGGGAATGCAGCAAAATGGGGACAGATTTGGCATTTCAAAATCTGCTTCTCTTTATTTTGGTTCTTCTCAGTCCCATTCTGTTGAACCACAGAATGACATTCAACTTCCTGTGTATTAGATGTATTAAAATACATCTAAGAAAACAAAATAGTTCACTATACAAGGAAACCTGTATACAGCTCTCTTTTCTCTTGAATATATAAAACATAAAACATTAGGGCAATGTATGCCAAACATTCATACAATTACAAAAAAAACTATATATCCTCTTACAATTATATAATGTGAAAATGCCTTTTCTGAACACCACTTATGGTTTTTATCCCATCTTCTTTGTTGTGTATATAACCCATTGCATTTGACTGTAGAGTTTATTGTCAAAGAACAGTTTAAAGACTCAAGGTTTCTTTACAGAAACAAGGTTAAACCACTGCCAACTTGAACTCCATTTTAATTCAATTCAAATTCGTCTTTTTTGTATCAAATCTATTAACTATAGCTGATATTATTAAACCTCAAAACCTCAATTAAAGAAACAATGGCAAGTAGAAAAACTCACATAGCAGGAGAAAAAAACTTTAAGCCAAATAGTAAATAATAGTGTTGCCATGTATATCGGCCTTGTGACAAGCTCATTTTAAAGCCTGATAGGATATGTTTTAATGTTGCGGTACCTGAAGAAAATTAGCACCTTGGGTCTCCATTTACCCAGAGCTTTAGGTTCTGAGGGGTTGGTAACACATATGTAGCTCCTATCAAAATTCAGTTTTCACATTGGAGCTCATATTACTGTATTTAAGTTTAAAGGTACTTGTGTTTATAGGATCAGAATACCAGTCTGAACCTCCTCACATCTGAACTTTGAGTCACCAAACGGGAAGTATAAAACCTTAATGCAGTGTGGTAAAATAATATCACCTGTGTTTCAAATGTTATCATTTTGTCTTCCAGTTGGACAGTATTTTTAAGTAGGTGGGAAAAGCTCATAATAGAACCTCCAACCTCCATGGGAAAGACTTTCCTCTCTGGAACACATCTTTCATGCTGCACTTGTGGTTCAACAGTTTTCTCTTCTGACTACAACAGACTGACAAGAACATCTCAATAAAAATTTTGGATGTTAAACACTGCAATTCATTTCAGAGTTAACTTTTGAAGCAAATCTAATGTTACAGGACACTATAGAATGTGTACATATCGGCAGTGTTTTGTAGTTTCAAATTCATCCTAAATTCATCCTGGTTTTTGGTTGCATGAATGCCAAACCAGATTGAGAAGGCGAGGACATGTCAAGCAAAGTGTAACTAATCTTTCTTAAGCTTATAAAGCTTATAAAGGAAACCTGTGAGGTTAAACACCTAAGGCAGGGGTTTTCATGAATGTAACAAAATGCAATGTAATTTAAAATAAATTAAACTACACCTTATTATATTGTTAAATAACTGTTTCTGTAATTATTATGTATTCAAGTTTCAAGTATTTAACTCATTATTATCTTAAACTCAGGGTTTGTGGTTGTAAACCTGCTCTTGCACAGGTTATGTGTAAGAGAAATATCCATTACCTTGGTTTCAGAAATGGGCCTTACTGAAAACCTCTTGCTCGGAGTTAAGTTACCTCGCTTTGTGAAACAGGAAACTCAGTTTCTATGGAGCAGCTGGCACATCTGCACCATGCCAACTCCAGCTTAATATAAATGCTAAACAAGCTGAAGCTAGTTTCAGGCCCTAATGTTCTCAAGATTTCTTAAAGCTAGTCTTGATAACTGCATGTTATTACGATATCTTCCACTGGTATTATACGGTATTGCAGCAGCTCCTCCATAGATTAGCAGCATTATCTACAAGCTGTAATTGAGCTGTTAGCCAATAACATGCTAACTGCATATTATTCTAGGCCGCCATAGTCACAGGGGGACATGGGGAGGAGAAACACTTAGATAGAGAAAATGAGATGAAATGAAACTACCCAAACATGCTTCACATTAAGTTTCATGTCTTCATCCACTGCCAAGACTCTTTGGCCCTCTTTTGAAGTGAACTTCCCAGATCAGATGTTAATTAGTCGGATGGGCAGGATCTCTCCTTTCTCAACTCCGCTTTTCTGCAGAGCTCTGTGCTGGACATTATCAGTACCATATGGTGTGGCTTTATGCCACCTTCTTTTCTTGGCAGTGGGAACCAAGCTTGACATGGGCTCTGTCAGTGGGATCTTGTGATGCTGCTGGCTCTGTTAAGGTAATGCTTTGTGTAGAATAATTTCTTAGCGCTTGCTCAGTTTGGCAATGGGTTACAGAGGCACCACATCTCCTCCCCCCGCTCTTCTGTGTGTCCTCTCCTCAAACTGTCAAAGCCCTACCGCATTTTGGATGCACGTGGAAGAGCTTTAGATACCGGAAATGTGAAATAGCTTGCAGTCAAAATATTTTGAACATGCACCTATCCCCGTATGATACAAAAACTTAGATATAGGGTTTGTATTTTTCTGTGAGTGTAAAAACACTGAGGAGGAACATAGGCAAATAAACAAATGCTCATAAAATCACTCACATACTATACCAACCACTATGTCAGTGTGTGCTGTGGATCTGTACCTGCAGCATGCCAGGTGAAAAAATAATTAAAACAGTCCTTAAAATTAAATAACATTTTTTTTTTAAAAAGATGAAAAGCTACAATCATCCCCAGGAGAATACCAACAATAGCTCCTCTGTATTGCTTGCTGATCCAGTTGATCCCTTGAAATAAATACATCAAAAGAGTTTGACTTTCACACTTATTTTATTAGAAACTCTGCAGTGAAGCACAAATTGACAAAAATAGGGCTTTCATTTAAAGCAGAGTACACATTAAAGAAATATTCTTTGCTCAAATTGGCAAGGGATCACTGTACTGGGAATTTTGGTATCAATCTAATACCAAGTAAATACAGAGCCAGTATCGCTGATACCGATACCAATACAGAGACTTTTTCATATTAAGCTTGAGATATCATTAAACTGCTGACCTTTTTGGTGTTTTTGTAATTTTTGTCTTTGGATTATTTTGTTAAAAACCTAGGATAGAATTTTGGCAAACTTTATAACTTTAGAGCAAAATACTTTATAATCACAATTAATATTTTTGTATAAATATTCATTGGAGTTGAATTGTTCTGTTCATAATGTTTTTGCTAGTCCAACTATTATATCATATCTTTCAATACTACTAATTTTGTTTGCACCGTGTGCCCTTTCCTGTTGCTTTAACTCTATAAATTTCTCCACTGTGGGATAAATAAAGGATTATATAATGTTATTTTATCTTAGATAATACCTTTCAATGGGATACATGACATGTACAGGCTATTTCAATGTCTTAATTATATTTGGGTTGGCTCCAGTAACATATGACTTAAGTAACATGTGCTTTGAAAGTTAATATGAATTGATTCAATTCAATTCAATTCAATTTTATTTGTATAGCTTCTGTTGCAATGTCAATTGTCTGTAAGAAAGAAAAGAGGAGAGACAGGACAGAGAGAGGGTGTATGACAGAGAGAGGAGAGCACACAAATGACTAAATATAACGACCATATAAACATAAACATAAACAGATGGAGGTAGCAGCACTGGGATGAGATGGCCAGAGGACCAGGTCACCGATCACCACCCCAGTCGGCACCCCAAACACAAGTGGAGGAGAACCCCGGGATGGACAGAGGAGGGAACTGCAAGTCAGCATGAAACCCAGGAAACTCTGGCCTGCAAATACACAGAGAAATAAGGAGGGCAAAACAGCACAACAAACCACAGGAAAGTAAAGAATATGGAGCACAGTTTCAGTAACAAGGTGCTCCCAAGTAATTATGAATGAGCTGGAGGAGGAGGAAGGGAGGAGGAAAGGGAAGGAAAAGGGGAAAAGCAGTGGAGACACCACTCAGCAGATCATGTTGGTGTCCCCCTGCAGCGTAGGCCTATAGCAGCATAACTATGACGAAGCTGTGATTAAGACGGGCCTACTCTAGTCTTACTACTACAACTATGGCTATAACTATTAGCCCCTACACACTATAGTTTAGACTAACTGTAGGCTTCACTGAACAGAAATGTTTTCAATTTAGTTTTAAAGATGGAAATGATGTCAGCCTCCTGAACCCAAACTGGTAGCTGGTTCCATAAAAAAGGTGCCTGGTAGCAGAAGGCCCGTCCTCCAAACCTACTTTTGGATATTCTAGGAATGATGAGCTCTATTAGGAGCATAGCATGCTATCAAGTCTTGTAAATAGTGCAGAGCTAGGCCATTAAGGGCCTTATATGCGAGAAGCAGAATTTTAAACTCAATTCGAAATTTCACGGGAAGCCAATGGAGGGAGGCTAACACGGGAGAGACGTGATCTTGCTTACGGATTCCTGTCAGCACCCTCGCTGCTGCGTTCTGGATCAATTGGAAGCTATTCAGCGAGCTTTTCAGACATCTTGCTAACAACGCATTACAATAATTCAGTCTAGAACTGACAAACGCGTGGATTAATTTTTCAGCATCACCCTGGGAGAGGATGCTCCTAATCATTTCAGAGATGAAAAAAGGCAGTCTTGCAAACCTGATTAATATGCTGCTTAAATGACATATCCTGATCAAAAATGACTCCAAGGTTTTTCACAGCTGTGCTGGAAGCCAGCGTAAACCCAGTTAATCCATTCCTCAGGTGTTTAGGAATTGATGCTGAAGATGACCACTCTTATGTACCTGGATACTCTGTTGGACTGAAAGGCGTCTGCCAATGACTTCTGTCATTGGTTGAGAGTCTGTCAGGGCCAGGTAATGGAGGATGTCTCTCCTCCTCTCTCTTTCTGCAGCTCTTTGTTTTCTTGGGCATGGGTTTTTCATGTGCTTAAATAAATTTGTAGTGTTTCCACTGTATTTTGCAACCTTTCTAAACAGTAAATTTCACAGTGTTAAATATGCAGTGTCAACATTTATTAACTCTTTCAGAGATGTTCCAACAACAGTTTGAGTAAAATGCCCCCTAGTCTTAGTAAAAATTTCCGGTGTTAAAAAGCATTGAGTGAATTTGACTCTGAAAAGCCCCGCCCACCTCGCCCTCGTTCAGATCTGAAACCAACGGATACATCAGTGAAGCTTATCCACGGTAAGTTTCTTTCACTTTATAATATTAAAACAATTTTTATGGTGGAATTCTAGCAGATATTGGCTTTTGGTCGAATTTTGAGTTTTCCACTGTTTTAACTGTTGTGTAGGCATCTTAACACACAAATTACACATGGACAACAGAGCAGAAGGGAAGTCTCTCTCTCTCTCTCTCTCTCTTTTTTAAGGACATAGTCCTCGCTTAATGACAGTTTGTTTCTAAGATTTCTTTTTAGTCGCTATTTAGGAAAAGAATTTGATGTTTTGGCCAACAGTAACTGATTAACTATTGGGATGTAATCGCAATGTACTTAATTGTTTTGCTTTCTGTTTGAAGTTGGAGGAATCCATTCTTACCAAGAAACCTGGTGGGGAACACGTTATAAATGAATATAACCGAAGCAAGTCTCTGACAGATGAGACCAGAAGAAAAATGGTGAACATACTGGCAGCTGACATGACAGAGAAGAATGGGTCATTTGAAAATAGTTTTAAGTAAGCTTGAGCAGCTTTGAGATAATTTCAAATTTTGTGTTATTTTTTCACCCTCCAAGGAGCATTATTATGACGGCGAAAGTGGCGGTGGATATTTGGCCTGGAGGATTAAAACTATACAGAGATCCAGTGCTAGAGACAGACAATCATGATTTAGTGGTAATGCTAAAATATTGTTGGAAGAAGGTCTGAAGGTTTGTTTTTCCTGTTTTGCCTGTAAATTAATTTTTTTTTGTCAAAATACAATATTGTCCCATTTTGTGTAGCATCTTCTGAAGGAGCATCTCATGAAGATGGGTTTGGAGGAGCAGCTGCCAGACGAGAGCCACAGTTTGTTCCAGAGGCTGTCCTGAGTGAAGACGAGTGTAAAGAAGCCATTGCATTGATGAAACACTCAGCTGATGAAGACACAGTCAAGATGAAGCTGACATTTGACGTCTGCCGCAACATGATCCTTGACCCCTCAGTAGTCAAGCAATGTACTGTCTGTCTTTCCACGGTTCAAAGATGTCAAAGGCTTGGTAATTATTTAGTTTATTTTAACAGTGTTTTGACAGTCTTTTAGTTTTGTAAAAGAAAACAAAAATTCAACAACTAATATAATTTGGCTGTGATATCATGATTTTCTCACAAATTATTCCCATCCTAGGTGGAACAGGATTTTGTTCTGATGTTTGGGGAGGATATCTCAGGCAAGTTTCTGGAGAAATGGACAGCTGCATTAAAAAAAAAAAAAATCATCCAACAATGTTGAAAGCTTCCATATCAGATCTCCTCCAGAGGATGGCAATGAAGAAGATGTCGACTTTGATAAGCATGACTTTCTCCACATTCTGTGGACTACACTTGTTATGCTAGCTGTACTGTAACCCATATGAGTGACAAGTTCTTACTATGGAGTACACTCATGCTAGGGTCAGTATGCCAGCTAGTAATCATTCCAGAGAGTACTATGAACATATTCCACCGAGATAAACAACCACCAAAAACTCTGCACCCCTATTTTTAAATTATCAAACAATACAATCAAGTAGTCATTTACTTAAGACACGGGCCAAGAACCAAACAAGAAAAACATAATTACTGTACCTGTGGATTTACAGACATGGAAAGGGCAGACAGGCAGCTATAGCACCATCAACTGATAAACTGAAATGTTTTTGAAAACAATCTGCGGTGCTGATTTTGTTTGATGTATTAGTAATTGTTTAAGTATTAAATAAATTGCTGGTTGTTCAAAATTTAGAGCTCGTCATTTAGAACTACTGTATTTTGGGTATTTTTTGTACAAAGAAAAATGCAGTTGAAATTGCACATTCACACAATTATACTGATCCTCTTCTCATCAGATGTGTGTTGTTACAGGTCGGGACACTGACCTCTCATCTATTTTCCTGCTCCTACACCTGATTCCACCATCTGCCCAGGGTCGCAAGAGACCAGGAAAGGTTTCTGCTTCTCACGCAGAGAAACATCTGGTGGTCTTCAAGAAGGTTCTTATTTCTTACTTGTTTTATGAGACATTTAATTAGCGGGAAGAGTATATTTACAGGTAAAATGTTGCACCTGTTTAATTATGTCTTACAATGGGTATTTGTTTTGTCTCCTCAGACAGGAACCAAAATCCAAGAGCATCTTGATGGCATCACTACCAGCACACAACCCTATCTCCTTGCTGTTGGTCCGAAGAAAAATGCACTCCACCAGTTCTTCATCATTCTTGACGAGAATGCCATTGCTTGCAAATCATCCTCCTCTCTTGGTGCCTTTGTTGTTTAAAGCACATTATGTCTTTGCCACATCATACAATCCTATGTTGTACAACATGTTCATGTTCATCCAGACCACTGTGTACAACACTGATGTTGGCAAAGTAAAGGAGAGTCCCCGTGTTGCAGAGGTTCGTGCCAGGTTACTGCATTAGTACCTGAACAGATCTGTTCGACATGAAGTGCTTTGTTTGTCAGGCTGACTTAAGTTGCACAAATACGCTTGTTAGGCATTTACAGGTTGTTCATGGTTATTTGGATGGAAAAAATCTTCACCTTACATGTGCTCAGTCTGGATGTGGCCTCGTGCTTCGAACTTTTTCTGGGTTTAGGAAACATTTAAACACTAAACATGCTGACAATATTGGCCAACAAGGTAACAGTAATGTCAATTCAAGCACAGCAGACCTTGATCGTTCAGGAGAGCTGGTTACAGCGAACGTAGAGTGGACAGCTACAACATCTGTACTGCTGACAAATTCCTATAGAACTTTAGATATGTGATATGTATCAAAACAGCTGGATTAAGTCAGTCGAACATCAAGACGTTTGTCTCTTCCATGGAAGAAGTTGTTTTTGAGATTCACAGTCAGGCTAAGGATGTAGCCTTACAATCCTTGTCTCCAAAGGATACAGAAACTAGGAACAGAATCGATCAGTCCTTCCAAATGTTGCAAAATCCATTCACATCTCTAAATTTAGAAACACTTAACAGGAAAATGGGGAATTGTTGAGCCTGTTCAAAAAGTGCTTGGCACAAGATTTGACAGTGGATGAAACAAAACTACTGGGTCATATGACCAAGTCATTGTAACAGATATGTTTTCATATGTCCCCATTTTGGACACACTGAAAAGTATTTTTCAAAAAAAAAAAAAAGAATGTGCAGACATGTTTAAACCCAGGTATACTCCCCAATGAAGGTGTGTATGCAGACCTAAGAGATGCCACCTTTTTTAAAGAAAGTCCCCTTTTTTTCTGTTGAAAAAGATGCCTTGCAGATCCAGTTGTTCTATGATGATTTTGAGACTGCAAATGTCTTGGGACCTAAAAAGGGCTTACATAAATTAGATGCGATATATTTCACACTCAGGAACTTGCCCCCAATCTTAAATTCGTCTTTGATAAATATTCATTTGTGTGCCTTATTCCATGCACAGGACATCAAGCGATACGGCTTTAATTTGATACTGGAGCCACTTGTTAATGATCTTACTACTGCTGCATATTGTTAACATTATATTTTCACCAGTCCTGCCAGAAGGCATGACCATATATCTCAAACATTTAATCAGTGATCATCATCAGCTGTTCAAGCAAATATTTCCTGAAATCAATCTCTTACCAAAGCACCACTTTATGATACATTATCCCTGTATAAGGTGCATTGGTCCCATTTTGCACACACGGTGCATGCGTTACGAGGCAAAACAATTTCTTCAAGCAACAGTTGAAAAGCTTTAAGAACATTACAAAGACATTAGCCAAAAAGCATCAAAGTTATATGGCAATGTATCATCAGTCTTTTAGCAAGAAAAGGTTGATTTTAGGTCCAGGGAAGATGGAGATGCTTTTTGAGTTAAATCAGGGTGCAGCTATTGCTGCAAAGCCAGCACACCTACAACCAACTACCTCATTAATGTCAAATTACAGTTCACTTGGAGCCCTGGGAAGTAATTGCATGGATTGTTGATTTGGGAGCTTGGCACGGCAAGTACACCTTTACACAACTCTGCTGATACTGTAAGATTCAGGCTTTTTTTTTCTTAAAAGTTTTAAAGTAGTGCACAAGAACAAGTTGTTTTATTTGGTTGTTTGGCACAGCAGGCACATGCATTGCACAACTATTCTGAATGTTCAGTGCATGAGTAGTTTTTTATTGATGCTTTTGTATGACTAAAAGTCGAAAATACAAATTTGGAATGCATTTTTGAAAAAAAAGTTGATCAAAATATAAAAGTTTTTAGATGCATTTTATAGTAACTTGTTTTCACTCTGTGGTACATTTTTTTAAAGTAATATTGAGCTTTTCTGGGTAGATTTAATTGAACACTACAAAAGTGTAAAAATGACACTACATATTAATTAGCTGAGTTGATTTTTCACTGCAGCAGAGTAAATAATATACACAATTTTGTGTAAGATTAATACTAAGCAGAGGTTTTTGAGCTTGTAGTTTTAATTTTCTAAAACTCAGTGCAGTGTTAAAGAGTTTCTGAGTAAGAGTTGATTCATTACCACAGCAGAGGAAATGATCAACACTGATGTGAGTCATATTTACTCTTTACAGAGTTAAATAACATGTAGTGTTAAGTTTTATTAACACTGCACAGTGTTACCTAGTGTTGATTTTTTTTTACTCAATTTTGAATTAATTTTACTCTAAAATATTGACACTGTGGAAAGAGTAAATTTAACACCAATTCTGATAAGGACCAAATACACTCGGACACAGTGTTAAATTTAACTCTATAAGTGTTAAATTAACACTGCAAAATTTGCTGTGTACAACCGTGCTCCTTTTCCTTTCTGCCATTCTTGATTCTTCTGCTCCGTCATGTCTTTCCGTGATGTGTGTATGTTGACGAGGGGGGAAAAGAGAGCGCTAAGCGGGCGGGCCCGGGGGGAGGGGCCAGGCTGAGTCTACCTGCATGCTTGTTTGCCTGGTGCCGCTGAGCCATGTGATGTTGCATCGTCAAAAGACGAGACGAGAGGGGAGGGAAAGGAGGACACAGCCAGAGCGTGTCAGACACAGACTTCAATGAATTTAGCACTTTGCAGTAGTCATTGCTTGTGGGAGAGAAGCTGCCAATAAAAGTGTACGTCGAGGTTTGCGGCAGATATCTTAACAATTATTCATAGGGAATATCAGCAAATGGCTAACTATGCGATAAAGCTCTCTAACATGTACTTGTCAAAATCAACAGCATGGCAGAGCAAATGAAGAGAAGAAATGAGTATTTTATCTGAGGAGGTGATGTCAGTATTGGATCAGATTACACTTTTTGTCTGAGCTGAAAGAGGCAAAGAGGCTGCAGGACAGATGATCAACTGTTCTTGCTGCTAGTGGATTTGTAAGTCATGTTTTCTTGTATTCTGTGCCTTGTGATTTTGAGTCTGTGGAGGTTCTCAGTGTATGTTTGTAAACGTAGCTGATAGAGATAATGCTGCCAGCTTCGATCTGTGTATCCTGTGTTCGTTTCACTGCTGACTCCTAAACCACATCTGCTCATCAAATAGTTTTCCCTGATATTATCATTGTACAATGCATCCCCTGCTTTCAAACTGGATACCATAAATATATTGATTTTTTTTTTCCCTCAATTGAACTCTCGGGAGAGTTGGACCATGTCAGGTGTGTTATAGGTAAATGTTGCTGTTGTGTTGCTCATTTTTACATAACGGTGAGAGTTTTGATTGTGACCTATATTCTCTTTTGAATTGAAGAATTATTTCCTGTTGAAAGAGTTCAACAACTATGTCAGTAGCCAGGTCAGTTTGTCTGCGATTGTTAGTCTGGTTTATTAAATGATCTTTTTCACCTTAATTTTATTACTTTTCTGATAAGGTTGCAGCATGTACTCTCAGAATAGATCATGTATCTCCCAATGCTGATTTATTTAATTATTTATTTTTTCATTTTCCCTTTTCACTTTCATTCCAGGTTTTGACTGTTTAGTTTCAGTGTTGACAGACAAGCGGTGGATGAACCGCAGATGCTGTGAAAATAAGAACAGC
Source organism: Hirundichthys speculiger (assembly GCA_018398805.1). NCBI lineage: Eukaryota > Metazoa > Chordata > Actinopteri > Beloniformes > Exocoetidae > Hirundichthys > Hirundichthys speculiger. The sequence continues at coordinate 38,314 of JAGFBZ010000940.1, read as the reverse complement.
TCTAATAAGGACTGTTTTACTTCAGCTACAGTATGCTGCAGATACCAGCTGCATTTCAAGGAACCAGACCAAATCCTCCCTTGGATGAAAGATATTGTAAGTCATTTCTGGTACTGCTGCAACCAAACCTCTTCTGAGGAGCTGTTTCAAGTAAGTTTGTGGTAACTGATAGGTTCTGGTAAATAAAACCAATGTTTTGGAGTGTGCAGTAATATGTTGTATTTCTGCAACTAAAGTTTCATGCTCTTCTGAACCAGGTCCACAACCAACATTGGAGGATGACAGTAACCACTGGCTGACAGATGTCAGGAAAAGCAATAGATATGACAGGTAATTGTAACCTGGTTTATGGGATGTTTGTTGCTTTGAATGGACATTAATTCTACTCACAATATAATGTGGTTACAGGTTCAGCAGCTCACCAGGAACTTGTGATGTGTTTCGGTTACATGCCTACTTCAATTTTAACCCAAAGATTTGATGCTTTGTCACATCTGTCTGCTAATAACTATAATTATTATTTATTATTTTTGTGTACACACATAAGGCAGGTATTTAGAATAATGGTGATACACTGTGCAAAATAAATGCTACTGCTGTTGGCTAAATGAAAATAAAATTCTTTCTTCCAGGTACATTAAATTTAAAAAAAAATTACAACTGAAGCGTCAACACTCGAAGAATAAAAGATCTTAAGCTACATCCCAGAACCGCAGAAGGAGGCTGAGGACTGGAAAAGGTCTTTCCAGAAGAAGAAGCATGACGTGTAATGATCCAACACCTTTGGGCCTGTGGCTCTACAACGGCCACCACCCACCTACGAAGTCTGGAGAAGTCATGTTTCATGAGGAGAGGGTGGTCCCCAAACTTAACATAAGCTCTGCTGCCGGTATCCAGGCTGAGAAATAAGATGCTTACATCAAAAGATTTTGTACCATAAGTGTTTATTCATGTACCTAAACTGATTGTTTCCAAACAGTGCCTGTAACAGTAAAAGTGCTGATCAAACAAAACAGAAAAGTCATTGATGGTTTTATTCATTCAGTAGCCACGATGGTCAGACACACCTAGATTAACTCATTCACTGCCAGCCAGCTGCAGAGTGTGGGGGGTGTTCCTGGGTCAGGTAGAGGAAAGTCCAGCCATGGAGTCGAGGCGCAGGAAATGAGCGAAAAGAGACCAAGAGATCGAGCTTATTGTCTGCGATCCGCCTTCGTTCGGGGTCCCGCTGTGAGAGTAGGGGTCCCCGGCCAGTGAGAGGCAGTGAGGGGGGTGACATCACGTTTCACACCTAGGTGTGAAACTAAAACTGTCAGCATGCTGGGGATTTGAGTTTTATGATTTCCTTTGTCTCCTAAAACCATGCGGTTTTCTGTAACACATGGCCTGTGGCCCAACACCACCTTATGACTGAAGACAGACTTCAATCAGCTTTGAGGAAAATTGACAATTTACAGTCACATGAATGATTATGTAGCTAATTTTGACATTTTTTTAACAAAAATAAATGGCTTTGAAGGCAAGGCAAATTATGTTTCAAATGCAACTTTTATGATTTCTGTTGAAATCCCTGTGTTAGTGCCTATATATTGTTTTGATTTTTTTTTTGTTTTTTGTCTGCATTTACATTCAGGTTAGTGCCATTGTCTAGCAAAACCATCTAGTATGTATATGCAATTTAATCTTATAGCAGACTTTTTTTTTGTAATTTCTGGTGAGTCGTTAATTTCTAGGAAGGATGCCCATTTTTTTTTAATATAATTATCAAAGTCAGGATCATCCAGTAGTGATGTGTTAAAACTCCATCTGTTGCTGGTTTTGACATGTTTGTTTATATTTAGAATCAAAGAGATTGGTGTGTGATCACTAATAATGATGAATGTATGACTATGTTGGCTGTTTTTGAGATAATGGAGTTGCTAATCAGGAAATAATCGATTCGGGAGTAAGAGTGATGGACTTGTGAGTAAAATGAAAATTCTTTATCTTTTGGGTGTTTTAGTCTCCAGCCATCTCCAAGACCCAGATCAGCCATAAACTGTTTAACTGTTTCTGAAGAGTGATAGTTATAGGTTTGATTGGTGTTATTAGACTTATCAAGCGCAGGGTTAAGAACTGTATTAAAGTCTCCGCCTATAATTATTGGTGAGCTTGATGAAATGGAAATAGCAGTAAAGAAGGTATGAAAGAAAGCAGAATCAGGGCTGTTGTCTACTGTGATTTTAATAATTATAAATCGTCCCTCAGGGTCCGTGACTGTGTCATTATGAGTGAATGAAACTTTTTTGTGGATTAAAATTGCTACTCCTCCTTGTCTTGAGTTGAAATTAGCCATAAAAACATGGCTGAATTGGAAAGTTTTTAATGTTTGATGATCTGATTTAGAAATATGCATATATTGTTTTTGGACAAATGCATTTGTGTATGGTATTTTTGTTTTCAGGCTCAATAAAAGTATGCAGTAATGTTTCTGACATAACATTTTTAGCTAAGATATTTATATGTTTGCTTTATTTCTGCATTTTTTTTTCAGGCTGTTGTTGCCATACTGAAACAACAGAGGCAGAGCTGGGGGCAAACACTGCAAACTTGGAGTTCCCCCTTATAGCCAGGGGCTCCAGTGGACATGCAGGACTCAGCCTCTGAATGCAAGATGGCCAAACAGGTGAGCATGAACCTAATTTCACTTTTAGATTCCCATTGAAGGCTAAAGGCTGTTGTCCATTACGAATCATATGCATCACACAGATCCAATTCATTTTCTATGGAAAGTGAGGAGGTGTGTAAACATGTTACCTTAGTAAAGGAATTCTGTTCAAACATTGGGCTATGCGATGACATAAGAAACAAAAATACAGCAGTAGTTTATAGATATGAATTACAGCCTGTTTAAACAGTGAGAGATAACAACTGTTTGATTAGAGTTTACAACAACATGTTATATTGAATATAACACATTTTATAATATAGGTTTAACAACACTGACGTTAGGGCATTTTGCAAAGCAGAAAAAGAAACAACAGTAGAGTTAGGGCCCGATCTTTGGCCAGATCTGCTATAACCACTATTTAGGGATAATGTGTGGCAGGAGAGGCGTTCCCCTCCAAAAAATGCGATCTTAGTAGGCAGATGAGATATATATAAACATGGGCTGGGCAACGATTAATCGCATGATTTCCCTGATTAATCACATTGTATACGGAAAATCAAACAATGAATTCAAAAGTAGTGTCAAGTTCACTTTTATTTCAATGTTCTGCTGCCATATGAACTAAAGTGCCATAACATTTGTTGTTCAAACACTTTTAACATCAGCACTTGTTAGTAACACATATTTAGTGTAAATCTCATCTTAAAAAATGTCAAATAAAAATAAAGCTTTTTTCCACTGCCAGGGCATTAATGTCATCCTGTTTTTTATGACAAAAAAAAGTCTACCAACAAAATCCTGAGCCACAATCAGGTAACAGCTGAAATTTTTAACAGGGAGTTCATCATGAACAAATATAAACAAATCTTTTTTGAAATTTTAAATTTATAAAATTGCAGTTTTGCCCTGAACATAAATTTCATTTGTCATTGTGAACATACATTTTAACATTGTCTTGCCTGAATAAACAATATTTCATGAAAGTATACACAAGAATATCTATCCTATGCCTCATATCACATCCACAGCACACCACTGCAGGGTATTGAAGTCGGGCCCCTTACATGCTCTGTGCATTCTTACATCACATGCAAAGATCATTTCTCAACGGTTTTGACAAAAGTAAACATAATTTTTTTTTTTAATTAAGTGAAGTACATTTTGATTATGTTATAGGGTAAATGTATTTGGTTGAGGATGTTGTTGAGGCCTAGTAAGAGCCCATTGCCTGAAAGGGTTTGGCAAAATTGTAAAAGCTAGGCTTGAGAGGTTTGAGTGGAGATGCATTTAACTGTACATGTTGAATGGGACTTTTTTTTTTCTTGGGGCTTGTCATTTTACTTAATTTTGAATTGGTGGGGTCAAGGGGATGAGTACAATTTTACTCAAATGATTATAGTGAAAATTAATGTATTCTCATTTCATGAACATATTATTTTCTGAAAATATGTAGTAGTCCAATGCTGTCCAAATTAAACCTTTCAAGCAATTGTATTTTTATTTTTGATTACATTAATGGGTTGTTTAGTCATTTGGCCTGTTATTGTGACTCAATAATGTTTACAACAGATGTATTTTATACTGTGTATTTCTGTATTTCAGTAAGTAAATATTGAACATTGTACCAAAGTTTTAAGGTGTATTCACTGCTCCTGTTGCCTTTGCCTTTGTCAGATTTACCATATAGTTACTGGCGGCTTTTAGTATTTAGGGATAATATGAAATTGCAGGTATTTTAATATAAACTTATAAATAAATTGATGTGTTGTCTTAATAATAGTCCTTTTAAAGTCTTTAAACAATTTCAAACATCCACCTTATGGAATCAGGGACAAATCCTATCATTAAAGTGTTAACTTCTTTTTTTTTATGCATGTGAAGGAACAGAAGTTCAAGCATCCTGATGAAGACAGAGAACCAGATGACATGTCTGAGAAGACCACCCCACAGGAGGATCTCAGATCTCCCCAGAGAAGCTCCAAACGTCTTAAAACCATTCCTTTCAAAGTGACCTTGCTGGATTCCTCTGAGTTTAAAGGAGAAGTTGAGGTATGCACAACAGAGAAAAATTTATTTTCTGGAATTTGCATGTTTTAAGCAAACTACCCCCCCCCCCCCCCCCACACACACACACAACATTTAAAATTGCCCTTTGTTGTCAGATGAGAAAAAAGAAGAAAGGGAATTTTCACTTTCTAGAAAAAAACTGAGGGCATGCATTAGAGATGATAGAAATAAAGATATGAGTCAATTTCTTCAAATCAACCCACAGTAGTCATTTTAAGGCTTTTGTACTCATAGTAAAATGCACCTTAGAGAGTATAATAATACACTAACCATCACTTTGACAGGTTGACCCCTGACCCACCCCCTTCACCATCTGTTTTATAATTCAAAACTAGCATTTAAAGAGGTTCGTGTTTACACAAATACGTCAAACTGAAAGCTTAACATCAGTCTGACCATAGAATGTGTGTATACAACACCTTATGGTCATTAGTGAGCCTGCACAATCTTCTGAATCTTAAACATTTTTCAACATGGATCTGGTCAGCTGGTCTCTCAACGCAACCCATGAGAAGAGAGGGAAAAGGAGAACCCTTGTGCCCCGACGGACCTTTAGCAGCCGGGTATGTCTTGGATCCCTGGCAAAGTTGGGAGATGATGTGCCTCGCTCCTTTGTCCATCGAGGATGTAGAAGATATTTACCTATTTGGAATTTATAATCACAGGATTTCTGCTGTTTTGGTGCTGGCGGTTACCTAGTGTATCAAAAAATCAAGAAGATCAAGGCAGCAAATCTGACCACAGCCAATCTGCCTGCATTGTGTGAGGGAACGAGCAGGGCTGTGAATGCTCAGACTTTAAGTATGGGGGAGATAGCACGAAGACTGGATGACTGATGTGGTGTTTTTTAACTGATACGGAAGATTGATTCCAACCTGGAGAGGTTGCATGCTCTGCTCAGGGAGAAGTGACCCCTAAATTCGGACCATTTCAGATTTTCCCACTGAGAAGTACCAGTGAACTCGAAGGCAGATGCATACGTTTTTCTTCTCAAGTTTGCCTGACCTAAAAATAATTCTATCGTCTGAATTGGCTCCCCAGAATTGGCCTTGAAGGCTCGTGTCTAAATTACTTCTGGAATGTTTCCTACTTTACTTTCCTATAACACCTGTGGCTCTGCACCGGAACGGCTCTGCACCGGAAGGTTCTCAAGGCCGTGTCAATATCTTATCGCAAAGACTGGGCGAACTTTGTCTGGGAACGTCAGGAGCAGAGGCAACAGGAATATTTCCAACTACACACATGCACATGCAAACACTTACATGAAACACACGCACCTCCCTGTGACTGACTGCCTCTGCTGCCACCCCGTTCTGCCTCCGAGCACGGCGGGCTATGGTGGAAGCGCGACTCCCCTGGAGGCTGCAAGCTCTCACTTGGGACGCTATGCCCCCCCGACCCACAGCATCCTGTTCCATGTCTGAGTTTATTGTACTATTGCCTGCCATTATTCTTCTGAGGTGTTTTTTTTGTAAGCTTACACTGGGTCCGAGTACTGGACCCAGTGTAAGAAGTATCTTTTTTTCCCCCTTCTCTTTCCTCTTTGTAACCTTGTTCCCCTTATCTTCAAAAGGAGCACTGGGTCACCTGCAGCTCCACAAGTACACCTGTGATCCCAGTCTTATGTCGACTTGTTGTGTTTGTATTATTGTAACCTGAATTTCCTCCTTGGGAGATCAATAAAGTGTATCTAATCTAAAGCCACAAAGTTTTTCTTGCATTCATTTGAGGGTTTTTTGTGATATGAAAATGAAAAAAAAGAAATATGGGAAAGACTGCATAAAAAAAGATGTAAAAATGAATAAAGAAAATTCAGGATACATTAACTTTAATGCTGGATATTCACTGTTCAAGTCATTGCAGGTTTTGTGATTTTTTTCTGCATGCATTTCTCTGGCTTCACTTTGTTTTCTTCAGATTTTTCATTCTTCACTCCATCACGAAGTCCGTCTAAAGCAGGGGTATCCAAACTTGGTCCTGGAGTGCCGCTGTCTTGCATGTTTTAGATGTTTTCAAGGCACAACACACCTGATTCAGTTGAATAGATCGCCACCAGCTTGTCATTCAGGTCTGCACAAGTGTGTTAACAACTCATTCATTTGAATCAGGTGCGCTGAAGCAGGGAAACATCTAAGACTTGCAGGACAGCTGCCCTCCAGGGCCGAGTTTTGACACCCCTGGTCTAGAGTAAGCCCATCCAAACTGCAACAAAGCTGCAGAATGTTTAAGACAAATTTTAAATTGTAAACATTTTTGCTGCTCTCGAAATTGCACATCAGCTCAGTGGACTAAAGGGCTAAAATAACATTATCATACAACAGTTTATGGGAGTAACACGCTACAGACAACTCAGCTGTGTTTGGAGTGTTTGGGGGTTTTACATAAGAGGTTGGGGCTTTTATGTGTTGGGAGACTTAAATCATACACCCGTGAATCCTGGCATGTTCACTTTCTATTTGTCGAGCACATCTCAAAACCCAGGGGAATAGGCCAATTAAAAAATAAAAAAACAAAAAGTTTGGAAGGTGAGTCATCTTCAAGAATGTGTTCATAGGTAATTTAGGACTGAGTGAATGTGCATCGCTACCTGAATAAAAAGCTAGGTTAGGAAACAGATGTAGTGTTAAAAAAAGCAATATTCACCAATATATAAAAAAACAATAATGGACATTTTGATGACTGCGGAAGTGTTGGGACATTATGTTTCGATCCATCCGACGCCGCCAGGTTGCACCTCAGACTGTCCAGGAGCTCAGTGATGCCCTGGTCCAGATCTGGGAGGAGATACCCCAGGACGCCATCCGTCGTCTCATTAGGAGCATGCCCTGACGTTGTCAGGCATGCATACACCCACGTCGGGGCCATACAAATTACTGAATACCATTTTGAGTTGCTGCCATGAAATTTCAGCAAAATGGACTAGCCTGCCGCATCATTTTTTCACTGTAATTTTTGGAGTGTCTTTGAATTCAGCCCTCTGTAGGTTGATAATTTTCATTTCCATCAAATGATGTGGCATACTTTTGTTTCTAACACATCACCCAGTCCATATCAGTATAAATAAACAGCATGATTTTTTTTTCCCATTGAGATCTGATGTGCTTTCAAAGTGTTTCAAAGTATTGACCCCTTTTCTACCTTTGTATCATTTATTTGTCCTTGCAGAAACACTCCAAGGGACAGATCATGATGGACATGGTGTGTGAACACCTAAACTTGCTGGAAAAGGACTACTTCGGCCTAAACTTTGAAGAAACAGACAGCCAGAAGGTTAGTGAATCGTTTACCAGAATAACCTCAAGACATACACCAATGCATAAGCTAGTGGCTTGCTGGACAATCTCCATTCTACTCACTTTTGGTTGAGTTGGCTCTCTCTCTCTCTCTCTGCACAATAAAGCATTCTAAGATGAACAAGAATATTAACATGGAACGGAAATGTCAATTTTTAGTTTTGTCTGGACAAATAGCATATGATTGTGTTATGAAGTTTGAGAAGAAAAATAGATTTGACTTTATCTACAAAATATGGCTCATGAAATGGTGTTATGAAATATTTCAGAGAGGCAGAGCTACTCTGGTGGTAGAGGTAATTTTCTGGGTTATGCTAGTGTAGATTCTCAGTTGAGGTCTAAGGAGAAAATAGCTCAAAATAGCTTTAGAGTCTAAAGGTAATTGGCTCGAGGACCGGCAGCCCGTGGGGTTGCCCCGGACCGCGAGGGCCTGTTTGGAAGTGGGCCGGACCAAACCCCAAACTATGGCCTACCCGCTGGAGACTTCTGAGACCCCCCAATGCTAGCCGAGAGCCCAAGAATGGGGAAAGTTCCTCCTCCACATGAGGAGTGTTCTTGGCTGCCTCCCTGCTTAAGAAGGCTAGCAGGGAGATCGGCTTGTGTCCTGCTGGGTCCATGTCTGGCTGGTCCGTCCTGTCAGGATCGTGAGGCAAAATGGAGGAACCAGGTGCAGGAGTTCAAAAATAAAGAATTTATTTCACAAAACAAAAGACAAAACAAACCAAAAATCCAGAAAAGTAATCAAAACAAGAATCCAGGGTCAAAAACATAAAAACACTCACCGGACACGAGAACACACTTACAGGGCATGAAAGGATGGACCAGCACAGACAGGGGAGATGACATGACTTAAATAGACAGAGGGAAAAACAAGTGGCAGGTGCAAAAAATCAGGATTACATAGGGAAGGAAGCAAAGCAGAAAACAACGGAGACAAGACAGACCTTCAAAGTAAAACAGGAAACAGGTAACACAAAAGACAGGGAGAGCAATGCCAACTTAACACATAACAAAGAAAAAGAAAAATCCAAAATGGCTGCCCCAGACCCATCCATCATTTATGCCTGTTTAATCCTAAGTAGGGTCACGGCGATCTGCTTGAGCCTGTTCCAGCTCTCTTCGGGCGAAAGGCAGGGGTACACCCTGGACAGGTCGCCAGTTTCTTTGTTTCCAATCTACCCTGTCTGAATGCTGCCTTCTGTCTTTCAGAACTGGTTGGACCCCTCCAAGGAGATCAAGAAGCAGATGCGTAGTGAGTGTCTTTTCCAAGTTGCAGCAGTAGTTTTGTGGTACCGTACCGTACCGTCTTCTTCCGCTTATCCGAGGTCGGGTCGCGGGGGCATCAGCCGGAGTAAGGAAGCCCAGACCCCCCTCTCCCCGGCTACTTCTTCCAGCTCCTCTGGGGGGATCCCAAGGCGTTCCCAGGCCAGCCGAGAGACATAGTCCCACCAGCGTGTCCTGGGTCTTCCCCGGGGTCTCCTCCCAGTGGGCCGTGCCCGGAACACCTCACCAGGGAGGCGTCCAGGAGGCATCCTAACCAGATGCCACCTCATCTGGCTCCTCTCGATGCGGAGGAGCAGCGGTTCTACTCTGAGCCCCTCCCGGATGACCGAGCTTCTCACCCTATCTCTAAGGGAGAGCCCGGCCACCCTGCGAAGGAAGCTCATTTCAGCCGCTTGTATCCGCGATCTTGTTCTTTCGGTCACTACCCAAAGCTCATGACCATAGGTGAGGGTAGGAACGTAAATCGACCAGTAAATCGAGAGCTTCGCCTTCTGACTCAGCTCTCTCTTTACCACAACAGACCGGCGCAGCACCCGCATCACCGATCCGTCTGTCGATCTCCCGCTCCATCCTTCCCTCACTCGTGAACAAGATCCCGAGATACTTAAACTCCTCCACTTGGGGAAGGACCTCATCCCCAACCCGGAGAGGGCACTCCACCCTTTTCCGGCTGAGGACCATGGTCTCGGATTTGGAGGTGCTGATTCTCATCCCAGCCGCTTCACAACCGGCTGCGAATCGCTCCAGCGAGAGTTGTAGATCACGGCTCGATGAAGCCAACAGAACCACATCATCTGCAAATAGCAGAGACCCAATCCTGAGGCCACCGAACCGGATCCCCTCGACACCTCGACTGCACCTAGAAATTCTGTCCATAAAAGTAATGAACAGAATCGGTGACAAAGGGCAGCCTTGGCGGAGTCCAACCCTCACTGGAAACGAATCCGACTTACTGCCGGCAATGCGGACCAAACTCTGGCACCGGTCGTACAGGGACCGGACAGCCCGTATAAGGGAGTCCGGCACCCCATACTCCCGGAGCACCCCCCACAGGAATCCCCGGGGAACACGGTCGAACGCCTTCTCCAAGTCCACAAAACACATGTAGACTGGTTGGGCCGTAGTTTTGTGGTATTTTTGTTAATTAAATTGTTATTCTAAAACTGTCTTCTAATTATTGTATTTTCTATTAAAATGAATTTATTTAAATCTTCAGTTCTTTTTGGATTGTGTCCTCAGACTATCCGTGGCAGTGTGTCTTTGCTGTCAAGTTTTATCCTCCAGATCCCTCCCAGCTCACAGAGGACATTACCAGGTAACGCACTAATGCAGTGTAACTCCCTTACTTATACTTTCCAATGCTCTCCAGATTTAATCAAGGAACAAATAGCTTACACATGACAGCTTCGTAGGTATATCACTTTTTTCAGAATGTGTTTATTGACATAAAAGCAATGTAATGATTCTTGCAGCATATAGGCCTCAGAATCAAATAAACCCAAATCCCTCCCTCCTTTTCAAGGATTAGTCCTGGAATGCTACTGAGTGCCATGGATTAACAACACTGAATTCATGTTGGACCTTGCATGGCTTTTGCTTGTTTGACTACCAACTCTGTCATTTCCCCTTTTGTCTTATCTGAAAGATACTACCTGTGTCTGCAACTGAGAGATGATATCCTATCAGGTCGACTGCCATGCTCATTTGTCACTCATGCCCTCCTGGGCTCCTACACCATTCAAGCTGAGCTGGGAGATTACGACCAAGATGACCATGGCTCCGATTACGTCGGCGATTTCCGCTTCGCTCCCAATCAGACTCGTGAGCTGGAGGAGAGGGTGATGGAACTTCATCGAAACTACAAGTACTGGGCACAGTGATGTTTGAATGAGACTCTCATATATTCACGAATCTCAAATCTCAAATTTTTCTGGTCAACTTCATTCATTTTGTTAATATAAATCAATTTGCACTTAAGCCTCCAACACATTAATAATAATAATAATAATATGGACCAAAATAGTGCTAGATGTAAGATTTGATTTCAGCAGGTGATTGTCTTGGCAACTTCATATGAAAGCAATAACCATGAAAGGCAGAGTCTTTAAAGAGCTACGATAGGCGGAGGATCTCCACTTTGTCAACAGAGATACAGCAAATTCATTCAGATGTTTAAATGTATTTCTCAGATAATTTGGAAGGGTTTGCTTATTTCTTCTTCTAAAGATCATGATATCATGAAACAATCTCAGTGCATGAGGGGTAAGAGCACAAGTCTCATCTGGACACCTATGATCTCTTATCCCTTAGACTGCATTGCATCGTGCCTTACTTGACCCTAGTCCAGAGGAAGTACTGATGTCTCTTGACTCTAAGGTGTCTGGGATGGACCCTCTCACAGGGAAATGTGCACTGGAGTCAGACAAATCAGATTTCTCAGACCATGGGCCAAAGACAAAAGATAAATACATTAGATCACACAGGAAACTATGACCTCAGGACTGGATGCAGGACCAGCTCAATCCAGCCCTCCTTAAGCGGAATTTATATAACTCAAGTATTTTTTAAAAAAAATGCATTTTGTTAAAGATTCTTCGGATGATTTAAAACAGACTTTAGACTGTATATTGCAATTTAACTAATCACTTTCCCAGCAGTGACAGGTCAATTATGCAGCAGTGTTGATCCTAGAGAATACTTTAGAAAAGTAAAACATTGACACAGAATGTTGTTACTTTATTCACTTGTTGACTTAAGTATTGATTCACTGGTTGTATATTTGATAAGTCAAGTGATTATTGTGTTTAAAAGAACAAGACATTTTCAACCAAGCTTGCCAACCATAGCACAGACTTGTCCTTTCCCTGAAGTTTTCCAAATTGATATATATGCAGAAAATAATGAAGAGCCAAGCAGTGGTTATTAACTAAAAATTACCATAAAGCGTGTGAGATAGCCATCCCTTAATAGTGAATTTTGAAATTTAGAAAAAGAAATGGATGAATCAGTAAATCCTGGAGACAGGTCACTCTCTCAGTTTCTCCTGTCATTATTTCCTTGAGCACCTTAGTCACCTCTGTTGAGATGTCGACTGTAGTTCTTTGAGCTTGTCACATTGTTGTTGAAGTGTGACACATTTTCATAAAACAGTCCTCCATGAAGTGTTGGAAAAAAACAAATACAGTAATCCCTCACACTTCGCGGTTAATCGGGGCTGTGACCCCCCACGAATGGTGAAAACCACGATATGGATGTACATGTAGAAATTTAGAATTTAGAATTTTGGGAATGAAGGGTAGGATGGACATCTAAGGAGGTTAAACCTCACCTTACTACAGTGCTTCTCAATTATTTTCTGCTAAAGTAATAGCAGAGATTATGAGGAAGAAAACAAAAGAGAGTGAAAGAGCAAAACATTAACAGTAAATCTTTGGCAGGCTATAAACAGCCTATGAGCTACACTGAAATGCCTGTAAACACACGTTTGTTTAACTCTTCACAGAACCTTGTGTAGTTTGGAAATGTAGTCGGCAAGAATGCTGTCAAAATCCAAGAATGCCATTGCAAAACGTCTATTTATGCTTGTCAAGCTGTCACAGAATTATACATTGATATTTGTGTAAAATGATTACCTGCTCTGTTGTTTTCCTCAGCTTGTCTTTCTCCCTGCTTCTATTTATTCGCTTGTATAAGCACATTCATGTGTAAAATGGTCACTGTCACAAAAACTACAGTACCCAACAAACCAGCAGGGGTGCTAAAAATCCCAAAATCGAAAACTTGTTCTTAATTTCTTTAAATAGCTTAGCAGAAATATGGTCCAGTAAACAAGTAGATGGCTTTGAGTGAGATATAAATATCAAAAACAGTCTAGGTCAGAACCAATTGGTACAGCTGATTCCAGGGTCACTGTGCTGTATAATGTAATCCCCATAGTTGATTGGAGATGATAAATTTGGTCTTTAATATTATTACTGTCTAACAACTTCACTGTCCTATCTCAATACTTTTATTTAATTATTGGTTTTACCTTAATGTTTTAAAGGCCTGAGAGGCCAAAATTGATGTACATTAACAAATGAAGTTGAAATGAATGAAATGCACTTGACAAGAAAGGGCAATAATTATTTTGTGTTCACACTGTCTACAAATTCAGTTAAATTTATCTTTATTTGTATAGCGTCTATTACAATACAAATTGTCTCTAGGCAAAATCCTGAGCAGAAATGAACAGTAATAAGCAGTGCCAAGTAAAAACTTCCCAGGTGCTAGAAAACCTTTAAGCCAAACAAAGAAAGACAAGTAAATGCTTTGCCATTACTGTAATCATCTGCTATGAGATGTGCACAATGTGAGTGAGAGCACTTTCTCAAGATATGTTTTTGGGTTTATGACTTAAGAAAACCTAATGACAATGGTTACAGATATTGCTGTTATTTTGCACATAGGGGGATGACTCCAGCCGAGGCTGAAATGAACTTTTTGGAAAATGCAAAGAAGTTGTCCATGTATGGTGTAGATCTCCATAATGCCAAGGTTGGCTGTTTCACTTTTTCTTTTCTTCAAATAATTTTCATTAAAGACTGTTTTCAACGATGTATATGGTGCTGCTCATGAAAAATGTCTGCCTGTGTGTTTAGGATTCTGAAGGGATTGAAATTATGTTGGGCATCTGCGCCAATGGCCTGCTGATTTACCGTGATAGGCTGAGAATTAACCGCTTTGCATGGCCAAAGATTCTGAAGATTTCATATAAGAGGAGCAACTTCTACATCAAGATAAGGCCTGGCGAGGTATGCAATGTGGTGAAAAATGATAAAAATTGAATTTCATATATCATACACAAGTTACAGGTACAGCAAGGTATAGCTGGTGTGTGTGTCCTTATAGAGCTTTAAGTTTTAACCAAACAGGGAGGGTATAACAAAGACCAAAGTAGATGCTGACTCTTTTTGAAAACTAAGGGCCCAATCGTACACCTCCCGCTAGCCGCTACCCGCAAATTGCGGATTTAGGAACCTCTGCTAACCGCTATGCAATCTTCCGCTTCCCTAAAGCCGCTATCAGCGTTGCAGACTCCCTTATTCACAATGTAGGTGTGGCAATGGGCGTGTCATTTGTACTTTCCACTAACTCGGTATCTTGCGATCGTAAGTTTAGGATAGCGGGTAGTGGGTGGTCAGACCATAAAACAATTCCAATGTTTTATTTTTTCTGGTGGAGCAGTTGACAAACTGTTGAAATGTTGGGAATGTGGCAGAGAGAGAAGTGTGGTTGAAACTCCAGATATGGCCACGAATGCACTGGATTGTTGTGTCTGTAGCTATGCAACAACTGAGCTGATGATGTGATTCTAGAATATTACATCAAATGCTCAGCCTGTCCCTGGTCCTCACATTTTCTTCATTAATCTCAATGTTTATGTTCTTTCTCCCATCCAGTATGAACAATTTGAAAGTACAACGGTTTTAAGCTTCCTAACCACAGAGCAGCCAAGAGGCTGTGGAAGGTCTGCATTGAGCATCACACTTTCTTCCGGTAAGCATTGATCTTCTCTTCTGGTTTCAAAGTTTCTTATTCAGTGTTCATCAAACCAAACCACTCACTTTCATCTCAACAGTTTGAATAGGTGTTACCACACTTAATGCACTCATGAATACATTGGCTTTTCTTGTGAACTTGCAGTGAAAATTATGTCAGCATTACAGGAGTGTACTGGAAGTAGAAGCTAGCACATAAGAGGACCTGAATATACATTTGTGTTCAGAAATATCTGAATTATTTTGTTGTTAATATTTAGACTTAACAATGATTATACTGATTATAATGATTAGCAATGATTATAATGGACCCTGACACTGACTTGGCATTTGATTTGAATCTGTTATACAAATGCTTTGTCAGATTTTGACACAGCAGCTGTGATACTCAACTTTTCATCTAAGTATGTATTTTTTTTACATCAAGTTCTTAACCAGTTATGGCAAGCTTTTAACCAGCTTTGAGTACTATTTATTAATTTGTGAGCTTACCAATTTAAGAGTTTTTATTATCAGATGATCTTAAAGTTTTTGTCTGCGAGTGGAAACTGGTCAGGACTATGGTCTGACTTTTTACCTCATTCATTGAGGAAAATGCCCCCACTTCCCTCTTCTTCTGCTTGTGCAAGCTGATTGAGTTTGAGCCAGAAGATCCATGAACTTGAAGAAAGGATTTCTTCGCTTCATAAAATCCAGGATGGTGGGAGGTATCTGGACACTGTCATCCTTGGCCGAACCCAAACTATCTCTATCGGCATAGGTGACCTGGCTGCCATTGTTCCTCTCTCTGAAGGGTCTGCCTCTCCAGTCTTGGCGTCCTCTCCACCTGCTCTGACCACCTCAGCAAATCACCGTGTTTCTACTCCTACTGTTGAGGGTCCCTGGCTTAAGCTTGTAGCAAAACCCAAAGCTCCATTCATCTTGACTCTGACTCATGTGGACCCAAGTACAGGAACATGGAGTGTAGTCAGAGAGGCTAGCTAAAGAAGAAAGAAATCTCTTCCTTACACATATCGGGATACTTCGGCTAGTGGCATCCAGCTTACAAACTGGTTTGATGTTCTGGATACCTGCGATTTTCCTCCACTGTCTAGAAACCTAGAGCCTCCTCCACCGAAGAAAGCATAATTCTGGTCTCCAGCAAACTTAGTGGCGTGCCTTCGGCTTTCATCGCAGCGCTCATCGGTTCAGCCAGCGACGCAGGATGAGAACCAGCCTTCTGCAATTTCTGCAACCATCAAGCCAGCCATCATTTGGTCAAATCACCAACTCCTAAATGTGCACAAGTATTCTAATCCTTACGAGGACTGAATGAAACTGGCTCAAATATAACTTTCGGCTTTAGAGATAAGATTAATAGACTAATAAATAGTAAAATGTAAAAATGAAATATAATAAAATAAAAATCCTGGTTTGTTCATCAATTAAGAATCATTACATAAATTATCAAAATGGCTGATATATTTAAACTCAGGACTATAACTGCAAGTAATAAAAAAAAAGTAGGGCTGGGCAACGATAAAATTTTTTAATCGTGATTAATTGCATGATTTCCCTGATTAATCATGATTAATCGCATTGTATACCCAAATTTAAATAATGAATTCAAAAGTAGAGTAAAGTGCATTTTTATTTAAATTTTCTGCTGTCATATGAACTAAAGTGCCATAACATTTGTTGTGCAAACACTTTTAACATCAGCACTTGTCAACAACACATAGTGTAAATCTCATCTTAAAAAATGTAAAATAAAATAAAGCTAATTGCCACTGCCAGGGCATTAATGTCATCTTGGTTTTTTTTATAAAAAAAAAAAAAAGTCTACCAACAAAATCCTGAGCCACAATCATAACATTAAAACAGGCAATTTCTGAGGTAACAGCAGAAACTTTTAACGGGGAGTTTAACTTGGCAGTTGTTACAAATAACCTTGTTTCTGTCGAATCCGTCATCTGAGAGAACTTTAAAATGAAAATGTCCATGTTAAAGTTCCATAACTTTACCGCTCTCCATGATTCCATGAGATATATATATATATATATATATATATATATATATATATATATATATATATATATATATATATATATATGTGTATTTATGTATGTATGTATTTTTTTTTTTTTTTACTTATGTCATTTTAACTCCTAACTGTATTTTCTACTGTTTGTTTATTTATAGAATTATTTAAAATGTTTTTTTCAATCTGTATATTAATTAGTTATTCATTTACTATTACCCTAATCTTATAATGTACCTGTTTATGTAATTGCTTACTTATGTGTGTTATATATCTTAATTGTCATTCTTCAGCATTTCCTCTTAGATTAAAGATGTCGTTTCCTCCATTTTTATCCGTTATTGAGATCATTGGTATGTGTTTAGGTGTGTGTTAGTTTATGTGTGTAACTGTGTTTTAGTCTAATATATTTTGGTGAATGAACTTGAGAGTTGTATTTTTTTTTCTTTTTGATTCTGTTGCTTTTGTTTTAATTCTGTAAAGCAGTGGTTCTCAAACTTTTAATGCTGCGATCCACCTGAGAAACAACTGAGCACCACCATGATGACCCATTTTAAAATATTGCCATATATGCCTTCTCAATTAGCTTTAAACACACAGGAGAGATGTTTATTCCTTATTGTGGTTATTTATTGGTACCTGAATTTCATTTGAAACATTGTATTTATAATGCATTGTCATGCATTGACAAGTCCTGACGTTCCCCCGCTGCCACCAGAGAGCGCTAGCGTACCACCAGTGGTACGCGTACCACAGTTTGCGCAACACTGCTGTAAAGCACTTTGTGTTGCACAAAGCACTACATAAATAAAGCTTTATTGGTTAATACTGTATGTGCACATATCAGTAAGTTATACACAGTGGATTATTTTGTGAAGAACCAACAGGGCACCATGAAAGTTCAAGGGCTAGTCATCTCATGAGAGAACTAAAGATATTTAATTTGGTGCTATTTGAAATTATTTTATTAAGAGCCCTGACGATAGCAAGTCAAGTATCCCCATTTACTTTTCTAGATGGATTTACATGATTGTATAATCTCTACCTTCACACGTGCTTTTTCTGTCAGTTTTGCGCATTGCCTGTGCTATCTCTGAGCAGCAACTATCACAGTCACATCAAGTACAATAGTTAGTATATACATCTCTCTCCCGCCCCCCGTGGTCAAGTTGGCGGTGAATGGCTTAAATCTGGGTCTCAATACCTTGTTAAAGTTAGAATATTAATAGTAATGGTAAAGTCTGGGGAAAAAAATATGGCCTAGCATTCACCAGTCAAAATGAAATGAAGCATGTAGATGCTGTGCCAATTAAAGAATTAGAATTAAATAAGTACAGGTATACACACTGCACTTATTTTTGTTTTGTTTTCCAGAAATGCTCAATGTGAAATGTTCTCTTGGAGATGGGGCTGGAAATTAATAGTTTGGTGCAACATCCAATCATTGTATTGTGTTCCTTTAATGTATTAAAAGTGGGTTTCAACAAAATTAGATTCAATTCATTGCTCATTCCACTTTGTTAGCAATGAGGTACTATGCTGATTATACCTGGTTTTATTTTCACAGATTGGTATCTCCAGAGCCTCCGCCTAAGGGCTTCTTGGTCATGGGTTCAAAGTTTCGATATAGTGGAAGGACACAGGCTCAAACCAGACAGGCCAGTGCTCTTATAGACCGTCCAGCTCCTCACTTTGAACGTTCAACCAGCAAGAGGTATCTTCTGTCCAGGAGCTTGGATGGAGGTGAGAGCAGAATATCCATTTCTAAAAGATTGAAATATGTGCTTTTAAACTTATATCCATTTGCAACTTGGAAATAAACCTTTACGTCTCAAATTGTTTAACTGAACCTATAGTGTTTTTGTGTAATTGTAGAGACAAATGCAGCCAGTAAATGGTATACATCGCTTAGTCAGTTAAGTATAGCCACTCAGGAAAATAGACAGCTTGACTCTGTTTGAAAATAAATAATTTAATAAATAGGTTTAATCTGTACAGAATACAAGTCTCTCAGCCAATAGGTAGTGCATCACAGAAGCCATTGTTTATACCTCTGGAAAGATCTTCCACAATCTCTCTAAATGTCAAGCTATTTCATTAAAACCAATAATAGTTGAACTCCTCTGAAATGTTAAGATAATTCAAATTTTCTGACAAAGCAGAGTTCTCCCGGCCAGTATCATCCCTGTGTGAGAACCACGATGGCCTGTCCCATCACAGCATCAGTGAACAGCGTCCCCTTCACAGCCCCTCTCTTGACGAGCAGGAGACCGAGTTAGAAGTCAGTTTAGAACAGGATGAAGAAGACAAGGATCAAGATCAGTGCCAGGAGATGCAGCAGGAGAAAGACCACGCGGACAATGTCACACCGAGCAGAAAGAAAGAGATCATGGTAACAAAGATTTCCTCATAGACTATAATGTTTCATGAGTTTCCATTGTGGTATAGTTATTTCCATTTAAACTTTAGAAGCAATCAACTTCAGTTAACGTGAGGACAACCAGATTTGGTATGCCAAGATGGCGGGAATTGTAGGGGTGATTATGTAAATACGAGAGCTGTTAGTCGATTCAATTTTTTAATTGCAATTAATTGAAAGATTTTCATAGTTAAGTCGCTATTAAACGCACAATAATCACATTTTTTTAATGTTCTGTTTATCCATCCATCCATTTATCCAACATCTATACCCATTTTGTCCTATAGAGGGTCATGCTTCTTAGTATATTTTGTCGAGGCTACTGCTTGACCACAGTTATTGTTATTTGCTGACGGTCCCTAAGCTCTATGGCAGCAGCGAGGTACTCAGAAAGACATTCAGTGCTGTTCCTTAGAGTTTTAGCCAAACTCACTGAGCTTGGAGGGTTGATGACACTATTAAAATGTGTGGCATATTTATATTTACAAAATGATACCAACCTGGATGAAATCGGTGCCGTTTTGATAACGTTATCAAAGTTTAAAGATGAAAAAAACAAGCAAATGTCAGATGTGATAATAACTTTCACAGGCTAAACTTGTCAACAGACCCATCTGGCAGCACCTTAAGGTTAACGCCTTTTCTGTCGCCATGTCTGTCCCACACGTTGACTGTAAATACTACAGTATTTACAGTATTTATTGGCCAACGGTTATATTTGCAGAAACGTGTGTGCGTTAATCTCGCGTTAAAAAAATAGTGGCGTCAAACAGAATTTGCGTTAACGCATTAACTTTGACAGCCCTACTAAATACACAACTCACAAAAAGTTAAGGATATTCTCTTAGATGAAATTTAAGAATGCATTTAAAATACACTGTAACCGTTTACAGGTGAACTTAATTTGACCTTCTCTATACTTTTAAATGTACATGTCCAACTGTTCAGTGGTTCGGTATTCATTGCATGACATGCTGTTCTCTATAACAAGGTGATTAACTGCAAAAATCCCAAGTGTCTGATCCATGAATTCACCAATGGATGTTCTGGTCCTTCTCACGCTGCTGTTCACATTTTTACATCATGAAACCAAGATGGCACCTAACAATTGAACAGTACTTGGACATTGCGAGGCTTCAAATGAGATGATCTCAGAGTGAAGTTGCCACAGAGCTTAGTGTCATCAGCAGGTTGCAACAGAGATAGGAAGTGGATGTCCTTTAGCCACATACCATGCTGATCACCTTTTCAGTCTAAACTGTGCCCTACAGACATTTTTTGCTGTGGTATCCCCACCACCGTTAGCTTTTGTTTCAATAAACTGTTTTAGATGAAAATGCCTCTACTTAAATGCCATTTTTTCATGATAATCATCACTGTAGCATGAACATTTTACATAAATTTCATCCAAAGGCTGAATATGCTTAGCTTTTTGGAAGTAGTGTAGGTGTAGCACAAGCTGCACAGGGGAACTAAGGTTTCTCCAGCTGGGGCAAAAGACTGTAGTGGATTAATCACTTAATTTCTGCATTCTTAATTACTCAAACTTACATCCTTACACTGCATTGCTCATACATTTTGCTACCAGCTTTAGAGTGTTTAACCCTTTCTCATTTTGCCAAGAAAAGCAGACATGTCTGGCTTTTTGTTTGTAACCTGCTTTCTCTATTCTCTATAACTTTTGCTGGCAATAAGGAGGAGGCTGGCTCATCAGTTGAGAGTAAACCGGAGGTATTTGTTACGTCTGTTGGTCTGTGCATTGTCTATATTGTCCATCATGATTTCCCTCTCTGAGTATATCTGTTACATACAGTATATATGAGAAACTGTACCTCACTCTCTCTACTCATCTTCAACTGGGTTTGTTACTATAGCTGTGTTTCTCAGCACGGCCATGGTTAAGAAACTATATTTCAGATTGGATCACTTCATCAATCGATGCTGAAAAATCTGTGTCAGGATTTAACTGACAGTCAGGCATCCCAGTATACATTTGTTAATGATGGGTACACAATTGGAGACAGTATTTTCTTGATATTATGCTCATATATGGAAACAAACAATACAAATACAAATAATAACTTCTATTATTATTATAATTTTTTATTTTATTGTATTTTTTTTTTTTGCTTAATTCTAAAATGTGTACTGGGAAGCTTTTTTTTTTTTTTTTTTAACATATCTGAATTTTTCTTGTATCGTAACATATTGGGCACATCTATCCTTTCACTCAGTCGGCCTGCATGATGTCTTATTGACTTACCACCTTGTTCCTGCACTCCTCATCTCTGCCCCTTCTTTTGCACGCCCAGTCTCCTGCCCCAACTCAGCTCTCTCAGTTGGACCAGGAGACCACAAACAGGAGGTACAGATTCCTGAATTTAGCTCTTGAAATTTTGGTGTGTATACTGCTGCTCTGCTTCTAGAGCCTTCAGAGGATCCTCCCTGTTGATAATTAATCTACGCCTTCCATCAAAGGAGACATTTATACATTTATTTTTAAGAGGACATTGAGACATTCATTGGCAAATTTTCTGGGCCAGTCTTTTCAGCTGCAAAAAGTATCAATTCATCTTGCTCAAGTACCTAGAAAAAAGTCAGTACATTAGTTTTCTATCCTCTATGGTTGAAGAAGTACAGTGATCCCTTGCCAATTCGGACTTTAAGGTCCGCGGTTTTAGTTATTTGCAGATTTGTCAGAAATATATAATATAATTAAAAAAAAATCAAGAAAAAATCATAGAAACGTCACAGGATGTTGTGCCATTCTCTCACAGCGAAGAAATGTTGTTTCGCTGCAGTGCCTCGCTACTTTTTTGTTGTTTTTAAACATATTTTAAACACATTATTGAGGCTCGGGGTGGCTCCGGCTTCAGTTTGCGGATTTTGATTTTCCTTGGGGGGGGGCTGGTCCCTATTAACCGTGAAAAATAAGGGATCACTGTATTTAGATAGTTTGTTTAAGTGAGAATTAAGGTAAAGCAGTGTAAATACTGCTCTATTATAGTTGACCCAAAGCTTTGCTTTGGTGCAGGAAAAAAAACACTTAAATGGCAGCAGTCAACACGCTTTTTTTTTTTTCAGTGATATTTGACATTTTTGTACACTACAGAATAGCAATTCTCATGTTAGAACATTTGACTGGAAAATGTTTGGCTTTTTATATATACAACTTTAATTATTCTACATGACAGCATCAGACTGTCAATAATGCTTATCTCAGACTCTGCTAGGTGGTTGTAACTCTTGTATGCTGTAACTGAGAATATATAGCCTAAGCACGCCCACACAAGCCAAAAGATTTAAATATAAATATGTTTAAATGTGTTTTTCAATGTTTGCAAATTCAGACTTGTAAACACTTTTTAGGAAGCTGTTTTTACTGGTATTGAGAGTTCCTATCTTAATTCCACAGTTTATCTTTCACTTACAGCTCTTGGAAAATATAAAATGTGTTTAAACTCTTTGCCATTATTCATCAGCTTTGCAGTGAGAGCCTTTATTGCAGTATTCATTTGTATCACTAAAATCAAGTCAGCTGGAACTGCACTTGGTCTTATTTTTCTTTTAACTTCTGTAGTTATATTGTATCATTTTGATATTTAAAAAAATGTGCTTTACAAGAGTATAATCAAATGCCTGGCCATATATTCTAGTTTATGCAGCATTGTCTCGTGGTACATTCAGTCATATAAATAAATACAGCTGTTGAAAAGCATGTCAATGCTTTGCTAATATGTGCCACTTTTTCTTTCTGTTTCATTTTCCTTCTATCACACATTCTCCTCCAGTTTCTGGATAAGTCACATGAAGTCTTATTGAAGCACCAGGCCAGCATCAATGAGCTGAAGAGAGCCTTGAGGGAGCCTAACAGCAAGCTGATGAATCGTGAGAAGCATCTTTCTGCCTCGTCCCCAACTGGAACACCAGAGAAGAAGGCTGTGAGTAGAAGACTGTTGAAGAGGGGGTTATGGAAAAAGGGTTAAAGTTAGGGTTGGAAAATTTTTTTGAATCATCCAACTGACTCCATTCAACATTAGCATAGGAAAAGTTTTAATTTTACTTTCAAGGAGAACACCACACACACTTGCATATGTCTGAGGTGCTTTGAAAGACAGTAAGCTACCTTTTTATAACAGTTTCTGAGGGAGAGAAGAACCACCCCCCCATATAAACCCTATGATAAAAATAAGAAGATGTCATTTAAAGTATACATGAGCCCTTGACATTAGCTGATTTTAGCACTCTTCTTGTGGCCTTTGGAGGTCGGGGGAAGCAAATGAGTCAACAGTAGAATGCTTGACAGGTCACTGTCCCAGCTTAGGGGAACAACAGCAGAAATATCACACATTCACATTATAAATAATGGAGATATTTTAAAGAGAAGTTACCCAAACAAACCAGACCCACCTGAGTCATGTTGCTCAGAAAGGAGGTGTTCAATGTGCTCATTAGAAGTGAGTAGTTTGCAATCTGTCAGGATCCTTAGTTTGAAAAAAGTAGGCCATTTTGCCAAAAATCTGCCTGACACTTCCTCTCCAAACATCATGGTGAAGTCTTGATCAATCTACAGGAGAACACACATTTTTTATACTGATGCAACTCAAAAGTGTATACCTTGAGTGACAATTCACTTAATAAAAAGAAGTTGTCTTTCTTACCAAGCCAGTTATGTCAAGGAATCGTGGGAAAACATCCAAGACTGTTGAAGAGCACTGCTGATCATGAACCGGTGTTTGGCGGTACTGAAATGTGATCCTCATCTTCTCTTTGACACTTATTAGAGTTGTTTAGATTTAACTCCCTGGATTAACACCTACTCTTTTCAGGACAAATCCTCACATCGTTAAATTAGACTAAAGGAACGTTGAATTAACACTGTATTTTTAACATTCTATACCAACACTAGAAATGTAACACTTTTTGATTTTGCTGTGAAGGGAAAAACTAACAATCACTGGATAACAATATATAAAAATAGATAACATGTATATTTTCCCGTTACAAAGGGGTGAGGGTGTGGTCAGTGTCTCCATAAAGGGACACCAGTATTCCCATCTGGACCCAGTCATATGGAATTCCAATCTGTAAAACGGGCTGTATTTGTCGCACAGAGACACATGTTTAAAAGTGTACCACTCAGAGAGACAAACTAATAAATCTTATTTTAAAGACATGCACGTCATTAAGTATAGCTGTATTTTTCATTTGAGAAGTCATAAGGTCAAGGTGAGATTTCTTAATATAGCACATTGATTGTAAAATCAATTTACCTGGTGGTGCAATGGTTAGGGCAGGCAGCTCATATACAGAGGCCCATTCTCTATCTCTGCCCCCTTTCCTGTCTTCCTTCACTGTGAATAAAGGCCACTAGTGCCAACAAAACAAAACAAACAAAAAATAAATAAAAATCACAATTCAAGCACAATAAAAAAGAATAAAGTAAATTAGTCCAGCCCAATGACTGTGTGTTGTACCCTACTCACACTTGAGATTCAAGGAGAATTGTGTTTTTAGCAATGACTTGAACGTATCTAATGTCAGCTGTTTCACAGCTTTGGGGCAGTCACTGCAAAAGTTTAATTACCTCTGTTTTCATTTTGATCTTGCGAAATCTAGAAGCAACTGGCTCTTTACTGCAGTGCTTCTTATGATTGTGTGAATGTGTTAGAGGTCTGATGGATAATAAAGCACCAATAAATTTAAAACTGTAAAAGTCAAAAGTCAA
Organism: Hirundichthys speculiger; assembly: GCA_018398805.1. NCBI lineage: Eukaryota > Metazoa > Chordata > Actinopteri > Beloniformes > Exocoetidae > Hirundichthys > Hirundichthys speculiger. The sequence continues at coordinate 13,313 of JAGFBZ010000940.1, read as the reverse complement.
AATCAAGACAAAACTGACAGGCATTTTTCTCCATTGCCGACAGTCAAAAGTGAAAAAAAGTTTTGTGACCGTTTCCAAGAAACAGACAAACTTTGGTCTTTGATGTAGTTATGCCAAGAAATTTTTGCTTTGCAAATGTCTGCGAGTTTGGTCATATGGTTTTGATGTCTCTTACCTGTGAGAAATTGGATTACACACACTCTGAGTTAAGTCACAATTGCATTGATTCCTTCTGCCTTTTTATATGTTCTTCCTTTAGCATGAAATGATGTGGCTTACTCATTCATCCCTCTAATGGCTGTTCTCCCTTCTCTTTCTAACTTTCTCCTCTGCTGTCTGTTGGCCAGCTGCCGGGCCGAGCGGCAGGAACGGACCCTGTTAACAGCCTGTCTGTTGAGGGTTTGGTCCAGAAGACTCTGGTGACTTCACCTGAGGTTGCATATCCTTCACTCTTCCTTTTCATAATACATTACTAGGCATTACATTGTGGGTTGGTGAAGTGCATTTCTTCTACTGTATACTGATCTCTCATTTGCCCATTGTTTAGGAATTGAAAAATTAGCAATTAATGTCTCTGTTTGCGAAGACTTCATATGAATTAGCTGTACAGATTTCACCCTTTTCTCAGACTGATATCTTTGTGTAGATTTAATTATTTTTTAGCATCTGTGCTTGGCATGTCTAACTGTGTTTAATCTATACCAACATGTAGGGCTCTGAGGAGTGGGTATTGATTGAAAAACAGCCTTATCAAGAAGACCATGACTGGAAGGAAGAAGAAAAGAATAGATCAGATTCCTTGTATGAAAAAAAGGAGCTGGAAAAAGAGATGGACATTACTAAGATGATACATAAAGAAGTTACAGGGTATGACAATCCTGATGAGTTTCCATCAAGAATATTTCCCAGAAAGGCAGATCTAGGCTCTGAGACTTCTGGGATTCAATCATCTGAGAATGCAGCCTTGTTTCAAGCCAAATCTCAGAGTAAAGCACCTCAAACCTCAGACCCCGAGGCTAACAGCGATATGCCCCCAGGCTCACAACAGGTAAAAGAACAAATGGATTCCAGAACAAGGAAAAAGAGGAGACCCCAGAGCTTAAACCTGGGAATACCTGCAGAGTTCAGGAAAGCAGAAAGTGATTCGTCTGGATGGGAAAATGAGAACTCAGATTCAGACACTTTAGAAAAACTACGTAAACGAGGAAATCATGGTGATTCATCTCTGCTGGTGATGTTGACAGATGACCAGGGACTTGGAAAGGATCAGGTTGTTAAGGTTTATGAAGATGGCACACAAGAGAATTCGTCATTAGGGGAAAGCAGGGACGTCTCCAAACGAGGGACAGAGAAGATAAAGAGAAAGGGGAACCATGTTGGGAAGATAGACGTTGATATAGGCTCACTGAATGGGCCTGGAAAGACAGAGCATGATCATTTATTATCTGGTGTTAAAGAAGAGTTTGTCATGAAGGTGCAAGGGAAAGCCCTTGTTGACAGCAAAGAACTAGCTGAAGTAAAACTTCGACAAGTCAGAACACATGAGAGAAAGATCAGTAGTTCTGGCGGAGAGGATATTGAGAGTTTCATGTGTGACAGAGGCCAGAGGACTTCTCTTCACCGACAGTTAGGCAAAAGCAACCAGTCAGAAATCACCAGGATTGTTCCCCTCAAGCCAGAGCAGTCCAGTAGTATAGCATCTAAGGATGAAAAGGACCGGACATGGCAGGAGGAGCATGCAAATGCTCCCAGAAAGGAATACCGCTGGTCAGAAGGATCCTCAGACCTCAACTGGACTGACATACAAACTTTCAACGCAGCAATCACAACACATCTGGAGGGTCTCGCTAAGAGTGAAGATCTAGATGACATCCTCCTGTCTGGTAGAGGGACTAGAGAGAGTCAGGCAGCCGGCTCAAAAATGTCAGCCCTTCCCAAAATGGCTCCCCCAGCTCCACCAGTGAAAACAAAGAAGGCCAGAGAATCTGGACTAATACTGCGGAACAGCAGAACCGCTGGCAGGGAACCGAGCCTGGACGCAGCCAAGAAGAGACACTCGGTAACTCTGCCTGGCATGTGCTTTCAGTCCCTGGAAATACAGCATGAGCTTCAGGCAGACTGCATGTCAGTTTTCTTTTTTCCCTATTTTCAGGGACTTGAAAGACTCATTTATCTTACCTGTCTGTAACAATCTGAGGAGCATGCCAAGTGGTACTTCTACTCTGTCAAGTGGTAAAAGTCAGCCAGAACGTATTGATAGTTTCTCACATGGCACCCAAATCTCTTTCCTTCCATCCAACTCCACATGCACCACACTGTCTGGCAAATCTGTACGGCACAACACTGGCTGTGACAATTTATAGATACAAATACTGGTGTTTTCTATCTAAAAAGCCGCAGATTTCCCTCCAACTCTTATTGTTTTCTGTCAGAGAAAGGAAAGAAAAACATGCTCACACATTGTTACTGATCTGATGCTTTTTGGCTATATTCAAGCTTCATGTACAAAACAGTTTATTGAAAAAGCACTGATTTTCTGCATAATTAAAAAAAAAAAAAAAGCAAGATTATAAACATTTCTGAAAAGTAAAAAGTGAATTTTTAAAACATCTCCCAATTGCTTGTGTATGAAAATAAATCATACCGAAAATCAGGTCACTTACTTCAGCATCTCCTTGATTGAAAGCAAAGCGGTGATATAAATACACCGATTACAAAACCCCAGCAGGCAGTGCGTTGCCAGACATCACAGCTTGGTGCCTGGCACAGCTGGAATGGCTGCTTTCATTTCACCACTGGTGTCACTGGTAGCTTGCATGCATTTAATTCTAGAATGAAAGGATTTGGAAGTGAATAGACGTGACACGTTTTCTCATTTCCCACCTTTTCATCTAAGTTGAAATCTTGAACTCAAGGAGTGTGGGGAAAACATTAGGTCCTCCTTCAAACCTGTGGACACAGTTATTTTGACAGACTTTAAATCAGGGCTGGCTCTTGGCATAGGCGATATAGGCGGCCGTCTAGGGCGCCATCTGCTGGAGGGATGTCGCCTGTCTCCCTTGGCCTTGAGGTTCAAAACATACCTGAGATCCACCATGTCTCAGAAGCATTTAAATGGACTTGCCCTGATGGGTACAAACCGTGAGGTGTCTAGGCAGGTGTCATTTGATGACACCATAGATGCCTTTGCTGCCAGGAAGTCCAGACGTGTAAACTTGTAGTCTTTAGTTAAAAGACAAGTTTAGTTGAAAGTAACTGTTGTTACCGTTGAGTTGAAGGGGTGGGGGGGCACTGGGGTGTAATCTCGCCTAGGGCACCAAATTGGGTAGAGCCGGCCCTGCTTCAAATATAAATGAGACTTGTCTCGTAAAATTTTTGGCATTTAGTGTTGGGTCCAACCAGATGAGAGAAATGTGAATGGTTAAAGCTAAAATAACATAAGTTAACATTTTTTCAGAAAGGCAGTAATGTTGTCATTGTTGCCAGTTTTTATAAAATAAAAAAGGTGATTGTTGCAGATAGGAATTCATCTTCATGTGGTGGTGTTGTATAAGGTCCTATTTATCTCAGTCATGATCTTCCTAAACCTGAACTTAAGTAGTTTTGGAGCCCAAGCTGAACCAAACAGTGAAATTATACATTATACATTATACGTTTCCTTGCAATACCTCTTCTTTGCTTATAGTTCCTATTTGCACACATTTGTATGATCCTTGTCACTGAAAATCGACTTTTAAGTATTTTGTTGGTTTCAGCGTCGGTCCCAACTGTTGTGCTGAAAACCTGCTTATTACATGGACTCCATGATACTCTTATTCCTCCCCTGCTAACTACAGCAAATCACTGTAGATGTTTGCTTTTATTGGCAAATATATATTTTTTCGTTCAAAATGTATTACCACATGCTTTGCAGCTGTAAAGTAGAACTTAAAAGTGGTGCCCACATCCATTTGAATATGACTGAACAGAGTCAGCAGATTTTATTTTCAGACCTCAGAGAAGTGCTGCTGTGAGAATTTCCGTGTGCGACAGCCTATCACTCCCTTTCACTTCTGATGCTTTCTCTGCTCTTTCCTCCACCTCCCCCCTGCAGGAGCCCGTCTCTACTCCTGCCATATATGAAGAGCCGTTTGCTGACTTCAAGGTTATTTCATTATAAACCCTTAAATCCTCGTCCATATGCTCAATCATCATTTCCTTTTCCTTCTGCATCTCCTGTGATTAATGTGCATGCCTCTTAATTGACTCCAGCAACCTCTTCTGTCTTATAAAAAGACGCAATAGCCATACAATATGAGGTGGATGCTTTTGCCAGGGTTTTCAGCCAACCTCATCCATCACCATTATGAAAGTAAGTTAAAAAGCAGAATATTGTAATTGGCTGTTAGTGGTAAAATGTAGTTTAAATGATGATCAAAAAAGAGTACTTAGTGAGCACAAGAACTATATGATAATCTGGGAATTTCAAAAATATTTGTTTTATGATCTTTTAAGACTGCTTGTTTAGCTTCTAAACCTCTCACGAGCTGAATAGGTCAGTTATTTTTATGTTACACAGTTGCTACAAAAGCAGGTAATTTGAGAATTTTTAGTCAAGGTAACATATTGACATTGTGTAATAATTCATTTCATACTTATAAGCAGTGCTGCATGATATGACCTCAAATCAGTATCATGATTTATTGAACATTTTACCTCAATTACAATTAAGAGGCGATTTATTTACTTTAAAATTTCTTGCGCTCATAGATCAGTGGCAAAGTTTTTGCTATAAATATCCTCATCCAATGAAAGTAGGATATTTTTCCTTTGAAATAATTGACATGGACAATACTACACATCATGAGTTCTATGGGTTCTGAATGTTTGATTTGATTAATGTTTAAGTTTTTTTTGTCAGACATACAGCATTTTCTCTGACAGTTGCACAATACCCAGAGAAAACGTATTTTCTACATAAAAGTGGTTCAACTTTTCACACATTCAAGACCAGTTCTATTTTATTGCTGACATTGCTCAAATTTATGTCAGTTGCTCATGATAACATAGCACTTCTGCACACACATCTGGAGAACCCTAAACAGTCATAAATGTACCATTCAAAGCATTTATGGTCTTGCTTTCAGTAAGACTTGAAAATATAAATTTGAATGATTCATGTAAAAGCATATTTTTTCGGAATAGATTTGAAAGACTTTCAAGTTTTTACATAAGTCCCACTCACCCCTTTAGTAATGTAATTTTTATCCCAATTCAAGATCTTAAAATCATTCAATTTTTGTGTCTGCCTTGCTGCAGGTGTTTGTCTTTTTTCATGTGTATTCACAATATAATGAATGTACAATGACTTTAATTTTGGATCATTTATCAGTTGCATCATAAACACCTGCTACTAGTAAAGGATGACCCCCATACTTGTCCATACCATCTCCTTTATCCAAATGACTGTAGTTGCCTTATAACAGAGGCCGTCCATTGTCTGTACTCGCACCAGAAGGAGCTTGTGGGAAGGAGGCCTCAGACAAGCGCCGTCTCAGAAGAGGAGCAGGAGCAGAGCACAGTGGTCTGTGGGAGGGAAACCCACCTGGGCATCGAGCGCAGGTGCTCCAGCATGACAGTCAGCTCCACATCCAGCGTGGAAGCTGAAGTGGACACCATCACCAAGGATCTTCACTCCAGCATGGAGGACTTTTCTAAGCGTACATCGGAACTAGAAGAGAGAGAGCACCAACCTGAGGTGGGGGGTGAGGACTTTGAGAAAATACCCAGATTCCACTCTACACATCTTATGGGCTCCAGGGACGAGTCTCCCGTGGAGAAGAAACCTCCAGAGGAGGTACCACATTATGAGGTGACACATTCATGTAATCATCACTCACTAGATTCCAGGTAATCCTGCCTGGTTGGAAAATGGTGCAATAATCACCTGCTCTTTTCTGTTCTCGCTCTTTTTTTTTTTTTTTTTTTTTTTTGTGTGTGTGTGTTGGACCAGTTACTGTCATTCAACTTTGGTTACATTTTATTCTTTTTTTTTTTCAAGAATTTGTTTCGATCCTTTTTGTAAATTTCTATGAATTACACTGTTTTTGTATCATCATTTACTGTTGATGCCATAAAACCAAACAATCAAATAAAATGTTGTATTTTGCAGTTTGTTACTTTAACTTAGCAGTGCTCAGTTGGTTTGTTGTGAAAAGTAGAAGAGATTACTTGCTATCTGTTTGACCTGAGGGTACTGTTTCTGTTTTGCACAGCCTCCTGTGGGAAAGAAAGACTGCCATACTGTGAGTGTGGCTCACAAGCTAAAGAGGGGCGACTCCGGGACAGAGACACACACGAATGGATCTGAGGTCCATTCCAACATCAGGAATATTTCACCTCAGGTAAACAATAAACTGTCATGTTATTTGTATGGATATCAGAAAACTCAGAACATGTGCAGTCTTGGTACTTCTATTTCTCTTTTTTTATAGGGCCTGTTATATAGGGCATATTTTAATTCTTAATTTTCAAGTTAATAATTTAATTTTAATAAGCAGTGATTGTCCATGTGACTATATCAGCTACTGATGAATGACTGTTAATGATATAGTGGTGGTTGACAGATAAGAAAATACAGGTGTTGAACCTAGGCTAGCACCATTTCCCTGTACGCAATAAAATTCTTACAGATTGGTGGAATAATTTAATGATTTAGACAGTAGAAGGAGAAATATATCCTTTTCATTCTTCCTTTGAGGAACTTTGATTTTAAACACATTAATTATTTCATCAAGCATGTGTTGACAAAGTTGCTTTTCTGCCTGTCTCAGCTCCTCAAAGCCTGTCATGGATACTGATTTGGTACCAAACAATTATTACAAATCCATTTGTTACATTATTACAATCATCTGTTGAAATCATAAATCATGAGGTTTGAACTAACATCATTATTATTATTATTTATAATGCTGTTTTTTTTTTTTTTTTTTGGGGGGGGGGGGGGGTGTATCTTGAGTTCATGGAATCAGAAAAGAAATAAAGTCAAGATAAATATATGTTGTAAGAACATGTTTTATTTTTTGTGGCACTAGTGGCCTTTATTGCAGTGAAGACGGACAGGAAAGGGTCACACGGGCCGGGAGTCTAACCCGCAACCACTGTGTTGAGGACTGTAGCCTCTGTATATGGGTGTTTGCCCCAACCACTGCTCCACCTGGCGGCCCTATTTTCATTTTTTAGGAATTATCCATATTTTCCCAACTTTTCCTGATTTGGAGTTGTAGATTTTGCATGTCATGAACTATCACAAAGGATAGACGACAATGGCCTGGTCTGGTCCGCATGATGAACCGGGCTCTAGGAAGGTCGGCTCCATCGCTCGCCAGACTGAAGGAGCTCAGTCTTCCCAGAGGAGACGGTTTGGTCCATCGGTGTTTCCTCCTCTGACCTGGAGATATCTCACTTGTCATCATTATGATCATATACTGGTTTTAACGGCTGTTAACTGGAGTTAGCACTCGGACCACGGGACCTGGCATGAAAAGAAACGCTGGACGCCGGCAGCTCCTCAAGTACACCAGACTAGTGTACTGAAACTTGAATTTACCCCTTGGGGGATTAATAAAGTATTTTTGAATTTGAATTTTGAATTGAATTTGATTGTCTAGACAAGTGGTGTCCAAACTTTTGGGCCTTGGTATTCTGAAGTTTGGGAACGGCTGCTTCAGAGAATTCTCTTTTGAGAAGTTCTAATTACAGAGACTCTTCTGCTTCCTCTGCATCCACCAAGAAAGATTTGATTTCTTTCTCTAGGACAGAAAAATCATGAAAGAACCAACTACATTTTGGCTGTTGTGATTACCAACACATATTTCTTTTTTTTTTTTAGCAAAAAGACCAACCTCTGGAAAAACAAATTTGATTTCAGATGGAGTGGGAAAATGTGCAACACTGAAGTTGTGTCTCAAAGAGATGGAGCTTTACGCAGAATGTTTTAATAGAAATGAAGTTCATATGTATATACCCTTTCCTTTTCCTTGCTCACTCAAGCTGGAGTTCTCTACCAGAGGCCTGGGGGCCTGCAGGATCTTAGCTGTTTCCAGTATTGAGCCCTTCTGGAAAGAGATCTCAGATTTGATTCCTGGTATCTGCTGAGGCCACCAACCCAGCCTGGAGGTTACAGCTCCCAGTGTTACCGATCACTATTGGCACCACTGCTGCCTTCACACCCCACATTTTTTCCAGCTCTTCCTTCAGCCCTGGGTATTTCTTGAGCTTCTCATGTTCCTTCTTTCTGATGTTCCCATCTCTTAGGATGGCAATCACTGGTGATGACTAATGAGTCTGACATTAATGATGGTCGATAAACATCAGTTATCATATCATATCCTATCAGTTGTAGGAAGTAGAAAAGATTGACTGTAATATGGCCAATTGCTTTCTCTCCTTGTCAGAACTATGGAGTTACCAGTGCCCAAGAGGTTCCCACTGCCCTAAAAGAAAATGGCTCCACCGTAGGTTTTGTTGTTGTTGCATCACAGTGGCTGTGTGTGTGCGTGCACACGTGTGTGCATGCGTGTCTGTACGAATATGTGCGCACGTGCGTGTGTGTGTGGTACAGAAGAAAAAAAAACTGAAGCCAGTGTTCTGTTGCATTCTTCTACCCTCTTTTACTTTAATTTGGTAATCTTCTGAATGAATGTCATAATCCATCATGATGTGTCTGTGTGCCAGATGAGACTTATACAATGCACAATATAGTATTTGATGCCATTGTAATGAATACGTTGATGAATTTAGATGAAATCTCAGACCTCTAGTTCAATAGTAATATCTTTGGAGCCAGAAGTAACACAAGCATAGAGTGATACTTAAAACCTGATAGGATTTTTTTCCCACATCCTTTTTTCATTTTCCTTTCACTTCTAACACCATATGATTGCGTTCATCAGAAAGGGAGCGTTTCCTACTCTATGCTCTTGCCAATAAGAGAGAGGCAGTGTTTGGCTGATAAGTCAATGTGCCAGAGATGCCCTTCAGTGCCTTGCTCCATCTCCATCCCTCCCTTATTCATTTTTTTCTATTTCACATTTTACAGGCCCAGTCTGCATTGTGATTGAATGCTTTGCATCCTGATGTAGCATATAGATTTATCTGTTTAGTTTCTAATGGAACCTGAAATTCTGGACGACTCAATTGATAGGATTGCTGTGCAAGCGACATTCCATTATGTTATATGAATGTGTATGTGTATGTTATATGAATATATATGAACATGTTGTGCATAAACATGTGTTCTTGTGTGTGTGTGACTGTACTGTAATAAATGTGCTACAGATGAAGGCTGTCACCCGAAGGAGCGAGTCTGTTGTGTCCCCACTGACCATAACTGCTGAGAGTGTCACCTCAGCAACCACAACACAAGTTACCAAGGTAACACCATATCTGTTTCCATGGTTACTGGCTAATCAGCAGAGCTTGCAGTCAACACCACAACACAACCATAACTGTATCATTTGAAATACTGTACAGTTAGATCTGGATATAACATGGATTCAATTTTTTTTCACAGTAAAAAGTTTCAAATTATATTAAGGAATAAATTTTTGTTTAAAGTGCAGACTTTCAGCTTTAATTTTAGGACAGAGGTTTTGATTTACAATACTTTAATATCCAGTGCCCTTTCTTTTTGTGACTCAGATCTTTTTGGATTAACTAACATAAACATTGAATTAAAAATCAAACATGTTCTCATGTTCTCAAGAATGATTTGTCAGCAATTCATGCCTGAAGTCCTGCTTTTTGTGGGTCTGTCAGCTTCTAGTTTCATCTTCAGATTTCCATCCATCCATCCATTAACTTCCGCTTGATCCGAAGTCGGGTCGCGGGGGCAGCAGCTTCACCAGAGAGACCCAGACCTCCCTCCCCTCGGCCGCCTCCACTAGCTCCTCTGGGAAAATCCCGAGGCGTTCCCAGGCCAGCTAAGAGATATAATCTCTCCAGCAGGTCCTGGGCCTGCCCCGTGGTCTTCTCCCAGTTGGACATGCCTGAAACACTTCCCCAGGGAGGCATCCGGGGGGCATCCTAACCAGATGCCTGAATCACCTCAACTGGCTCCTCTCAATGTGAAGGAGCAGCGGCTCTACTCTGAGTCTCTCCCGAATGACTGAACTTCTCACCTTATCTCTAAGGGAGAGTCCAGCCACCCTACGGAAAAAAACTCATTTCCACCGCTTGTATCTGCAATCTTCATTCTTTCGGTCACTACCCACAGTTTGACCATAGGTGAGGGGTTGGAACAAAGATCGACCGGTAAACAGAGAGCCTTGCCTTTTGGCTCAGCTCTCTCTTCACCACAACGGACCGGTACAGAGCCCGCACCACAGCAGACGCCGCACCAATCCATCTGTCGATCTCCCGCTCCTTTCTCCCATCACTCATTAACATGACCCCGAGATACTTAAACTCCTCCACTTGAGGCAGAACTTTACTCCCAACCCGGGACACTCCCAACAATGGAGGCGCGGAACATGGCCTATTCAGACTCAATGTTCCCCCGCCTCCCCCGGGATGTGATTGAAGCTTTGTCAGAGGTGCGAGTTGAAGATCTTTCTGACAGGTTCCTCTGCCAGACGTTCCCAGCAAACCCTCACTACACACGTTTGGGCCTACCACGTCTGACTGGCATTCTCCCCCGCCATCTGATCCAACTCAACACCAGGTAGTGATCAGTTGACAGCTCAGCTCCTCTCTTAACCTGAGTGTCCAAAACATACGGCCGAAGATCAGATGATACGACTATAAAGTCGATCATCGATCTCCTCCCTGAATCGCCACCTTAACGTGGTGGAGGGGTTTGTGTGCCCGAATGATCCCTGGAGCTATGTTGTCGGGGGCATTTGCCCCTGGTAGGGTCACCCAAGCAAACTGGTCCTGGGGGACGGGCCAGACTAAGAGCGATTCAAACAACTCTTATGGATAAAGAACAATCAAGAGCTCGATGTCCCTCGCCCAGGTTAGGGTCACCGGGGCCCCACCCTGGAGCCAGGCCTGGGGGAGGGGCTCATTTGGGAGCGCCTGGTGGCCGGGCCTTCACCCATGGGGCCCGGCCGGGCTCAGCCCGAATGAGCTACATGGGTTTGCCTCTGGGCCCACCACCCGCAGGGAGGGCCATAGGAGTCGGGTGCTTTGTGGTATGGGTGGCAGCCTTGGCGTGCCGACCCTCAGCTGACGAAACTGGTCTTCAGATTTGACCTAAAAAAAAAAAAGGTTGCTTTGAAAATATGTTTTGTGTCAATAACACAAAATTTGTGTTGCTGCATTTGTGTTTATCTGAGCAGACAGTAAATTCCTGTCCACTCCAGAATTCATCTGACTGCTTCTGTCTTCTGTCACATCAATGAAAACTAATGGCCTCATGCCACTGAAAGCAATGTATGACTATAAGACTCTCTCCATGTTATTGGATGATGTTTTATGTTTCAGATCATGAACTGTTCAAAGGTTTATCAATGTTTTTTTTCTCACATCACTTTGGTTCAAGCTGACATTTTTCTCTTGAGAGCACTTGCATTGAGACTTCTTGCCTTCTTCTTGGCATAGTTTGAAACAGTTCCAGGGATTTTATTTTGTATCTATTGAATAAGTAATGAAGGAATAGCACACACCTGCCCCTTGAAACAGGTTTTGAGTTAATTGTCAAATTTCCACTGATGTCTCACCACCTAAATATATGTGAACCAAAATAATACCTCAAAAATATCTTTAATATTTAGCTTAAACACATTGCAATTCATGTATCAGTTATACATTGTTATTAACTTTGTTAGGATTTATACACTGTTAAACAAAAGAATATATTTCTGCCTTCTTCAGGCTTTCATATTTGTTGTTGTAACCAAGTGTCTGGTACATTGTTTGTTGATATTAACTTGTGCTTCAGCAAATTTCTGTCTTTATGCACTCTAAAGACTGTGAAAGGAGGCTACTCAGAGACAAGGATTGAAAAACGAATTATCATCACAGGAGACGAAGATGTGGATCAGCATCAGGTGAAGAGTATCACAAAAACATCGCACCTCTGGCACTGTATGTTTAATAACTGACAAAAGCTAGAGGCTTATATGGAAACTGTGAAGACCTGCTTGTTTTACTCCAGGCACTCGCCATGGCAATCCAGGAGGCAAAGCAGCAGCATCCTGACATGCTGGTCACAAAAGCAGTAGTCATCAGGGAAACCGATTCTCCTACTGAGGAACTGCAGCAGAGAGCAGAGGTACATGTAAGCGTAAGCGTGTGATTGAAGTGCAAGCTATATTCTTTCATTATTCTGTGTGGATTAATAAATTGACAGACCAGCAAGGCACAGAGCAGACTGTCAATCTATTGACTTTGAAGAGATGCAAAATCGACTAAAGAGATGCAAAGTAACAGTAGAACAGAGGGACACAAACCTTTAAACAACGAGGCGTAAAGTAAAAATCTGTTCTCAATCCCAATGCACAAGGATTCTCTTTAGCCTACTTTTAATACATGTGTCCGAACAACAGTTTTCTCAAGGAGTCCCTCAATGTCTGAAACTGCAGCTGAATGTTGCAGGTGATATCACAGTTGTGGTATGTGTTACTATGATAACACAGAAAGTGGAAAAGAAGCTTGTTGAGGAAAGTGTGCTTTCCAACCTGTTTAACTTTGTATTTTAACTCAAACTATGCATATGAAAGTCTTCGACCCTGACTGCTGATCAACCTCAAAGAAACAGATAAATTCTGTAAATATATGCTGTAAAAGAAGAAAAAAAAATACTCAGACCAAAAGTTTCTTAAAGACCAAAGAATCAAAACTGCATACAATTATTTCTGATATGCATGTTTGTGTAAAATGTGTGTGTTGTGGTCTCATTGCAGTCCTGATTGGACATAGCATCCTGTGAGACAGACGGGACAATCCTCCAGCTGTGTATATCCTGCTCTACCAAGCAGTATGCCACCAAGAGATGTAAGAGGATTCTCCTCCCCACAGTGTACATGTCAACACCAGGACAGACTGTTCCAAGAAGGAGTGAACCCCTCTCCTATCCCTTTAGATGCCGAACTGTGACTGCCTCTAATACAGCCTGACCTCCTGTCATGTCCTGGATTATTCCTTTACTCCAGTCTGTATGGAAACAAGCAATGTCTTCTGTTGGGTGATTCAAAACTGAATCTGACATGTTTTGGCTCCTGTGAAACAACCAGTCCTTCCTCTTTAAGAAATTATTTCTTCCTATGTAGAGGTCCCAAACATGTTGCTGTTGCTGTCACTTCCTAACTGTAACACCCTCAGTTAAATCA